>KE372736.1:344018-374666 GCA_000418225.1 Zizania latifolia | reverse complement strand
AGATATAAGGCCAGACTTGTGGCAAAAGGCTTCACTCAGAGAGAAGGAATAGACTATAATGAGACATTTTCACCTGTCTCAACTAAAGATTCTTTTAGAATCATCATGGCCTTAGTGGCACATTATGATTTAGAATTACATCAGATGGATGTAAAGACGGCATTTCTCAACGGGGATCTATATGAGAACGTCTATATAGCACAACCTAAGGGTTTTGTCATAGAAGGTAAGGAGAATTTGGGATGCCATTTGACTAAGTCCATTTATGGACTAAAACAGGCCTCTAGGCAATGGTACCTCAAATTCGATGAGACTATTAGAAAATTTTGGTTTAAGGAAAATGAGGAGGACAATTGCATTTATGCTAAGCGTAAGAATGGGAAATTTATTTTCCTAGTCTTGTATGTGGATGATATACTACTTGCTAGTAGTGATGCCAGTCTACTATTAGAGACTAAGAGATTCTTATCCTCTCATTTTGACATGAAGGATCTTGGTGAAGCTTCCTACGTGTTAGGAATTGAGATTCTCCGAGATAGATCTAAGAGGGTATTAGGATTATCGCAGAAGGCATACTTAGAGAAGATACTAAGAAAATATAGTATGCATGTGTGTAAACCTTCGCCTGCTCCGATAGTCAAGGGTGATAAGTTTGGGAATTATCAATGTCCCAGGAACCAATATGAGATCGATCAAATGAAATCGGTTCCATATGCTTCTGCTGTCGGAAGCTTAATGTATGCTCAAGTTTGTACTCGCTCTGACTTAGCTTTTATTACCGGGATGCTTGGCAGATATCAACAGAATCCAGGCTTAGATCACTGGAAAGCAGTTAAGAAAGCCTTGAGGTATATACAAGGCACAAAAGGACTCATGTTAGTATATGAGAAATCAGATACCCTCGAGATAGTGGGTTACTCAGACTCAGATTTTGCGGGATGTGTGGATACTAAGAAATCCACGTCAGGTGATATATTCACACTCGCAAATGGAGTTGTGTCGTGGAAAAGCTCCAAACAAACTGTGACGGCATCATCGACGATGTATGCCGAGTTTGTAGCATGTTATGAGGCCACGGGACAGGCACTATGGTTTAAGAAATTTGTTCCCGGTTTAAGAGTGATCGACAGCACCGAGAAACCACTTAAGTTATACTACGACAATGAGCCAGCAGTATTATACTCCCATAACAACAAGAAGAGTGTTGCTGCCAAACACATCAATATTAAATACTATGTTGTTAAGGAGAAAATCCAAGATCAGACCATAAGTCTAGAGCATATAAGTACCAAGCGAATGCTTGCGGATCCGCTCACTAAAGGCTTACCACCCAGTGTGTTCAGAGAACACTTAGCCGGTATGGGTTTAAAGGAAAGCCTATGATCATTGGATTTCTAAGGGGCCCAAAATAAGATAAGCATCTGTTTCAGAATAGAAAGATGTATCGTAGTTGTTGAGTCATATAGTACGTAATTGACTATTGTGATGAAGCATACTCTATGTATTGATCTGTGATGGAACAGGTATTTGGTTAAGTTGAGTGTAAGCATTAAGTAGAGATCTAGGGGGGAATGCTGGTAACAGATCTCCGGGAGGAGAGGGGGACCGAGTCCCTCTCCTCCCCGCGCACGCGTCAGGCCTGCATGCGCGCCTGGACTCCTTCGCGCCCTAATCGGGGGCGCTCAACAGAACTCTGTTGTTGAGGGCCCCCGTCGCGCAGCGCTATAAAAAGAGGGCAACCGGGACTCTGTTCGGTTCGGTTCAAGAGCCTACACACGCCCCTACAATCTCTAAGGCAAACCGATCTGTTGCGAGCGCTGAAGCGGCGGGATTCTCCTCAACCTCGTCGCCTCTACATCGCCGGACTTTGACGCCACCGACCACCGTGGCCATGGCGTCCTCATCGTCCTCCCAGGCGAAACCAGAAGGTACTCGCCAACTAGCCCTAACCCTTGCGGTCATTAGTGCTAAGTATCTATCAATTCCAAGTCTGCTGGCTAGGATATTTTTTTTATCCTTAATTATATTACCACATCAACCAAAATCTAATGTAACAAATAATTTATTGAGGTGTGAGAGAGAAACAGTGTCTCATGCGAGAAATCAGCTCTATATGATATCCTAGGAAGCTAAGAAGAAGATTGAGATAGAAAAGAGAGAGCATATAGGTAATTAGATATAAATTTGTTTTAAATAAACTATCCATTGGAAGATAGTATAAAAAAAGAATAAGACATCAAATACTATGGGTTGGTACTGTCTAACTGTACATTACTGACTTGAAATTGGTGAAAACAATTCATATTTTGACGGAGATTGATCTGGAAAAATATTTAGCTCTAGATTTTTCGAATTTCTTGTAATATATGTAACACAGCATGTAATGTAAGGGAGCACAAGGTCAGAGGAAGAATTTTTTATTTTAGTTTTTCAATTTACAGAACTAATACTCCAATAGTTTTGTAATTTTTTGCATCGTCAGATTACTTCTGTAAATTAAAAATAAAAAATTGTCAGAGGAGCTAGCTGGGCTGGGCTTAACCCAGCCTCCTGGCCCGTTACATTCGCCTGTGGGCTAAAATTCCAACACACGTAATGGTTCTTCTAGTTTGTACACAATAATTTTCTAGAGTTAATCTCAGAAATGGTTGGTATCCAGATCAAACTTTCACTGCAACTTGCCTGCCTTAATTACTCCTAAAACAAAGGATGATGATGCTCTCTTTCGCATGCAGCTCGATCTTTTGGTTGGGGGAACGTTGAAAATGTGGCTACCAATCACAATAAGCCTATTAGAATCATCACTTGGTAAAAATTCCAAAGAAAACCCATTTTATTCATGATAGTTTCCAGGAGGTTTTAAGGAGACGAGTATGACCAAGGATCATCATTAATCCTAGGGACTATCTTCTCATGGGTTCTACGGGATACAAGGCAGACATGTCAAGTTTAGGTGGCGTAACACTATTTACATTACATACATAAAATATTTTAATAGCTGTGGATTAATTAGATGGAATTTGAACATGGACAAAAAAGTTAATAAAATTGACAATATTTCCAATGGGTCCAACAATAGCCAAAACATAGTTTGCAAGAGTAATAAGTTGAGACTGCACTAGACTTAGGGACGTAATACGCTTAATATATCTCCCGCTTGACATGAAGTCCAAATACCTTTTTGCTGAAGTTTCTAAGTATCAGTAAATCAAAAGCATCAAGTAGAGTCTATTCTCAAAATAAAAAGCATATAAGCTAACAAACGAGCTCACCTTATAATTATTTACCATGGGTACTCACATCATTGATCTATTAGGTGAAGACGTGCATATATTCGTACAAGTGGTGTCTAGCTCATCAAAAGATTATTCGAATCTGGATCAATATATCTACTCATCGCTCGCTTGATTTGTTCTCAATTTCACTCATTGTCCTAGTTACTTTTAGCTCCATCCATATTGCAAAAGGTTGCTCTGCAAGTTTGAACTCTGACCGACCGACGGACCGACGGATCGACTCTGCAAAAATTTGCATGCGCCGTGATGCCAGCAGTGACGTGACCAATTTTGACCGGTGAGCAGGGGTGAGCTGACGCGACGCGGTTATCCTCCGTTGATCTTGTTCGCTTAAGCCGGCAGCCTTTGCTGATCAACGAGGCAAAAGGTAGACGAGATTTCCTTTCTTCGATTCTCCTGATACCCCATTACATCGTAAACACTCATATCCGTGCATGCCACACACGTGAATATATTTGTACACATGCTAATTGGACACATCACTTTCAGACTGTTCCAACTAATTGATTAAATGTGTTGCACGCTGCATTAAGTAATCTTATTTGACAAAGCCCGAAGTGCTGATGTGTAGACCGATGTAGCTAGCTAGGACTCCCCACACGCAATGGCCACTGGAAACTAATTAAAAGTCCTCTCTTTGAAACAACAGGCAGCTAGCTCATCTATCAGTTTATGTTTCCAAAAGAAAAAAGTGCAAGAACAGATATATTGTACAATATATATGTAGATATATGGACAGATAAGATAGGATCAGCACGTAAGTACGTACGTTTCCGAATTAGATCTCTGAACTACCCTATAATTTGCATGAGGACATCATCAGCTAGCAGGTCCTGTATGCATGCTTAATTAGCTTGGACACTGGCGATATGTATGACGCTAGTGGATAACACAATGACTGCGCTACACGCATGGATTATTCGATCACGAATCTGGAGGGACCAATTAATTAAGTGATCTATCAATCTCAACCATACTTATTTGAGACGCCACTACCACATAACTACTTAAAACTTAAAAGTAGCGTCATATTAGTGTCGGTTATCTCTAAATCGGTACTAAAGCTAAATCACTGCCAGTTAAAAAAATAGAAGCCGTTAATTTTTTCAAACTTTCACCGCTACAGAAACAGACGTCAGTGTCGGGTCAAAATAGCTATTGGTGGCGGGTTTTGAACCGCCACTGACTAGTCGGAACTGATAGTCGACGGCTATCAGTGGCGGTTCTGGAACCGGCACTGACAAGTATCAGTGTCGGTTCTAGAACCGAACCATCACTGATGCGCTTATATCAATATCGGTTCAATAATACAATCGGCACTGATACCTATTATCATTACCGATTTGAATCACGAATCGGTACTGTTGTGTATTACATGCTATTTTTATATATAAACCACTCTGTATTAATTCTATATCCAAATACACATATATGCTAAATTCATTTGCATAGCTTACATCATATTACGCGAACAATCTCAAATCAAATTAATATGACATATATTAACTTAAAATATCAGAACATATTTACATAAACGTTTCCATAAGTTTTAAATGTGACATTGTTCTTACAAACTCAAGCACAATTACAGCACATACGTAATAGAGAGATGCACAAGATAAATTATAGCACATACATAACAGCATCTAGTGCACCACTGTTGATATAAAAATAAAAAGGACATACTGTGCCGACAACTAAATCGTTGGCTCACAGAAATTGACCAAAATCAATCGTCAGGTAGCACCGTCCATCTCTTGACTTATACAATACAACTGGGACTGCTGTGCTTCCTGCTGCTGTCACTTAGATCTGCGAGGTCTGTTGGTGTAGGTGAGGCATGATGTACTTCTCATAGTAATGCCTTAAAAAGTACTATTATGAATAAAATATGTTGGTAGCTAGTTAGACGAGGCAAGTATAAATATATAGATGTTTGTAATTATGACATGTGCAAAGTGCTTACCATCGATTTTTTGTTGATGATTGAGGGATTGATTATGCATACATACAAGTGAGTCCTGGAGGATAGACTAGCAGAGATGTCTTGCAGAAGAGCCTTCCGTGCTGGAGTCACATCTGTATGATTTCCAAAATAACAGATACTCTTCAGTTGGTCCATTTGGTTGGTGTCACGGTCCCTGGCTATCTGCTTCCCCTTCTTTGGAGCATTGCTGGGACCCTCACTTGCCATTATAAAAAACCAATTTAAGTATAGAAACAAAATATACATGTCTAGTAAGTAATGTTAGTTTGCTATAGATACCGCTATCGTTGTCCTTCACTTTTATGACTGTTGTGGTCCTCTCATCACCAAAATTAGTGTAAAATTTAGTCATAACAGTCAATGGGGCATATCCCATTGTTATTCCCACATAGCCTCCTTGTGTTAGGCCGACTCTTTTACTAAATGCGGGCCACCCTTTGTGGAGACATACCCTGCCTCCACAGCTCGTAACCTCAACCTCACTGGTGCACCAATTTCTTGTTAATATCTTAAGGGTGTTACTAGCGTGAATGTTATTGATATCGTCAAAGTTTTTTGATAGAAACTACAACAGTAAGATAATTTTGTATCAGTTTGTTAGTTTTATTAGCACATAAACAGAATATGCAATGTACAATATATAAACCTGGTGACGCCCTCCATTGACTAGATGATTAATCTTTATGAGGCAACTGTCAGGAACATAAGTTGGTACCATAGGGATCCGCCTACTACTAGAAGCACGTTGTCCGACGAGAGTGCCCTGTTGATTACTTGGGAGGCTTGCCATGTCCCTAACTCATGTTATATTTGACAACGATGAAAAAAGTACAATAATACTTACGTAAACCCTAATAAACAAAACTGAATATTTTGAATGTATCAATACGAGCGGATGCGGCTGGACGGGTGGAGGCAGAAAAATAACATAATCATATTATATTAGTATCGAGAAGTCAAAAGCTCATACACTTTTAAAGAATCCATCATTGCTTAAACTCTAAGGTATACTCAAATATATACATTCTCAAACATATACATACACTGCCAAAGAAGTATACTCAAAAATTGTATACAAAAATTGTAAGCCAAGATACATTATACACTCTCAAACATATACATCCACTTGATCATTTCAATCGATGTCTAAACCCTAGATAAACCCTAAATCCAAACAATGTGAGAGTAGGGGGCATCAAACCTCGCATGGCTGGGTGGATGCGAAGTTGGCAGAAATAGAAGGGCGGAGAAGGCCAGACAACGTAGGCAGAGACGGCGGGACGGCGGAGGCGAAGAAGGAGACAGCGGGATAGCGAAGGCGCAGACGGAGACGGCGGAATGACGGAGGTGGAGGCGGAGACGGCGGGACGGCGTAGGCGAAGACGGAGACGGGGGGACGGTAGGATGGCAAGACAACGGCGGGCAAGTAGACAATCTGTGGGATAGTGAAAAATGACTAAGTCCTAGCTCATATATATAGGAAGGTTATCAGTGCCGGTTGTAAAATTGAATCGGCACTAATAGCTCACTATTAGTGTCGGTTCTGTTCAATACAGAACCGATAGGTTTAATACAGAACCGACACTGATAGTGACTATCAGTGTTGGTTCTATATTGAAGTGGCACTGATAGTCACTATCAGTGCCGGTTCTATTTTAGAACCGCCACTGAAGAAAATTTTAATATTAATAAATATAAACATTTTATTTTAACATACTCTCTTAGAAAAGTTGTGAAGATCAATCACAACATTCAATTTAAAAACCCTAAACCCTAATCACTTCTAGAATTACTGCTACGTTAATATGTATTTTAACATGGGATAAGATACGCTGTATTTTAATTGTAGAAAAAGTTTCAAGTTCAAACGAGGATTTAACCGATAATTTGCTTTCCAACCCAACACATTCCTTCTAATTTAAATCCTAATTCATCCTCGGAGAATCTCAAATGGACTCAAAAATATGAATATGATTTTTTTACAAATTTTGGTTTATTATTTCATGCACTTGCAGTTTAAATTTGACCTATTTCAACATAAATCCTAGAAACAAACTTAATGAATTAAAAATATATAGTAAACTGACCCATTAAAATACCAAATTTTTACATGAGATAAGCTATGTTGTATTTTGATCGTAGAAAAAGTTTTAAGTTCAAACAAAGATTAATCATCGATTTGCTTTTAAACCCAACCCATTCTTCTGTAAATCCTAATTCATCCTAGGAGAATCTCTGACTTTCTTAACATCGTACGTGACAACTTTCTCGAAATATTTTTAAATTTTTATCATAGCATCTATGTATCATATCATAACATTATGATAGGTCTTGTGTTTTTCTGACTTTATTTGATTTTTTTAGAATTAAAAAAACCATTAAGCTCTACGTCGTCGATTGAGTGGCGCAACCTACATTTTTTAAAATTTCTTTCAATTTAGTGGATAATAACTAAAAATGTACTAAAACATGAATATGATTTTTTTTATAAATTTTGGTTCATTATTTCAAGCACTTGCAGTTCAAATTTTATCTATTTTAATTTAAATCCTAGAAACACACTTAATGAATTAAAAATAGTAAACTAATCCAGAAAAATACCAAATTTTTACATGAGATAAGCTATATTGCATTTTGATCGTAGGAAATGTTTCAAGTTCAAAAAAAGATTTAACCATCGATTTGCTTTTAAACCCAACCCATTCTTCTATAAATCCTAATTCATCCAAGGAGAATCTCCGACTTTTTTAAGATTGTACATGACAACTTTCTCTAAATTTTTTTAAATTTTTATCACAGCATCTATATATCATATAATAACTCCATGACAGGTCTCGTGTTTTTCAGACTTCATTTGATTTTTTTAGAATTAAAAAAATCATTAAGCTCTATGTTACCGATCGAGTGGCGCAACATAGATCTTTCAAAATTTCTTTCAATTTAGTGGATAAGAACTAAAATATACTCAAAAACATGAATATAATTTTTCTATAAATTTTGGTTCATTATTTCAAGCACTTGCAGTTCAAATTTCACCTATTTCAATTTAAATCCTAGAAACATACTTAATAAATTAAAAATAGTAAACTGATCCAGAAAAATACCAAATTTTTACATGAGATAAGCTATGTTGCATTTTGATCGTAGGAAATGTTTCAAGTTCAAATGAAGATTTAACCTTCGATTTGCTTTTAAAACGAACCCATTCTTGTGTAAATCCTAATTCATCCTGAGAGAATCTCTGACTTTTTTAACATCGTACGTGACAATTTTCTCAAAATATTTTTAAATTTTTATCATAACATCTATGTATCATATAATAACACCATGACAGGTCTCGTGTTTATCAAACTCCATTTGATTTTTTTCAGAATTAAAAAAATCATTAAGCTCAACGTTGCCGATCGAGTGTCGTAACCTAGATTTTTCAAAATTTCTTTCAATTTAGAAGTAAAAGTGCTAGGCACTCAGCAAAGAGCTATTTTTCTGTAGTGAATGTTATATTTTCTTTAAGATTTTAAAAAGAAATAGGATCTTGTAAAAGATTTGGAATTCAAAAAAATTCTAAATTTGGAGAATGTTATCACTAATATGAAAAAGGATATAATATCACTAATGCTAAAGGCTACCTTTGTATTTTTAACATTTATTATTTGCTATTAAAAATGCTAAGCCCTAAACTCTAGACCGTAAACCGTTGATCAAATGAAATACAAATTGTTGCAGCACGGGAAAGATTTATAGCGCCACAACAGTGCCGGTTCCATTTATGAACCAACACTAATACATCAGTGTCCGTTCATGTCATGAACTAGCACTATTTCACTACTGTCAGTGCTGGTTAATGGAATGAACCGACACTGATATATCAGTGTCGGTTCATAAATGGAACCGCCACTAAAAGTGACGCAACAGTGCTGGTTCCGTTCAAGTTTAAAAAATTTAACGGCTTCTATTTTTTAAACCAGCAGTGACACACCTTTAGTATCGGCTTAGAGATAACCGGCGTTGATATAGTGCTACTTTTAAGTGGTTCTATGGTAGTGTTGAATGGAACTAGTACTGTTGCGCAACTTTTAGTGCCAGTTGTAGCCATGAACCAATACTAAAGTATCAGTGTTGGTTCGTGGCTATAACCGACACTGAAACTTGCGTAAGAGTGCCGGTTTGTGAAATGAACCGACACTGATACTTCAGTGTCAGTTGGTCGCATGAACCGACACTGTTACGCAAGTTTTAGTGCCGGTTGATCCACGAACTGACACTGATGTGTACTGCTATAAAATAGTAGCATGAGCTGGACAGTGAGATGATCGGAATAGTGCAGTGCGGGACAGTGCCGGAGGCTAAAGATTTATGGAGACAAGATTTTGGTAAGCCAATTTGCTATTCGTTTTCTTCTTACTATTTAAATCATGTGCACAGTACTTGCTCTTATTTCTCTTCATGATGGAATTAAATGCGTGGAATGGAATGAAGGATCTAATTGAATGTTTGGAGGCCATGTTGAATGTATGTTTGCACACATTTATTTCTCTTCACGGATGGAATTGAATGGAATAAATGGAGGCTATGTTGATTTAGTGCTTGTAAATATTAATTGCTCTTCATGGAATTTAATGCATGGACATCATGGTTGTACACATGTTGAATGTATGGAGGCCATGTTTTATTCTTAATGGATTTAATATATTGAATGTACGGATGTAATATTAATCTTATGAAAATTGCTCTTCATGGTTAATAAATGTATGGACGTTATATTGAATTTATTTTTAAAATTCAACATGACCTCCATACAACGTCGACGTGATTAATCTTAATAACCTTTCCATTCAAGTGTAAAAATCAAAAACTGAAATTATTTTTTAAATTAAAAAATGAAGCACTAAACTAATGGCTTAATACATAGTACGATTACGTGATTGATCTTCACAATATTCTGAACATAGATTCTCTATGTCGAAACATATATTTTTATAACCTTTCTAGGAGAGTATTGAAAACAAAATTTGGAAATGTTTTTAAAATCAAAAAATAAAACGCTAGACTAATAAATTTATATATTGTAGGAATGGAACGTTCTGAAGGTAGATTCTCTAGGCCAGAACAAGTACCAGCAAATAATGATGGTTCAAGATATGAGGTAATTAAACTATCACTATCGATCATTCAAAAAAATCGGCAATTTTATGTGTAGGCAAGTTAATTATGTGAGATTAATTATAATGATATGCAGGTGGACCGCTCATAGATGTACAATGATCGTGGGCCTGAGTTCATTAAAGGTGTTAACGGTTTTGTACGAAGTGTTTAGTCTTACAGAAATAGAAATAACGGTAGTGCTGATCAATTCATATATTGTCCCTGTGTCGATTGCAAAAATGAGAAAAAAATTCATAAGCGTTGAGCAAATCCGTGCACACTTGATTCTTAGAGGTTTCAAAGCAGGATATACCCGCTGGACAGAACATGGTGAACTTGATGATAGCGTGCATGAAGAGCGGCCAATAGTCAAAGAAAACACATGCGGCAACACTATAGTTGACCATGATAGAGATGACATATTATTTGATGCTAGTGATGGTGAGGGGGACTTCACTAGTGACAGATAACATAAAAAGTTTCAGCGTATGATAACTGACTCTAAAATACCAATATACCCAAACTGTAAAGAGGAGCACAATAAGTTGAATGTGGTGCTAACACTGATGCAAATGAAGGCTAGCAACGGTTGGTCCGATAAGGGTTTTAATGAATTGTTGGTATTTTTGAAAGATTTACTTCCAACGAAAAATATTCTACTTGAAAGTACTTACTATGCCAAACATGTTGTCTGTCCGTTATGGCTTGAGGTAGAGAAAATCCATACATGTGTAAACGACTGCATGTTATTTCGTAATGAGGACGCAGACCTAGATACGTGTTGCATTTGCAATGCACCATGGTATAAGTGGAGCACTGATAGTGGTGAGAGCAAAGACACTACAGATGCCGGGAGACAAAAGAAGAAAATACCGGTTAAGGTAGCTTGGTATTTTCCAATAATCCCCCGTTTGAAATGGATGTTCGCTAACAAAGCGAATAGTGAGCTGCTGCGATGGTATGCCGGGAAGCGAAAGAAATATGGAATGCTTAGACATCTTGCTGATGGCATGCAGTGGAGAAGGTTCGATTCAAAATACAAACAGTTTAAAAATAAAGTGAGAAATATAAGATTTGGGTTGAGTACGGATGGGATTAATCCTTTTGGCAACACAAGAAGTACTCAAAGCACTTGGCCGGTGACTCTCTGTATCTACAACCTTCCGCTCTAGATGTGCATGAAGCAAAAATTCCTTCTCATGCCTTTATTGATTAGTGGGCCAAATCAGCCAGGTAATGATATCGATGTATATCTCAAACCCCTGGTAAAAGATTTACTTGTATTATGGAAAGACGGCATGCGGGTTTGGGATGAATACAAAAGAGACTTTCACCTTACGTGCAATGTTGTTTGTAATGAACTCTGATTGGCCTACTCTTGGTAACCTACCAGGGCAGACTGTAAAAGGGTACAATGGTTGTCCAACAGCAGAAAAATGGTCTTCATGGGTCACCGTAGGTTCCTTCGTGCCGATCATCCATACCATAAGAATAAGAGAGCTTTCGATGGGATGGTGGAGACACGTCAAGCTCCGAAGACTCGTACCAGAGAATAATTATTTAGAATTATGAAGGATCTTAGTCTAGTTCACGGCAAGTGCTCAGGCAGTACAAAATTACCTGCTGGACAAAACGCTCCTATGTGGAAGAAGCAATCCATGTTTTGGATGTTACCATATTGGAAAGACCTTATGGTTCGACATGCAATAGATGTAATGCACATCAAGAAAAACGTATTCGATAGCTTGATTGGTACCTTGCTAGACATGCCTGGCAAAACAAAAGATACACTGAACGCAAGGCTGGACCTTTAAGAAATAAACCTCTGAAAAGACCTGCATTATGTACAACTAGCCAGCAGCAAAAAGAAGCTACCAACAACTTGCTACACGATGAGCAGATAAGAGAAAGCTAGCCTATATGGTTGCCTGTGTAATGTTAAAGTTCCAACCAGTTACTTATCAAATATTAGAAGCCTAGTGAACATGAAAGATAAGAAGTTAGTTAGCATGAAATCTCATGACTGTCATGTAATGATGACGCAGATGCTTTTGGTTGTAGTTAGAGGTATTTTGTCTGATAAGGTTAGAGATCCAATCATAAAGTTGTGTTCGTTTTTCAATGCAATATCACAGAAGATCGTGGATCTAAACAAATTGGCAAAGTTGCAGAACGGCGTTATCCACACTATATGTTAGTTTGAGACTATTTTCCCTCTAATATTTTTTGATATAATGGTCCATCTGGTTGTTCATATTGTTGGTAAGATAAAGATCCTTGGCCCTATGTTTCTGCATCAGATGTATCCTTTTAAAAGATTCATGGAGGTTCTAAAGAAATATGTTCGTAACCGAGGCCGTTCAGAAGGTTGTATTGCCCAAGGATGGAGTACAGAGAAGGTCATTGAGTTATGTATTCACTACATGAAGCTGAACCTGATTGGTCTGCCTATATCTCGCTATGAGGGGAGGCTAACGGGGAAAGGGACAATAGGACATACATGTATCCACATCAGAGATAGTGTTGCCTTCACTCAAGCACATTTTGTTGTTCTTCAACAATCAGTAGTAGTTGGACCTTATGTCAATATGCATGTGAATAAAATAACCACCGCAAATCTAACAAAGTCACAAGATTAGGTCGCAAGAGAGCACAGAAATACATTCGGTATCTGGTTACGTAAACACATGACATTTTAGCATACCGATGATGCAATGTTATAGCAACTAGGTCATGGCCCGTCAAGTACCATTCACATATTCCAAGCATATGAGATTAATGGTTATACATTTTATACAAGAGCACAAGACAATAAGAGCACTAACCAAAACAGCGGTGTTCGTATCGATGCATTTGACCGTGCTGGAAGTAAGGAGACGTACTATGGATTCATCGAAGAGATCTGGGACCTTGAATATGGTGAGTTGAAGGTTACTCTATTTCGATGCCAATGGGTATGATTGCCTGGAGGCATGAAAGTTGACAAGTATGGTATGACTATTGTTGACCTCAAGCTCACCGGATATACGGAATAACCATTTGTACTTGCTAAGGATATTGCTCAAGTATTCTTCGTGAAGGACCCAGACCTAACAAACAAGAAGGAGCATCATGTGGTTCTTTAAGGAAAGAGAAAGATTGTTGGAGTCGAGGGTGTTGACGATGAATAAGAGTACGATAGATTTGATGACCTCCCCTTTTGGAGAGAATGTTGAACTGCCTCTCATTGATGATACCGAGGAAGCTACGTATATATGCTATGACCACCATAAAGCATTAATCGTTTAAGGATGAAATTTGTATTTTATTTAGTCAAGATTGTGTAAGAATATTAATCATTTTGTGATTTTATTTGCTCAAGATTGTGAATTTTATTTGTTCAAAATTGTGTATTTTATTTGCTTAGGGTAATGATTTAGGGATATGGTTAATAGTAAATCTTAATAATAAATTATAAATGTTAATAGAAAAAGTTTCATTTATGGTGTAAAATATTTTTAAATTGTTAAAGTAAAATAGTTTGTATTTGTTAATAACAATTTGTAAATGTTAGTATAAAAACGTTTCATCTGGTACAGTAAAAAAATCCGTATTTACTTGGAGTAAATTTTGTATGTTAAAATAAAATGTAGTTATTTATTAATATTAAAATATTCTTCAGTGCTGGTTCTCTATAGAACTGCCACTGATACACCCATATTAGTGTCGGTTCTCTATTCAAACCGGCACTGATACCCTTCACATATATATATGCGCTGGTACTTCTCTATTTTCCCCCATCCCGTAGATTGTTTATTCACCCACCGCCGTCCTACTGTCCTGTGGTCCAACCGTCTCTGCCTCCGCCTCCACTGTCCAGCCGCCTACGCCTCTGCCTCCACCGTCCGTCGTCCTACCATTAGACCATCTCCGCCTCCGCCACTGAGTCTCCATCGTCTGGCCATCTCCACATCCACCGTCCAGCCATCTCCGCCTCCACCTTCGCTTGTCTGGCCGTCTCCGTCTCTACCCATGCAATGTTTTGATGCCACCAATCTCTCACCTTATTTGGATTTAGGGTTTAGTTAGGGTTTTGTCCATGCCACCATTATTCTTGTCAGTGACCCGAATGAATTTCTACAAGTTGATTAATTCTGTGTGTATATAATGTGAATCTCTGCAAGTGGATTATTTGGTACAATTTTATGAATTTTGTGAGTCTCTATAAGTTATTAATTTTGTGATCAAGTGTATGTACCTTGGCTTGCAATTTTTGTATACAATTTTTGAGTATACTTCTAAAATGATCAAATGTATGTACCTTGCCATACATCAAGTGTATGTATATGTTTGAGAATCTATATGTTTGAGTATACCTTTGATGGTTGAAATGATCAAGTGTATGTATATGTTTGAGTATACCTTCGATGGAGTGTATGCAAATAATGTGTGCATGTGTATGTTTGAGTATACTTTTGATGGAGTGTATGCATTTAACAATATTAAGTTTTGTTTATTAGGGTTTACACAAGTATTGTTGTATTTTTTCATCGTTGTCAAATATGACATGAATTAGGGACATGGCAAGCCTCTCAAGTGATAAACATAGCACTTTCGTTGAAAAGCGTGCTTCCAACAGTAGGGGTTGTTCCAAGTGATCAACCGACTAACAATTGCCTCCTGAAAATCAATCATCGTTTCATAAAGCGTCACCAGGTTTATACATTGTACATTACATATTCTATTTATGTCGTAACAAAACTAACAAACTCACTTGATATTATCTCATTGTTGTAGACTCTAAGAAAACCCTTTGCCAAGAACAATAACATTCACGCTGGTGACACCCTTAAGATATCAATAAAAGATGGGTGCACTAATTTGGTTGAGGTTGTGAGCTATGGAGGCATGTTATGCCTCCACAAAGGGTGGGATGCATTTAGTGACTGAGTCCGCCTAGTATAAGAAGACTATGTGGGACTAACAATGGGACCCTCATTGTCTATTACGGCTATTATTTATAATACTTTTGGTGACGAGAAGACTGCAATAAAAGTGAAAGACAGCGACCACTGTATCTATAGCAAACTCACATTACTTACTAGACTTACATATTTTGTTTATGCAATTAAAGTGGTTTTTTATAATTACAGGTGAGGGTCCTAGCAATGCTGCAAAGAAGGGGAAGCAGATAGCCAGTCAGGGCGACACCGAGCAAATGGACCAACTAAAGAACATTTGTCATTTTGGAAATCAAACAGATGTGACTCCAGAAAGGATGGCTCTTCTATAAGACATCTCGATGGGTCTATCCTCTAGGACTCCCTTATATGTATGCACAATCAATCGCTTGATCGTGAACAAGAAATCGGTGGTAAGTACTTTGCACATGTCATAATTGTAAACATCTATATATTTACACTTGCCTTATCTAACTAGCTACCAACATATTTTATTCATAACAGTACTTTTTAAGGCAGTATTGTGAGAAGTATATCACACCTCACCTATAACAACAAACCTCACAAATCCAAGTGATAGCAGTAGGAAGCACAACAGTCCCAGTTGTATTGCATTAGTCAACAGATGGACGGTGCTACCTGATGACTGGTTTTGGTCAATTTCTGTAAGTCAATGATTTAGTTGTCGGCACAGTATGTACTTTTCATTTCCACATCAACAATGGTGTACTGGAGGCTATTATGTATGTGGTGTAATTTATCGTACAACCTTAAGCAATTCATGACTGGTAGACAGAGAGAATAGCCGCAGGACACTATCCAAGCTCTTGGTATCGCTCTTAGAGAATGCCCCAGTGGAAGGTCTGCAGCATAAGCTAACTTGTAAAACATGAGTTTGTGCTGCAGACCTTCACTGGGGCATTCCCTAAGAGCGATATCAAGAGCTTGGATAGTGTCCTGCGGTGATTCTCAGTATTATGTATGTGGAGTAATTTAGCTTGCGCTTGAGTTTGTAAGAACAATATCACATTTAAAACTTATGGAAATATTTCTATAAATGTGTTCTGATATTTTAAGTTAATATATGTTATATTAATTTGATTTGATATTGTCCACGTAATATGATGTAAGCTATGCAAATAAATTTAGCATATATGTGCATTTGGATATAGAATTAATACAACGTGGTTTATATATAAAAAATAAGTTTGAAATACACAACAGTGCTGGTTCATGATCCAAACCAGCACTGATAATAGTGTATCAGTGCTGGTTGTATTATTAAACTGACGCTGATATGCGCGTATTAGTGCCGGTTCAGTTCTGGAACCGCCACTAATACTTGTTGTCAGTGCCAGTTCTAGAACCGTCACTGATAGCCGTCGACTATCAGTTCTGACTTGTCAGTAGCGGTTCAAAACCTGTCACTGATAGCCATTTTGACCTGACACTGATGTTTGTTCCTATAGCGGTGCGCTCACAATAACTCGTTACAAGCGACGAGTCGATGACAGATTCTGACCTAGGGTCCTGATATGTGGACACATTCACAACCTTTCTGATGACTTTTAACTCTTTTTATTAATAGAAGATGAAAGATGCATCTTGAATATATCTCTATACATAATAATACACACACAATCAAGAGTTCAAAAGTCTGTAAAATGAGCGGTCAAACATTCTCCAACATGCAACAATTCGAACACAAAAACTAGAGCATAGCACAAATCTCTAAGGAACCTAATTAAAGAGCTAGAGCAATGATATATGAAGATCGAGCCACATACACCAAACTTGCATAAAAAATTAACAGCATAACACACAAACTATAGAGCAAGCATGAACGATATCTGACATAAACATATATATATGTGCATCTCTACGTCTCAACAACATGCTCATAGCATATAAAGATTACATGTGGAACAACTGTTCCTACTGCTTGCTAGAGCATCCTAAAATATATAGGGAACTACACACCCGAGTTCCATGGATCTGATGCTGACCCACATCACTACGGGAAAACAGTAATTTGCCAAGTGCCAGGGCACTCGGCGAAGCCCCCAAAAAACTCAGCAAAGTGTTTGCCAAGTGTTACACTCGACAAACAGCGCTCGGCAAAAATTACCTCATTTCGCTGAGTGTCTTTTATCGGGCACTCGGCAAACATGTTTGCCGAGTGCTAAATGTGACACTCAGTGAAAAAAGCATCGTAACGGCGCTTACTTACAAATGGTCATTTTTTAGGTGTTTGCCGAGTGTTAACTCTCTGCAAACTTTCAGGTGTTAGCGAACACTCGGCAAAGAAGGCACCCAAAAATTAAAAAAATATGCGGCACACGGCGTTCCAAGAGATAGCGTCCCAAATGCGCATTTCATCGAACACCTAGCGTGGCGTGGCGTGGCATGGCACGGTGCCGGGATGGCTCGGGGTGCAACGTGGCATGGTGCAATGCTAGGGTAGGGCGTGCCGGGGCGGGGCAGGGAGGAGCGCCGGTGGCGGGGGAGGATAGGAGGGTCGCCGGTGGCGAGGGAGGGGCACCGGAGAGGGGTGGCGTGGTGCGGAAGAGAGGGGACCAGATGGTGCCATGGTGGGGAGTTGTGAAGGAAGAGAGGGGGAGTTTGAATTTAAAGGAGGGAGAGTGAAAAAAAGAGCACGAAATTCAAAAAATGGCACGGCGAGCTGAAAAAAAGGCAGGGCGTGAAATTTTTGTTTGCCGAGTGCCTCAAATTTGGCACTCGATAAACATTTTTTTTATTTTTTCAAATTTTGTCAAATTTGTTTTTCATTTTTTCCTTGACAAATTTTGCGAAACATTTTCACATTTAGTGGGTAAGGACTTGTCGGGGATGTGACCCCGGGTACCCCACGATTGGGCTTATCAGTCTAGATCGAGAGCAGACCAAGTCTAGCATTGCCATCCGGTATGGCCCATAGAGAGGGGTTCAGCTTCGATAAGGAAGGTTGAGTGCTTATCGGGTAACTGGACTTCAGATATGACACAAAAAGATATGTTTGTACTAGAACCCATAAATATAGATTTAGCACCTGAGTTTGGTCGGTAACCTTAGATCGACTCGGGATATAGTCCTAGGTTATTGGGCTCACCTCTTGAGTATATGAAGGAGGCAAAGCACCCTCCAGAGGCATCTATCATCTAGACATCAGATCATCTGATCGTCTAGCATCTTCATATTTTTCTTGCTTTCGACGCCTTAAGCCACCATAGCTTGATTGCATCGTATTGTAAGATCCACTATTATATCATACGCTAAAACACTAAATGTAGAGTTATTATCCTTCGAGAGACCCAAACCAATATAAACCTTGGCTCTTGTGTTCCAGAGTTGACCATCGAGTTTGAAGGCGCTGTGCTTCCCTTACACACATTGAATCACCACCTTTGGTACCTCCTTGGGTGGACTGCTCGGTAATTCATCGGCAGTTGGCGTGCCAGGTAGGGATAGTATCGCTTTCACTAGGATTTGATGGCATCACGGGATCAACTTTCCACCAAGCCTGGGACGATGTTTGTCTTGGGCGATACAACATACATCGCCGACTCAACTGGGAGGCTGATTCCTTTCGATTCAGCCCCAACTTCTGAGCGATCGCCACGTTAGACTCTCATCCCCTTTCTCGCTTGAAAGACAAATCAAGTCACTGAGCATCTGGCCGACACTATTTGGGAGTTGGCTCTTGATCAGCTCCCTAAACAGGTGGCTGTCTGACTCATCTGGCACTTCTCGAAGAGCTTCGAGGACTTGCACCCCCGAGGCTCACATCATCGGGAGGATTTCCCTGAACATGGTGGAGGGTGTCTCGCTAGGCGGCTCACTGGGGCACACACTGGGTCAACTGACGATCATGCCGTGATCCCTGGATCTGGCTCTTCCCACCACACTGAGTCAATGAGACAACAGTGCAGGGGTCTCAAGAAGAACAACTAGGGACCTCAAAAGAATGACCGGCGATTCAAGCGCTCGAAGAACGATCGACAAGATGACGCTGTGGATCAGTGGGACAACATCGGGGATCGACCACACTGATGAAGGACCCATAGGAGGGTATGGTGCAAGAAGACCAGAGAGGATGTCAAGATGCACGAAGAGTAGCAGGCCGGGATCGAGAAGACGGTGGATCAGTAGGGATCGACGTTGAGCCAAACCACCTTCGAGAAAAGAACTCCAGCCCGGCGTCACCCCAAGTTCTATCAAGAACACCGAACGCCATCCTAATCGGTCTCCTCCTTTTGTCCAGCTTTGTACCCTCCACCTTATATGAAATAAAGTTCAAATTTTTTGCCTTGAGCAAAACCGCGTTATCAATTTCCATCGACAACTTGCTAGGCCTGAACCCACTCAGGTCAATGCAAAACATCGCGCGTCTAGCTCAAATGGTTGTGCCCCTATGAACTAGTTCTAGGTTTGGCGTTAGAAACCACATGAGCAAAAAAGAGTTAGCGTTAGCGCCCTCTCGGTGTCCAATAACTTGCTGAAACCCTCGGGGGCTTGAGTCCTAAGCCTCAACTTCGAAAAAGTCTTGACGGTCTCGAGAACCCGTGATGCCTAATATTGGGTTGTCACGCAAGCGGCATCAGTTCCCTACGCCTAAGACTATATGGCTATACCGGGGGTTCAAGGCCTTGTCTCAGACGTACGAAGAACTTGATAAAATCTGAAGTCCGCAAAAACCTTGAGGACTTGTATGGCCTGATGTTGGTAGGCGTGTGTGTAGCCTAAGGGCCTCGTGCTGAGCACTATATGGTCTAAGTTCTTCGGGATAAAAATGGCTCCAGAACTTAAAATCTACAAATCACGAAAGATTTTTCCCACTTCGTGCTGAAAAAGACCAAGTTTTTGAACAAGTTTTATACTAACTACTACTAAATGATGCAGATCATAAACACAACTACTTCTCGAGGGGCGTCGCTGCTGACTCCTAGACCTCAAGGGGCACTGTCGTACGTGCTGGGTCTTCGGGAGGAGGTAGGAATTGGAGATCTCTAGCAATTATGCCAGTGATACCCTCTACATCTTGTCGAAATGCCGCTGCTTGGTCGGCGGTTGTCCCGGCGGGCATCCCGCATTCTAGCCGCCAAAGGTCCACCGATGGGAAGTGTGACCTGACATAAACCAGGGTTTGCTCAGCCCCAATCCTCACTGCCTCATCGACAAGGAGGAGTTGGGCCTCAAGTCCCTCGAGCTTCTCCCGGATCTCCATGTCGGCAAGGCCATCCTCAACAAGGAGTGAGTGCATGCGCTCGACCACCACGTGGACCTCGGTGACCTCTCCATTAAGCTCCCTGATCCGAGCACGGTCCTGATCACACCTCCCTGTAAATAGAAGATTGACGAGAGTTAGGATCAAGATACAAAATACAAGGATAGAAAGATAATCGAATGCAAAACACTTAATCTAGTATTCGGCATTCGCTGGATCCTCTCGGCCTCCTTTGTAGCCTCGATGGTAGAAGTGGCCACTTCGGTAGTGGCTCTCATGGCCGCCTCTTGGCAATCAGCCTCCTCGGCCATCTAGACGGCAGCATCGGTCGTCACTGCCGTGGTGCCCATCGAAGTTTCTGTCATGATGGCCCTCTGTGTCAGCTCCTCGTTCTGGGCCAGAAGATCGGCATGCTGACGCTTGAATGACTTGACCTCAGCCTCGAGGACCGCCACCCGGTTCGCATCCAACGCATGCTGCACTCGGAGCAGCTACAAACCACAACAACCACTGAGCGACAACACATGATAGGAAAAAATCAACTACAGGACAAAGGGGCTTAACTCAGCAAGCCACGACAATAGGGCAGCAGCCTCTCCCGACACTGGGCCATGGACTAGCCTGGGGGCTATGGCCACCACGCGAGGGATCCCTGGCCCAGCTCCAGGCTCGAGACTGCCCGCTGCCACCGTGGAGGGGGACCAGACGATCGGAGCAGCCCCTCAGGAGATCAGCGATCTTCGCTTCAAGCGTCGCGGCCTGCACAGCACCATCTCCACCCGTCACCTCCTCTGCCGAAGGGTCGACCGCTCGCTCGGTGGCCAACCCTTCCACCGAGGGATCAGCAACCACCACCTCCAGCACCATGGATGTGTCTCCGCCACCAGGAGCCAGGGTCAGCGCCAGCGCCACTTCCAAACCTATGCCCCCCACAAGAGCGGGGACCGCGTCACCATCCTCGGGTGTCGCCGCACCCGATGCATCAATTGCCATGGTCGTGGCCGACGATGGTTGCTCCATCGATGATGCTAGCAGGAGCTCGACCTCAGCCACCCTATGGGTCAAAACATCTAAGGATCAATAAAAAGAATACAAGTAACAATGCACATACAAGCACGAGCCTTACCTCGACTCGATGCAGTAGGTCCTAGCGACCGGGCGCTTTGGTGCCTTCACCGGGATGGAGCAAGGAGAGGCCAATGCCACGTCAGAGATCATGGCATCACCCTCCTCCTTGGGCTCTTCCATGTCGAGGAGCAACCAGTGCCTTCAGAGCACTAGGGCCCTGTCCACCCCAACCTTAGTGGGGTTCAAGCGTTTGCTCATCCCACCAAGTTCCTTCCCCTACCGCTTCGGGAATGGAAGGGACAGCCCGATGCCACCTCAGGTCGGTAGACGGTGAGGCTAGTCGACACCCCTAGAGTGCTCGAGGAGCAATGCCTATGAGAAGTACGCTATGTGACCCTATAGCTAGGGCACATCACACCGTGTGGGTGGTCAGACATCAGCAAAAGCACAAAATGAAAAGAGGAACAAAAAATTCCAAAAATATAAGGCCAAAGACTTACCCACGGCCGAGGGTTCAAGGGCCCGATCATCTTATAGGCTGCCTTCGCCTAGAGCTACAGCGGGAACACCCGCCACAACAAGAAGCAGGCGGCAACCCTGACCCCGGTCAGCCCATTCTCTTGGAGATTCTTCACCAGCGCAACTAGCTCCTAGACCTAGTACTCATCTGACAAGAGAGCCTGCTCGCCCCAGCTTATCATGGGCTCCGGCTTCGGGCCGATGTTGGCTTCGATGGCCGGTGGGTGGTTCGTCCCATAGAACCACTCTATCCTCCACCCCTTGTTTGAAGAGGTGACCAGCATCTTCCGGTACTTGCTAGACCTAGCGGTGCGAAGATGGAGCGTGGTGTCGCCGATCACCTTCGGCCCTGATGACTAGCGGAGGACAAAATAGTACCAGAAGAGGTTCCAATGTGGATCCACTCCCAGGTACGCTTCACATAGGTGCATGAAGATGGCAATGTGGAGGATGGAGTTGGGGGTAAGATGGCCAATGGTGACCTCGTAATGATGCAGGAGGCCCCGAAGGAATGGATGCGCGGGTAAGCCAAGCCCACGCTCGAGGAAGGATTTGAACAGGATGATCTCGTGGGTGTCTGGCGTGGGGAACTCCTAGTCCTTTGGTGCATGCCACCCAGACATTGCCTACTCTAGAAGAAATCTAGCCGCCACCAGTTTGTGCAGCCGACCCCTTGACATCACTGATTTCTCCCACTCCACCGATGGGGGAGACGGTGGTGAACTTCTAGAGGCCATTGGCTTCAACTGGAAGAGACGACGAGCTTTCCGGCTGCAGATAGCACAACCGCAGTGGTGACCCGGCTGCTGAGGAGCCAGTAGGTTAAGCGAAGAAGGAGAAGGGAATGAAAGTAGGCGGCTGCAGAAGGCAAGGATTCAAACTAGCAGCATGTGGCTTAGTGGCAAAGGAAACAGTTTAAATAATCCCACAACCGTCACCCTGATGCAAGGCGCAATCGCCACAACTGAAGCGTCCCCTCGGTCGTCATGCCCATTGTGGCCAAGGCAGCCTGACGGTTTCACTGCTCCATCCACTGACAGCACTTGCACGTGGGCCTATCAGAGGTAGAATGTCCCCTTTGTCACTTCAAACTGTCGCGCATTAATTGTGGGTGAAGAAGGCTAAAGAGCATCTTTTTTGGGCACATTGGCGGAGTCCACAATGTTTGGGTTCACCTGTGTCCATGGGTCCCACGCTTGGGGGCTCGTCTGCATGATGACTTGAGAGCTCGAGGATCCACGCGCCTAAGGGCTTATGCGCTCGAGGGTTCCTATGCCTGGGGGCTCACATGAACGAGAACTCAATATCAAACCATGCTCGGGACCACCACGGTGTTAGGACTTCAACCATGGTCTTCTCCTGATGAGGCCTTAATGTCAATGGTTCCAAAAGATAAGATCATCAACAAAGTTTCAAAAAGGGTTCCTCAAAGGATTCATCAAGAGATAGAAACTTCAGAAGGCTTTCTTTGCAGATTATTTTTGACCCTCGAGCTAAATGTTCTATTTACTCGAGGCTTGGGGGCTACACCGTGTGGGTGCACCTACGCGGTGCACCTCACTCAAAAGAAAAAAATCAAAGCTTTTTTCAAGAAAATTAAATTTCCACAGAAGTGTCAAGGTTCAGATCAAAGAAGAGCTCCTCCCAGCTTGTTTAATCGAAGATTTTTTCAACCAAGCTAAGAAGAGCTCAGGGGCTGCTGTTGGGGATGTGACCCCTGGGTACCCTATGATTAGGATTATCAGTCTGAACCGAGAGCTGGTCAAGTCCAGCATTGCCGTCTAGTATGGCCCATGGAGAGGAGTTTGGCTCCGATAAGGAAGGTTGAGTCCTTATCGGGTGACTAGACTCCAGATATGGCATAAAGAGATATGTTTGTACCAGAATTCATGTAAATAGGGATTTAGCACCTGAGTTTAGTAGGCAACCTTAGATTGACTCGGGATAGAGTCCTGCTTTATTAGGCTCACCTCCTAACTATATAAAGGAGGCAAAGCACTCCCAGAGGCTGATGGAATTGTGTTCAAGAAAATTCTAGGGGAACCGAAAGTTCCGGCTGTAGCCGGAAGTTCCGGGTTCTGGAGCATCCGGAAGTTCTGGTAGGACTAGAAGTTCTGGGCCAACCTCGGTATTCGATTTTCTGGACGAATCGGAAGTTCTGGTTGTAGCCAGAACTTCCGGGTTCTAGACGAACCGGAAGTTCTGGTTGGACCGGAAGTTCCGGGTCGAGAATTAATTCGATGCAGAAGGTCATTTTCGGAAGTTCCGGCTGTAGCCAGAAGTTCTGGTTCAAGCGAACAGATTAGTTCTGTTGGGCTTTAATATAGATTAAAGGCCCACGATGGGGCACTATATAAAGAGATGTGGGGCAAGCACGAAAAGATTGCTGGTTGTTGCTGCTATTGCTCCTAGCTGAGAACCCTAGCCGCCACCTCTCCTCTCTCCACGATCATAAGTGTTGTGATTGATCTTCTGAATCTCTCGAGTGGTGCTAGCACGCCGGCGTGAGGTGATCCCGTCCTTGTACGTGTGGATACCGTAGAGGCACTGTTGCTACATCGGTACTGTTCTTCTTACATGGAGATGGCCGGATTACGCCGACTTCATCGTCGACGAACGGACGGAGCTGTGAGGAGCAGATCGAGGACGCGCTTCATCGACTCTACTTCCGCTGGCCGAGCACGTCTCGAGGTTTGAGGTAACGATCTATGATCCCATTACACGCATGGTTCCTAGGCTAACGGGGTAAATTTTTAAAATTAAGCGCTAGCGTAGACTCCCCATAAACCAACAGTGGTATCAGAGCTTACGTGTGTAGTGTTCGATCTGGATCGATCACATATGGTGATATGTGATGGAAATAGATTAGATCTATTATTTTTGCGTCGAATTTTCTAGAAGTTCCGGGCCGAAATAATTTTCGATACAGAATGTTATTTTTGGAAGTTCCGGTTGGACCGGAAGTTCCGGACAGAAATAAATTTTGTACAGAAGGTTATTTTTGGAAGTTTCGGGCCAATTTAAATATGAGTCAGAAGGTTGATTTCAGAAGTTCCGGCCCTGAGTCGGAAGTTCTGGGCCCTTCGACCGGAAGTTCCGGGCCTACTGGCCGGAAGTTCCGGGTCCAGTTCAGTCACTCTAGATTCCACTTAATTCGTCTTTGCAGGGAATATTGTGACTAGTATGGCCTTGCAAAGTATATGATACTCGCTTGTAATAACATGGCCTGCGTGTCATTGTTGACTGCAGCCCAAGGGTGTTCAAATGTTATACGATCTGCGCGTCGACATGTGATGCTTCTGCTCATGTAACTAGTATAGTGCTATTAGATATAATAGGCTGATACAGGTTCATGGAGGCTTGAAGCGTGATGACCCGAATGATAGAAACCATGGAGATGGAGATCACCATGCAAGAGGGCCATCTATGTCACAATTAATATGATTGCCTGTGATGTTTACTTATGTTCCTGTCATACTATTCTTTCATGTTCTGTGTTCGGTAGGCATCGTTACCATGTTAGAATAGTTTCCCTCAGAAAATTAAGTATTAATGCTCTTTCCAATAGCTGCACCTACCAAGGTTCTCGATCATCGATGGTGGGTCTGCCAAAGCAGTGTGCCGTCTTTTATCTTGACCAGTTAGGGTGGATATCGTACAACCATATACATAGTATTGGTTTACTTAACAAAGCTATCAAAACGGTTTTGGGCTTTGGGAAATGGAGTTGGGAGTCGGGCATTAGATGCTACCCCAATGAACAAGAGTCACATAGAGATGTGATTAGCAAAGTGTTGCTTACCTATATCACTAATCTTCTAGTAGTGATGCTAAAGCTCACTAGGAGTTAGATGAATATGGATCTTGTCCCACAATGTGTCGTTAGAGGGAAAGCGATCATTTTACATATTGTGGCATATCTCTTATTTGATAGAAGATTAACATAGCATAGTGCTGAACCTTGCATTGTTATTGTAGATCATGGCACCTACTGTAAAGAACACTTCCGTTTTTAATCTGAGATCAATCCTTGAAAGGGAGAAATTGTCTGGAACAAATTTATAGACTGGTAAAAGAATTTGAGAATCATTCTCAAACAGGAGAAAAATGATTATGTTCTAGAGGAACCCCATCCTGATGAACCAACGGATGATACACCACTTACTGAAAGGTGGGCTTATGAGAAGCACACCAGTGATTCAGTTGATGTCAGCTATCTCATGCTTGCCTGTATGTCCTTTGAGCTTCAGAAGCAATATGAGGACAGGGATGCCTATGATATGATCGTGGGGCTGAAGGGCATGTTTGAGAACCAAGCACGGATTGAGAGGTATAATGTCTCAAAGTCCTTGTTTGCGTGCAGGTTGGTGGAAGATAGTCCAGTGAATCCTTATGTGATCAAGATGATTGGTTACGTTGAGAACCTAGAGAAGCTTGGCTCTAAATTTGATAATGATTTGGCCATAGATGTGATTCTTTAGTCGCTCCCTGCGAGCTTTGAGCCATTTATCATGAATTTTTATATGAATGGCATGAAGAAAACATTGGCTGAATTGCATAGGATGCTCAAGATAGCCAAGAAAAGCCTTAAGAAAAATCCTAGTCATGTGATGATGGTTCAAAAGGAGAATAAGAAGAGAAAGCGAAAGGGAAAGGCTAAAGCTCCAGATGCGATCTCGAGCTCTAAGTCTAATTCGGCTAGAAAGTCCAAGTCGGGTCCTGCTAGCTCTGACACTTGCCACCACTGCCATAAGCCTAGCCATTGGCGGAGAAATTGCAAGTTGTACTTAGAAGAACAAAAGAAAAAGAAGGGAAGTGTGACTTCTGCTTCAGGTATAAATGTTATTGAAATTTATCTTGCTACTCGTCCAAGTAATTCATGGGTATTTGATACCAGATCAATGATTCACACATGTAAATCATTGCAAGGGCTGAAAAGGACTAGGAAGTGCGCAAGAGGCGAATTGGATGTTTGCGTCTGCAATGGTGCAAAAGTTGCTGCGTTGGCCGTCGGCGTGTATTCTTTGTCGCTACCCTCAGGATTAGTTTTGGAGTTAAATAATTATTATTTTATTTCCGCCTTGGGTAGAAACATTATCTCTTCGTCATGTTTAGAGGAAGATGGTTTTGATTTCGTAATAAAGAACAAGTGTTGTTCGATATTTTCGAATGGTATGCTCTATGGTGTTTGTCCATTGTTGAATGGCTTATATGTTCTGAATCTTGAGGATACACATGTCTATAACATTAATACAAAGAAACCTTGACTCAATGATTTGAATCCTACCTATGTATGGCATTATCGTTCGGGTCATATAAATGAGAAGCGCATGCAGAAGCTCCATAGAGATGGGCTTTTGGAGTCATTTGATTTTGAATCGTTTGACACATATGAGTCTTGTTTACTTAGCAAGATGACTAAGGCGCATTTCACTGGTCAAAGTGAGAGGGCAAATGAATTGTTGGCCATTGTACATACTGATATATGTGGACCAATGACTTCTACAGCCAGAGGTGGATTCCAGTATTTCATTACTTTTACTGACAACTTTAGTAGATATGGTTACGTCTACTTAATGAGGCATAAGTTAGAATCCTTTGTAAAGTTCAAGGAGTTCCAGAATGAGATACAAAATCATACAGGCAAGACAATCAAATTTCTACTATCGGATCGTGGAGGTGAATATTTGAGCCAAGAGTTTAATGATCATCTGAAGCAGTGTGGAGTTGTTCCACAATTGACTCCACCCGGTACACCTCAGTGGAATGGGATGTCCGAGCGGAGAAACCGAACTTTGTTAGACATGGTCCGGTCGATTATGAGTCAAACTGATCTTCCTATGTAAAGCGTTTGACGTCTGATAAGCTCACTCCCAAATCTGATAAATGCTTCTTTGTGGGATATCCTAGAGAAACCAAAGAATATTACTTTTATAACCGGGAAGAAAGCAAATTGTTTATCGCCCAGAATGGTGTTTTTCTTGAGAAAGAGTTTCTTTCGAAAGAGGTCAGTGGGAGCACAGTGCATCTCGAAGAGGTTCGAGAGATACTAGAAAGTGTTTTAGCTTCTACTGAACCGGACCTCGACATGCAAAATATTGCAGAGCCTATTGTCGAGACACTAGCCCCACATCGGTCGGAGAGGTTAAGTCGTGCACCTGAGCGGTTAGCGTTCTCGACCACTGGGCAGCGCGACATATTATTGTTGGACAATGATGAACCTAAGACCTATTCGGAAGCTGTGATTGGACCAGACTCTTAGAAATGGCTTGGAGCCATAAGATCCGAGTTAGAATCCATGCGAGAGAATCAAGTTTGGAACTTGGTCGATCCACCTGATGGTGTAAAAACTATCGAGTGTAAATGGATTTTTAAGAAAAAGATAGACGTTGATGGAAATATTCACATCTATAAGGCACGATTGGTGGCGAAAGGTTTCAGGCAGATTCAAGGTGTTGATTATGATGAAACGTTTTTGCCTGTCTTTATGCTAAAGTCTATCCGGATCATCCTAGCAATTGCCGCATTTTATGACTATGAGATATGGCAAATGGATGTTAAGACGACTTTCCTTAACGGAAACCTAAGTGAGGATGTGTACATGACACAGCCTGAAGGTCTTGATGACCCTGAGAATGCTGGGAAAGTTTGCAAGCTACAAAGGTTCATTTATGGGCTGAAGCAGGCTTCTCAGAGTTGGAACCTTCGTTTTGATGAGGTAGTCAAAGGATTTGGCTTCATCAAGAACGAAGAAGAGCCTTATGTTTACAAAAAGGCTAGTGGGAGCTCACTTGTGTTTCTAGTCTTATATGTAGATGGCATATTATTGATCGAAAATGATATTCCTATGTTAGATGCTGTCAAGTCTTTGTTGAGAAAAAGTTTCTCAATGAAAGATCTTGGAGAGGCAGCATACATCTTGAGCATAAAGATCTATAGAGATAGATCGAGAATGTTAATTGGATTAATCCAAAGCATGTACATTGATAAGGTATTGAAGCGGTTCAATATGCAGAACTCCAAGAAAAGTTTTCTGCCAATGTCATATGGTATTTCTCTCAGCAAGAGTCAGTGTCCTTCGACACCTGATGAGCTAGAGAAAATGAGTGTGATCCCGTATGCCTCCGCAATCGGATCCAAAAAAGAGTCAGGGTTCTGGACGAACCAGAAGTTCTGGTTGGACCGGAAGTTCCAGGTCGAGAATTAATTCGATACAAAAGGTCATTTTCTGAAGTTCCGGCTGTAGCCGGAAGTTCTAGGGTCCGGAAGTTCTGGCCATAGCCGGAAGTTCTGGGTCAAGCGAATAGATTAGTTCTGTTGGGCTTTAATATATATTAAAGGCCCACGATGGGGCACTATATAAAGAGAGGTGGGGCAAGCATGAAAAGGTTGATGATTGTTGCTGCTATTGCTCCTAGCTGAGAACCCTAGCCACCACCTCTCCTCTCTCCACGAAAAGGTTGTGATTGATCTTCCGAATCTCTCGAGTGGTGCTAGCACGCCGGTGCGAGGTGATCCCGTCCCTGTACGTGTGGATACCATAGAGGCACTGTTGCTGCATCGGTGCTGTTCTTCTTACTTGGAGATCACCGGATTACGCCGACTTCATCGTTGACGAACGGACGGAGCTATGAGGAGCAGATCGAGGACGCGCTTCATCGACTCTACTTCCGCTGCCTGAGCGCATCTCGAGGTTTGAGGTAACGATCCATGATCCCATTACACGCATGGTTCTTGGAATAACAGGGTAAATTTTTGAAATTAAGCGCTAGCGTAGCCTCCCCATAACCCAACAGAGGCATCTATCATCTAGACATCAGATCATCTGGTTGTTAGTGAATCACTTATCAGTCCACCCAAGGGGTACCTGAAGTGGAGATTAGATGTGTGTAAGAGAAGCGTAACGTCTTCGAACCCGATGGTTGACTCTAAAATACAAGAGCCAAGGTTTATACTGGTTTAGGCCTTTCGGATGTAGGACCGAAAAGGCGACCAGAGGGGGGGTGAATGGGCGCAAATTAAAAACGTAGTGGAAAATACCAATACCCCCAAAAACTTCTTAAAACGAGAATATCAGCTTTGCAAGTGAATTAAGAAAGCTCAGCACAAGATTGTGCGATACAGATCACACCAGGCAAGCTGATATCTCAAAACCTCCTCAAAAGAACTCTTTAAGAATAGCAACAAGTATCCAACTCAGAACCTCTAACAAAGATCTCTACTAACATAAAACAAACACAAGAATACACAGGAAAGCATTCATTGTGCAACTTGACAAAGTAACGTGTTAGTGAGCAATAAGTAAACCCTAGATCACAGTAAATTCCTCAGAATAATATTTGAGCACAAAAGATAAGGTTCAGAGGATTTTACTGCAAGCTTGGTGTAGAGGGTGCTAAGGATGAATCCCTGTAGTCGTTGACGAGCAAACGTGCTTCAAACTGTTCTGACTGGCCGGAACTTCCGGCA
>KE372736.1:294286-306404 GCA_000418225.1 Zizania latifolia | reverse complement strand
TAACTTCCGACTCCGTCCGGAACTTCCGATTTGAGCTCTCTGTCTGGTGTTCTGTATCGATCGGAACTTCCGGCTCCGACCGGAACTTCCGGTACATCGGAACTTCCGGCTCCAAATCAGAACTTCCGATTTGAACCTTCTGTCCAGAATTTTATTTTCCGCTGATTTTCTGTTTTGCGCCCATTCACCCCCCCTCTGGTCGCTAGATTCGGTCCTACAACAGGGGCATAGAAACAATAGGTTATCCGTCCCTTCCCGATGATATTTGAAAATAAAAGAATAGATTTCAAAACATGGGTCCAAGTATGATCAAAAGGCGGACTTGGATGACTTGCCTTGTGGCTCTAGAGGATAAACAGACACTTCTTCAATGTAAATGGTCTCCTCCAGAACGTCGATGACTACATGGAAATTAACAACCACTAAGAAACAGCACAATAGACCAAACAACTCATACATGAAAGAATTTTTAATATATAGAGCTCATTTTATAGAAAATTATGCAATTTGAATGGTCTAATTTAGAGTTCAAATGAATTAGTTATGATTTTTTAAAGGTTTCAACATTATTCTGGATTTTTAGAAATTAAAAAAGAATTATGACGTAATAATGAATTATTTTCCTGAAGAAAAATCATCTTTATTGTGTCACCACAGCAGATCGGGGTCAGTGCACCGGGTCTGCCATGGGCAATCACGTGGTGACCACGCGGTCAAAGCCGGGTGATAGGGCACTAACGCGGCATACATGTGGTGCGCCACATCACCACCATCGGCACAGCCTAGGACCTAATGGTTGCCAGCAAATGGTGGTGTGATGGCCGGCGGTGAGGGCAGCAACATGATTAGGGTGACACGAGGGACTCACTAGGTAATCGACGGTGGGGAAGCAGCAGTAGGGGCCTCGAGCGGATTACGACGGTAGCTTCTGATGGTCGGTGGCCAACGCAAAAGGGCGGCCAGGGACTGTTGGGTAACGACAAAGGAGGTGATCTTGAGCCACCCCTTTCTTGTCTTTCTTGGTCTTGAAATTGCTCGCGATCTCATCGGGAGTCAACTTCCTCTTGACCGCACATTTCTTGACATGGAGCTGTTTCTTGCCTTTCTGTAGCATCATCACATGACTACTGTTTTTCTTAATGCTCTCCTCGATGGTTTTCAGCATCCTATGCAGTTCTATCAAGGTTTTATCTATGCTATTCATATGATAATTGAGTATGAATAATTCAAAACTCGACGGCAGGGATTGAAGAATCAGATCAGTAGCCAACTCTTGGCTATGGGGAAAACCTAGCTTTTTCAGACTCTTAATATAGCAAATCATCTTTATAACATGGGGACTGATGGGATTCCCTTCAGCAAGCCTGCACGCCAATAAGGATTTTGAGGTGTTAAACCTCTCGACCCTCGCTTGGTTCTCAAACATGTCACGTAGACCTATAATAATATTGTAAGCGTCTGTGTTCTCATATTGTTTCTGAAGCTCAGAGGACATTGTGGCAAGCATGAGACAACTCACATCAAGGCAATCATTAGTGTGCTTCTCATAAGTACATCGTGCAGCCATAGTAGCATTATCTGGCAAGTCATCAGGGTAGGGACTTTCAAGAACATACTCTTTTTGCTCTTGCTTGATAACAATTCTCAAATTTCTATACCAATCCATAAAGTTTATTCCATTAAGCTTTTCTTTCTCAAGGATAGATCGCAAATTAAAAGAACTAGACGTGATAGAAACTGACATGATCTACAACATAAGATATGTAAAGTTTAGCACCTATGTTTATGTTAATCTTTCATTAAACTATTTAACAAAAGATTCTTCTACTGTGCTTTTCAAAACCTCCCTCTAGGTTATATAGTGGGTCAAGATCCTCATTTCACTAATTCCTAGTGAGCTTTGGCATCACTGCTAGAAATTAATGACATGAGGTAAGCAATACCTTACTAATCATATCTCTATGTGACTCTTGTTTGCTGGGTTAGCATCACCATGCTCTGTTTCCCAACCTAATGCTCTAAGGTCTAAAACTGTTTTGACAACCTTATTAAGCAAACCAAAGCTTCCACGTATAGATGTCCGACATCTATCCTAACTTGCAATGGTAATCGCCGGTACTCTGCTTTGACAGATCCACCAAACGATGAACATTATCGTGTTAGGTGCAGCAATTGGAAAGGCATCAAAAAATTTAATTTTTCTAAGAGATTCTATCCTATCATAGCAACATATCAAATAAGATATGGCATGAAAATAGATAGAAGACATCACAGATAAACACATTTTACTATGAATTAGCATGGCCCAAGCAAATGGTGATCTCTATCTCTATTAGTGGTATAGATAATCTCCATCGTCTACATCACTCCTTTGGGCCACCATGCTTGAAATCCTGCAATCTTATATCTAGACTACTACTATAATAGCTAGAAAGTGAAGATTATAAATATTGATTCAAGCACCCGACATGCAGGTCGGCAAATACAACAGAGACAACTATCACATAGCTGAAGATCATGACATGCAAGCCATGCATAAGAGTTACATGCATCACATACATCTCTTAGAATTATATAGAGCCATACCATTCACACCATTCTCTACAAAAACAAGTTAGACGTAGAATTGTATTCTAGCTAATGATGTGAACTAGGACTCTATACAAGGCGCGATGCAATACAAGGCGCACACACACTGTGGACCCGCTAGCTGGTTAGCCAATCTGCAACTACCCTAAAAACCGATTGATCTCATCAACCCGTGCAGCCGATTGATTCATTACATGAACCGATCGATCTAGACTATAATAGATCCAATCTACTATGACCGCATATCAACTATATGTACCAATCTAGATCATAATCTATGCAAGATGGCTTTGATACCACTGTTGGGTTATGCGGATGCTACGCTAGCTGAAAACAAAATTTTTCTACCAAGCACACCAGGATATCTTGCTAAGAGAGAGACCATAGATAGTTACCTCAGGCACGCAGTGCAGCAGAAGGAGAGTTGGAGTAGCGAGCCGATCTAACTCGAGCGTATTAATGTTGTCGAGAAGCCAATCACCGTCCTCGAAAGCCGATCGACGTTGCCTCAAGGTAGTCGATCAGGGTCCTCGAGAAGCTGCCGATGACACCATTGATCCGATCAACGGTGCTGATGCCGATGCGAAACAAGATAGCAATGCCTCTACTGGTATCTATATATCCAAGGTTGGAATGAAGGCCGATGGTGTACTAGCACTAGGGCGATCGGCGAGATCATCAGGCTCTTGAGAGGTGGCGGTTAGAGTTTGCTCTTGGTGGCTAACAACTTAGCACGAGGATCGCATCACCATGCGAGATGAAAAGCAGGGCTTCCCTGTGCCCTGCACCTTTATATAAATAGACGTCCTAGTTTGGGCCCTATTGGGCCCAATGAGGATTCTACTTAGATCCCTATCTGATCTGTTTAGATCTCCATCCAAACCGTCTGGATCTCTATCCACATTGAGCCTAATTTAAATCCTATTCGAATCCACTGTTCCAACCCGTTAAGTGTGTGACCTTATAGGTTCACGTATAGCTTGGTTAATATATGGAAACCCCTTTTCATACTCCGTTAACGGCGGCCTCTAGCAAAGCGTATTAACCCAAGTATATGTAAAGATCATATCGGCTGAACATTGTAATGTTCCACATGTACATGTCCCTTTGATTCACGATATCGATCGAGCACAAGGTGAGATTTGTACCATCCTATCAATAGCTCGATCCTCTCTCGATCTCCGTATTAGATTATAACCTATGATTAACTCTTTAATCACCTTGGCATGGCCATGCACTTCTATAATCCGCTACATCGAGGGGCCCAGAGATATCTCTCCTGTTAAAGAGGGGCAAATTCTATCTTGACTACTCACATCTCACTATATGTTTCATAGCAGACCTGATGGCTAGTTTATAACTACCTAGTTATGGAATAGCGTTTAGCAGTTCCAAAGTAAGCTACAATGTATATTGGGAACCATGATAATCTCAGGTCTAAGGACTTTACATAAACACTACTGAGACCAACTAATGACACACGGAATCTCAACAGTGCCTCATAGTGGGTCTATTCAATATATGTTCATCAACATACATCCATGTTATTGAGTTGGTATCTCTATACCCATGATCCATGAGGCATGATTATCAATCAATACACATGCCGATCTCAGTCATATCTGTTCCGTATATGACCTATATCTGATCAGGGATTTTTTAGAAATAGTCACATTATGAGTCTCATGAATAAATCACGTATTTGTTGATCTGTAATGACAATCTATTTCAAGGAACAGCAACTTTATTTCATAAATATAGTATGTCACATACAATATCTCCATATTGTCTCTAGGGCATAATGCTAACAGTCGACTAGGTCTAGCGGGCGGTAGAGCAATAGCGAGCGGCGGCCAGAGGCAGGCGAGCACGACAAAGCAAGGGAGAGGCATGGGGAGGTGGCTTAGCTACGCTAGGGGTTCTAGTGAGCATGGGATGAGGCGGGGGAGGTTTTGGAGGTCGGGTTTGATAGGGGCGAAGGCGGTGTCCAGTACGAATATGGTAACGTGGAAATCAGAGATGGCTGGTGGAGGCGGGGATCGTGGAGGGCAGTTTTGGCACACGTACCGGGCTCGGATTCTTGAGGATAAGGACGGGGCGGCCACGGGGGTTCCATATCCGGGGTCGGATTGGGCTTATATGACTCAACTCAGGGCGGTCAGATTACATGGCGGTGGCAGCGCTAGGGCTTGGGCGCTATGGCTGGTGGTGGAAGATTGGCATAATTAACAGGCGGGGGCTGCTTATCAGCGTGACGGTGTGCGCGTGAGGTGAGATGGGCCTACGAGAGCGGCTAGGCTGGCGCATGCGGGAGAGAGTGGGAAAGGCTAGGCCAGTTCACAGGGGAGAGAAGGGAGAGGAGTGGGCTGGCTGTGATTGGCCCAAACTAAGGGAAATTTTATTTAAAATTTTCTCTTTTTTTCATTTTTAGAAAAGGCTTTTTATAAATGGAAAAATAGGTTTTTAACTCCAAAAAATTCTAGGGCCTTTTTAAAAATAAAATAAAATTTTCTTATCAAAATTTTAATTTGGAAGATTTTTCTCCCAATTTTATTTAAAGATTTTTCTTTTCTTTTCATTTTTTTCCTTTATTTATTATTTATTTACCATTTTTATTATTTTATTTTATTTTTGAAAATTCAGGCTGTGACACATCTCTACCATCATGCTTCATTCATGTCGTAGTTGTTTACTTGTTCTCCACTACATATCAGGAAGGGCCACCGCATGGGCCAAATCGAGCGTTTAGTGACCTAGCGAGTAAGAAGGGGCAGGACGCCGCACGTCACCACACACGTCGCTCAGTCACGCATAGGACACCGCTGCCACCGCTACTCCACTATGCAGGGGCGAAGCATAGACGCCGCCTCCAAACTAAGAGATGACCTATCCTTCATAATCGGAGCACTACCTTCTCCGACCTCTGGCTCATCTGTGCAACATAGGGGCACTCGACTCCTTCGATCTTTGACTTTCGTATCTACTCTTCCTACTTCAATGTTTGTACTCCCCAATCCCCACCAATACCCTACAATGTTTGATGTGCTTGATCTATGTATGTATGGATGATGAATGGTAGAATTTTAGTTGTAGTATTGCTTCAATGGATGAGTACTGTTTCCAGTCGTGACTAATCCCTACAATACATGACTAATGCTTGCAACTGCATAGCTAATAGATGGACAAAAGTTGGATAAATGGTAGGAAATTCACATCAGCATACACAGATGGAGTAAAACAATTTATGGGGTTTGTTGGGCAAAGATTCCCTAAGAAGATGCATATACATCGCCCATGCCGCCATTGTCTTTATCAGACTAAACGGGCTCAACAAGAAGTGAATGACCACACACTTATGTTTGGAATGTTAGCTACATACACACACTGGACTCTTCACGGGGAATCACTAGTTGTTGATATTGTTGAATATTCGGATCTAGTGGGTGAAGCTAAGCGTGCTGATGGGATTGAACTGGATGAGCAAGACAATGATTAGGATAATGGAATGCTAGATATGTATTTGATAGCAGAATTTTACGTGAACCAATGGAGGATAGACACATGGACCAATGGGGGACAAACACGTGGACCAATGGGGGACAACATGTGGATTGTCCACGTCACATGCCAGCACGGGTGTCACGTCAGTTGCTAGCCATATCATTCCTATGACATTAAAATAGTTTTACAACTCATGTCATTTTATTATTAGTGAAACGAGGTCTATGATAAAATTTACCAATTCTTCATTAAACAACAAACTTGATTCTTTGTTTTTGACAAACATAAATTCGTCACAAAGTCGTTACATAAATTTCTTTGTGATGAATTTAGCTTCTACCAGACAATAACGGTTTGTCATGTATATGCCCATTTCTACTAGTGATTGTATCTGCTCTACTTGATGAGCTACAGATTATAAACAACAGCAAGAATTAATTTTTAGAACTTTAATTTATGATGAATTTAAGGTTTTTAATTATCACATTCTATTTTCCAGAATAGCCTTTTTGAATATTAAAAATATGAATATAAAAGTCTTAACATAAAATTATATATTTCCATTATTTTGATCACATGTCTCAGCTTAAAATCCACTGTCATAAAGTACTCATGCAAGCTGCGCCAATTCGTTAGTTAATTCGTTGCCGATTGTCAAAAAGTTAATGTAAGGATTAATCGATCGCGTGTGCACTGTAAGCACACACAAATTTTTAGGAGTGTCATGTGTAACTAATTAGCATGTCTATTCATGAGAAAGATGTTTAACCTTCCCACTGGAACTAGCTATCCAGTTTTAATTAGTTCTTTGATTAACATGGGTACTATTCCCTCTAGATGCATGATTTTGACGACAAATTTGTGATATTGTTGTAGGAATGGCCTACTTGGAACTTGCAAATGAATAAATAAGAGATGGTATGTAAGTGTATTGTCGGAAATATGATCCCGGGCTACCTCTCGAGTGGTTTTAAGCCGACCAGTCAACGGTCAAAGCCCGTCGTGAGGATAATGACGGAGAGCTGAAAGTGTCCGAATCCAGCACTCGGGAGAGAAGCCCTCCCGACCACCTGAATTCGGATGGTCCCTATTAAGATCTAGGCCGTCATTATTCTCCATAATCCCGCAGTTATTAATGCGGTTATCCTCTGTGGTATTACCCACTATATGACTGTTTATGTCATTAATACTTCATTAGTGGAAACTTATTCATCATTTGTAACCCCCGATCTCTCCCATATAAAGAGATCGGAGGGAGCCTGAAAAGGCAGATTTTTTAGGATGCGAAATCAGACTCATACGATCTGAAGCATTCATACGCTAAAGGCTATTCACGTCCGAAGCTCATACCACACACAGGATTAGGGTTATTATCTTCCGAGAGGCCCGAACCTGTCTAAAATCCCCTGCCTCTGTCTCTTTGATTGAGATAACCATTAGATCATAGCACCGCACCCCCTTTTAGCCTAACCAAAAAACCTCCCTACGGGCACCCCTGTAGGATACTGTTGTCTTACATAACGACAGTTGGCGCGCCAGGTAGGGGTCCGTGTGTTTGTGTTTGTCAAACTGATCAAATGACTGTTGTTTGCAAAGTCAGCACCCAGGTTCCCATTGGAGCGGTGCTCACTTTTGGAAGTTTAACTTTCGTGGGTGATTACATGCATCAACTGGTCCAGACTACTGCTGCCCCGATGAGGGCGAAATCTTCACGCACTGCAATAGAGCATTCTCCGGTCCCCAAGGTGTCTGAGCGATTAGCTCCGCCCAGGGCACCTGTTATAAACCTTCGGGCATCCAGCTCCATCCAGGGTTTGCCCACTTCACGCCGCCGACTCACCCGTCGACTTCGTCATCTTCGTCGGACCAAAAGGGCAAACGGTCCAGTGGCGTCAATTCACCAAGGTTGTTTCCAAGTGACCTCGCCACCAGGCCGCATCGGTTAAACCGATGCCCTCTCCAAACGTCATTATGACGATCATGGGGGCTGTCTCCGATGACGAGCCTTCCAATTCTGCTGAGTCTAGCACTCACCAACGCCAGCGCCGTGAGCGCAATGCTGCTCGCTCAGTATGACGCGCGAGGGTCCGTGCTACAGCCGGTACCTCTCGCCAAGGCGTCTCAGACGCCTTCACCATGGACTTTGAAGGTCATTCCGTGTACCGCACGCCGACCGTGAACCTCCTTGCCATCGAGAGAGCGCTAGCCGCCCTCCTCGACTCACCTGAGCTCCAAAGGGCTCGGGCAATGACCTAGGCTGCTGCTGCTCAGATTACTGAAGTGGCGCTACCCGCACGGTCAAGATCGCCAAGGCCGTCTCCACGGCCGAGGCGTTTGCCGGCCAGATCCCGATCTCCGGATCGAAGGTCGATATCCCAATCGCTCCGACGGTCGGAACGTTCGCCGGCTAGATCCCAGTCTTCGGACCAGAGGTCAGCGTCCCGACCGTCCTGGCGATCGGAGCATTCACCAACCAGATCAAGGTCTCTAGACCGTAGGTCGCCTTCTCGATCGCTCCGACGGTCAATGCATTCGCGTCTGCGCGAGCATCTTGGGAGCTCCTACTCGGGGGATGCCCGAGAATACATCAACCAAGCACGGGATGTGCGTTCTTGATCCAAATAGCCTCCTTGGCAGCTTCCAAAGCTGCTATGTACTCGACTTCTATTGTAGAGTCCGCTACCGTCTCTTGCTTAGAACTCTTCCAGCTCACTGTTCCACCATTAAGGCAGAAAATGAATCTAGATTGCGATCTATAATCATCCTTGTCGGTTTGGAAGCTTGCGTCGGTGTAACCACTTACAACGAGCTCTTCCTCACCTCCATAAACTAGGAACATATCTTTAGTCCTTCTCAAGTACTTCAAGATGTTCTTTATGGCTATCCAGTGACTCTCACCAGGATCAAATTGGTATCTACTCGTTATGCTCAAAGCATACGAGACATCTGGACGTGTACATAGAATGGCATACATAATGGATCCAATTGCCGAAGCGTATGGAATCCCATTCATCTTATCTCGCTCATCAGGTGTACTCAGACACTGAGTCTTGCTGAGATTTATGCCATATGACATTGGCAAGAAACCTTTTTTGGAATCCTGCATGTTGAACCTCTTCAACACCTTGTCAATATATGTATCGCAGCAGAATCCAATTAGCCTTCTCGATCTATCTCTAGAGATCTTGATACCCAGAATATATGCTGCTTCTCCTAAGTTTTTTATAGAGAAACTATTTTTAAATAAAGACTTAATAGATTCCAGCAGAGGTATATCATTTCTGATCAATAATATGTCATCCACATATAATATCAGAAATACAAGTGTGCTCCCACTAGCCTTCTTGTAAACACAAGGCTCTTCTTCATTTTTGATAAAACCAAACCCTTTGATCACATCATCAAAACGAATATTCCAACTCTGAGATGTCTGATTCAATCCATAAATGGATTTCTATAGTTTGCATACCTTTCCAGCTGATTGTGGATCAACAAAACCTGTCGGCTGTGTTATGTACACATCCTCACTCAGATTTCTGTTAAGGAACGATGTTTTGACATCCATCTGTCATATTTCATAGTCAAAATATGTAGCAATCGCTGAATGATCTGAATAGACTTTAGCATTACGACGGGCGAGAAGGTTTCATCATAATCAACACCTTGAATCTGTTTGAAACCTTTTACCACCAATCGCACTTTATAGATGTGAATATTTTCATCTATGTCTATCTTCTTCTTGAAAACCCATTTGCACCATCGGGTGGATCAACCAAGTTCCAAACTTGATTGGTATACATAGATTCAAGCTCGGATCTCATGGCTCCAAGCCATTTCTTAGAGTCTGGTCCCACCATCGCTTCTTCATAGGTCTTGGGCTCATCGTTGTCCAACAACAGTATATCCCGTTCTTGAGTGGTTGAGAACATCAACCTCTCAGGTGCATGTCGTGCCCACTCTGACCTACGTGCTGCAATAGGTTCTTCAACATCTTGATTATCTTCTTGTGGTTGTGTGGGAGTTGAAACATTTTCAGGTGTTTCTCGAACTTCTTTGAGATATACCGAGCTCCCACTAACCCTTCTCGAGAGAAACTCTTTCTCCAAGAATACACCATGTCGGGCGACAAACACTTTACCGAGTTCCTTGTTAAAGAAATAATATCCTTTGGTTTTCCGAGGATACCCAATAAAAAGCACTTATCAGATTTGGGAGTAAGCTTATCAGACTATAAATGATTTACATAAGCTTCACAACCCCAAATTTTAAGAAAAGATAGATTAGGGCATTGTCCTGTCCATATCTCATATGGAGTCTTTTCAACCGACTTTGATGGAACCTTGTTTAATGTGAAAACGGCTATTTCAACAGCATATTCCTAGAAGGATAACGAAAGATCACTTTGGCTCATCATTGATCGGACCATATACAATAGGGCACGATTTCTCCTCTCGGACACACCATTCCATTGAGGTGTTCTGGGTGGAGTCAATTGAGGAACAATTCCACAATCTTTTAGATGATTACCAAACTTAAGGCTCAAGTATTCTCCTCCATGATCTGATCATACAAACTTGATTGTCTTTTCTAACTGATTTTGTACTTCGGTAAAAGTTATGAAGTACTGAAAACCACCTTTGGCTATTGAGCTCATTGGCCCACACACATCAGTATGTATGATTGTCAGCAAGTCACTTGCCCTCTCACTTTGACCCGTGAAAGGTGCCTTTGTCATCATGCCAAGTAAACAAGATTTACATGTCTCAAATAATTCAAAATCAAAAGAGTTGAGAAGACCATCTTTATGGAGCTTCTCCATGCATCTCTCATTTATATGACCTAGGCGATAATACCAAATAAATGTGGGATTCAAATCATTAAGACGTTACCTTTTCATATTAATGTTATAGACATGAGACTTTTTAGGATTAAAAATATATAATCCATTCACCAATGGAATATGACGATATAACATATTTCCAAGATAAACTGAACAACCATTATTAATTGATCTAAAGTCATAACCTTCTGCTTACAAGCATGAAGCAGAAATTATGTTTTTACATAGAGTTAGAACACAATAACAATTATTTAATTCCAAAACTAATTCTAAAGCTAGAGATAATGGCATGGTGCTGACAGCAACCGAAATAACTCTTGCTCCATTGCCCACACGAAGATCCACTTTGCCTCTAATCAAACTTCTACTTCTTCTTAGACCCTGCAACGACTTACAGATGTGAGCAACTGATCTGATATCAAATACCCAAGAATCAGAAGATATAGTAGCAATATTGATTTCTATAACATTTATACCTAAAGCAAGAGTCATACTTCCCTTCTTCTTAAGATCCTCCAAGTACTTCTTGTAGTTCCTCTTCCAACGATCCTGCTCCATGCAATAAAAGCATATTACATCTTGAGCCACCCCTTTCTTGTCCTTTTTGGTCTTGGAATTACTCACGATCTCATCAGGAGTCAACTTCCTCTTGACCGCACATTTCTTGACACGGAGCTATTTCTTGCCTTTCTGTAGCATCATCACATAACTGTTGTTTTTCTTAATGCTTTCCTCGGTAGTTTTCAGCATCCCATGCAGTTCCGTTAAGGTTTTGTCCATGCTATTCATATGATAATTGAGTATGAATGGTTCAAAACTCGATGGCAGGGATTAAAGAATCAAATCGGTAGTCAACTCTTGGCTAAGGGGAAAAGCTAGCTTTTTTAGACTTTCAATATAACCAATCATCTTGATAACATAGAGACTGACGGGATTCCCTTCAGCAAGCCTACACGCAAATAAGGATTTTGGGGTGTTGAACCTCTCGACCCTCGCTTGGTTCTCAAACATGCCACACAGACCCATAATAATATTGTAAGCATCTGTGTTCTTATATTGTTTCTGAAGGTCAGAGGACATTGTGGCAAGCATGAGACTGAGGAGTCATGGTAGACACCATGAGGTGATGAGTGCTTGTCAACCGGGGAGATGATGTGAAGAAGAAGATGAGAGGATGAGAAGACTCGA
>KE372736.1:252012-262227 GCA_000418225.1 Zizania latifolia | reverse complement strand
TGTAGGTCGCCTATCGCGCTATCGTTATGGCCTCATTCCACTGGGCGCTGTTCCCCGCTGGCTGCTCGTTGCCCGCCGTTTCGTTCCAAGACGGAACCTCTCTTGCTTCACTACTCCTACTCTTTTATGGCACTGGTGGCTGGCGTGAGCTGAGCCAAGCTGGCTCGCGGCTCAGTCGAGTTTGATTATTGGCTAGTTTGGCCTACCGAGCTGAGCCCAGGATTGGCTCGGCTCGATTTCACCCCTAACTCGAGATGGAGATGGAGCCGCAGCCATAGCCGCACGGACGTACTAACGAATGGCACGTGACGCCAGCTACGAATGGCTGCCATAGGCTATTTCATGCTCCTCGTCCTATTTTTTCCTCTGGGGACAATTTTTCTTTGTTTCCACTTATCGTAATGGGTAATTATTAGAGAGAAAATTCCTCACCAAGTACAACTGAGCGATGGGGGCATGGTTGGTAGCGGTGAGGATGCGAGCAGGCGACAACGATAAGGGCATAGGCATGGTCAAGCGGCGGAGACATGACTAGCTGTAATTAGAGACATTAGCACAATCGAGCGAGGCGTGGTGTAATCGAACAAGGTAGAATATTATACGCATCATCGGCAATTTTTCCCTACACCATTCAAGAGTCCCATCAAACGGATGTAAAATGTAAACAAAAAGGTGGCGTAATCGAACAAGTTGCAAAAGAAACTAAAGACATATAGCCCCCATTACTCTACATCTCGGTACTCCTCAGTCCTCAAATGCTTCGCATCCTACTATTTTCTATAGTATACCACAAGTGCAACAATGTGATTCCATATTTGAATTCTCTAACCCTCGTTTTCTATAGTGTACCACAAGTACAACAATGTGTTGGAGAATTGTTCTAGAATTTGCATAAGTGTGTGCTCGTCTGACTTATATTTAGAAAATGCAGGTATTTAATGAGGAAAGAAAATGTAATTGGCTTCTCTCCCTAATACTGGTTCGGCCGTTCCAGCCTTCCAGGCCTGCGCGAGACAGTTCGGTAGGAAGACGTTACGTTACGTGCAAGCAAAGCATATTCAGTGGCGGTGGCAGCTCCAGCGAATCGATCCTCTGCACGTAATGTTGCTAGGTGTCACCACCTCGTCCTCCTGCGTTTCACCTCTCCATGCACCGACCACACACTCATACACAATGCACGCTAATTAATTAAAGCCAAAAAGATTAATAATGGATATAAGTAAGCTAGCCTCCTCCTTTCGTGCAGCTGACCTCTTCAACGCGGAATTAGGGCGTTTTCTAAAGAGATCATACATATTACATATATACTTTCGTGGTGGAATTAGGCCAGGAGTAGTCTCCCATCCCACTCGTGAAAAAAATTTAATAGACTAGTACACATGAATTTTATAGATATATACAGATTTTATTGACACAGTCTCATCACTATTTTAGCCTAGCTTGAGGCTGTCTTAGGTAGTGTTTAGTTTATCAAATCAAACTGAACAGTATGGAATATTTCTGGATGGATTGATTAAGAATGAGATGGTCCTAGATGAAATGATACAAATAGATTATTTGGTTAGACGTATGAGGTGATACATGAATGTATTTGGTTGGCTGTACAGGATGGTACACACATGTGTTTATTTGTTTAGAAGTATATATTATATCTATGTATAGCTTAATTAATTTTTCGTAATAATATTTTTTATATTTGTAACTATCAATCAACTATACTAATTAATATTAATCTTTAGTAATTATCATTAATGATAACTTAGTTATCATTAATATTTTATATATTTGTTTAGAAGTACATATGTTTAAGCTATCATTGTTCATCACAAAATACCCATAATAATAATTAGTTATGGCTAATAATATCTAATTATAATTAATTTTTAGGTAAAAATACTTAATAACCACTAATCTTAACTAATCATAGGTAATTAGTGCAGTTAATAGAAATTGGACGGCGTCGTTCACTTGTTTTTGCCACACGGGACGATTCAGCATCTGAAGGGAATATTCTGAAAATCTGAATCAACCCATCCTAAATGGTTTCGTACAGTACAGCCAACTAAACAGGCTCATTCTTTGAAACTGTACCGAACCATCCTGGATGGATTTGATTCAAGCAATCAAACACTACCTTACTCTCTAGTCTCTAGAAAGACTACTACATAACACATCATTAGTATCGGTTGAATTTTAAATTGATATTGTTTATCTGGGACTAAAGGGGTAGCACATTAATACTAGTTATTCAACCAGTACGAATATACCCCTTTAGTATCGGGTCAGGAATACAACCAGTACTAATACCTTTATCTTTAGTACTGGATGGGCATCTCAGTCGGTACTAAAAGGCATAACTTTAATGCCGGCTAGACATCACAACCGGTACTAAACATATTTTTTATTTTTTTATTTAGACTAATCTTAGTTAACTAGTGCAGTTTTACCAGTACAGTTTTGCATTTCTTTTGTTTGTACTTTATTTTTTCTTTGAGTTTTTATTTCATTTCACTCGCCAAACAAAGTATACAAGTTATATATATTTTATATATGAAAGGTAAGAACTATATGTACAACGGTTAGTTACATATACATAGAGTTCTAACCCTATAATCTAAACTCCCTAAACCACTCGTTAACATTGTCGACGTGCTCCAGTTCATCACTGCTTGTTTGAACACTATCGCCGACGCCAACCGCGTGAACATTACTGCTAATGTCGACCACATTAACGTCGCCGTCAACGCTGCCATCAAGCCCATCATTTACCAGTTCTTCATAACCTTCCTTGTCATCAAATGATATCTCGGCGGCAACAAGATCAATAATATTACAAATGGCAGCAGTACTCACGATCAAATCGGTGTCTTCTTCCGCCATTGCACTAGCCGCCACCGAATCGTCATTGTTTTGGATGACCCTAGCCACTCTGAATCCTCCTCGTTCTGATGACCCACACAATGCAAAAATCATTAAATCTTGAGGACGACATGACTCAAATCTGTATAGAAAAGAGAAATGAAATGAACTAAAGTGCCCAAGAGACAACAAAAGTGTGGAGAAGATAGCAAGAAACAACATACCAGAGCACAAGAGAAATAAACTGAAGGGTGGTGGAGAAAATAGCATGAAACAACATTGAATGCCCCTGTTAATATAGCCGTACCTTTATTACCGATTTACAGTATTAACCAATACAGAGCACGAAACTTTTAGTACTTATAGATGTGAATGTAAATATACATGAATCTATCATTTGCACATAAATATGAATATATATAAATCTGTCATTTGATTGTGAATGTGAATATATATGATTCTACCATTTTTGTTGTTGGTAAGTGTAGCTTTTTTGACACCGTCACCACTATAGAAATCATTATCAGTGTCGGATCAAAATGACAACCTGTCACTGATTAGTCAGAACTGATAGTCCACGACTATCAGTGCTAGTTTTGAAATCGCCATTGAAAGTGAGTATCAGTGACGGTTCGTGTTACGACTAGGGACCGGCACTGATAGTCCACGACCAAGAACCAACATTGATAGTGCTATAACAGTGCCAGTTCCTGGCAACATCAAAAAAGTTAACGGCTACATATTTTAAAATTGGCAATGACACATCTTTAGTACCGGCTTAGACACAACCGATATTGATGTGGTGCTACTTATAATGGGTTTTGTGTAGTATGTTTTTGTAAGAGCCATAGCACATACGAGACCTCAGCTCATACGTGCCGATTGATAATTAGAACTAGGAAAATGAGAGTTACATATGTGTTGTTCTTATAGCCGGCATATAGAAGCCCACCAATGCACCTTTGGTAAGTCTCATATGTGTCTGTGGTATGCGTGAATGAACACATGTATAACCTTATATGTGACTGTTTGGAAACCGACACTAACAATCACATGCCATCACGGTTCATGGTGTTGTTCGGCTACCGTGGCTACTATGTGGTAGCTGATGAGCCACTGGCGATCGGCAGGCTGTATATCGACCAAATTCATTTGAATTTCAAATTTGAAATTGAAAAAAATGAAAATATTTCTAAAAATAGTAGGTGAATTAGTATGATTTATGCTGAAATTAGTTTTCAAAAATATTGAACTATCATAAAGTTATGAACCGAACAAGATTAACATAAATATAAAATACAAAAATAATTTACTTTTCAATCTTCTTCACCCGTTATTGTTTGATTCTTTGTATGTAGGGATCTTGGATTAATATCATATGCTTGATCAAATAAAATTTCATTCTTCATGAGTGTTGCCTGTTGATTATTTATTCTAAGCCTATTGATTCACAAGCTCTCACATTGTTGAGTCACAAGATAAATTAGAAATGCCTGAATTGCCAACAATGATAAGTTAGAAATGCTCGAATTACCAATTAACCATGTTGTTTTGTAGTTTATTGTAATACCCAGGGTTTAATAAAAAGTATAAAAAATACAACTTTTTAACCGTTGCTCCAATGGACGATCGGGTTCCATGGTTGCGTAGTGCTCGTCGAGTAGGTTCTATTTTTATATTTATTTATCGAAATAGGATGTGGGATGAGGTCGTAGCGGATGATTTAATTTGGGCCATTAGATTTGGGGAGAGCTATATATATAAACAGATCGATCTCTCTGCCGAGTGCCGCTTCTTCTTTGCCCAGCAACACCGCCTCACTTCCCCTTTGCCCAGCACCACTGCCTCCTCCCTCTGGCGAGCCGCCGGTGGCTTCCCCTATGGTCAAGCAAATTAGAAGGCATGAAGCGGAGGAAAGAAGGGAGAAGGGAGAAGAAGAAGACGACGGGAAGAAATTTGGGGGTTTTGGGACAAATATCGATTCTTCTCAAATTGATGACTCTCGTTACACAGGTAACCTCTTTGTAGTCCCTAGATGTATAAATTTTAAATAAATGTGGAATTGATTACCGAATATTTTAAAATTTTGATTCTCTCGGTAGGCTGAAACTGTATTTTTAAAACTAGTATTAACCCGTTTGGAATTAGGTCTCATAGTCTAAATAAAAGTTACAGGCGTATTTTCTATCTTTTTAACGGTGCTAGTTTCACATGATTCGGATAACTGTTTAGAAGAAACGCTAAAAACAGTGTTGCTGCTGGGTCTGAAACTGGTACATCACATCATTTTCTTTTAATTTTAAGATGATGGATGTATCATTGGTCCTAGAGCACAACACAAAAGTTGTAGGTTATTTTCTTTAGATGCTCAATATGTACTTATTTATTAAGTTGGGATGAGCAGTTTAAAAGTTATATCCAAAACAACGAATGACATAAGTTTTTAGCATTTTATCAGAATGTCCGATGTTTTGGGTTTTAGGAATTTATACTGAATAATAGTGGAGGTTCTATGTGGGATAGTTTTCTGAGTATTGTTTTGTGATTTAGGTGTGGAGTCTTCTGGCAAAGCGAGTGAAAATCTAGGTTATCGCTACGGTTAAGGCAAGTGCATGACGAATTAATTTTTTGTTGAATTATGTTTTTATTCCTTACATTATACTCCTTAATTGTCTTGCTATTTAAATATGTGCAATTGATATGTTATCTTGTAATTATTCAAAGTATGTATTCAAGCATTCAATATTCATGTCTTTAATTCTTTATTATGAAAGTTCAAGTTCCATGCCTAGCCATGGAGTGTTATTTGCCTTTTATTCGGGATCCTATAAATGAGCGCTGGTCCCGCTTACTTGGCTTACCGATAATGCTAAAGGATATTCATGATTGTCTAGGATGGAAACTACTATTTCTTGTTTTCTCGATTTTCAAATGAAAATAAAATATTGTTGTTGATTCATGGTGTGAATGTGGTGCATTAATTATATTTAGTTCTATATTATAGTTGCTAAGTATTTTTTACTCACACTTGCGTTTTATTTGTGTTTTTAGGTACTCATCGATAAGAACATTGGGTCAAAATGTAGAAGCTTCAACCACACGTCACTTTGCACAATATTTACTTCATATCTTAGTTTTAATGCGTGAAATAGCTTAATTAACGTACTTGGACCTTTGAGTTGCTATTTGTGTTATGGCTATTTCCATGGGACTGTGTGTTGGTGTTTGACTATAGTTTTGAGGTGGTGGTTGATTAGTATGTTAGTTTCTTATAAACTGCCTGTTGTGGATGTGTCCATATTGCACGGGAGACTCTGTCAAAATTTTGAATAAATTTTAGTCTTATAATTTTGGTTCTTGGTGTGGCATCTCGGGTATATAGATACCTAGGGTGTTATAGTTGGTATCAAAGCAGGCTGTAGGTCCATGGGAAGTCAATAGGCATAATGTATTAGAACGCAACTTAATATAATAGGTTTGCTAACCAAATAAAACTTTGCTTGTTAAAAAACTAGTTAAACTTGACACACTGGTGCACAGTAGGATGGGTATTTTGGATCATGCATTGCATTTATGATTTTTCCTGTATATAGTTTTGATTGTACTGCTTCTCTCTAATGTTATCAAAATTTGTTAATATCATTACCTCTGCTGTTCCAGTTTGATAGAACTATGCCTAAAGCGAGCGCTCGTGTAGCTAGCCGAGCCCGTGGTTGAGGCCACGGTAGAGGACGTGGTAGAAGTCATCATCAAGAAGTAGATCCATAGATGGGTCATGAGAACTAGGATGGTGAAGAGGTCAGAAACCACTCGGTTGTTGAGCCCGATGTGGCCAACCGTGTCATCACGTAAGTACGACAGTCCTCTACGGGGTTACCCACAGAGGTGATTTGAGTAGGTGTAAGGGGACGACTGTGGTCAAAATTCAATTGTTGCCACAAAGAATGAGAGACACAAGAATTATACAGGTTCGGGCCTCCCAGAGGATAATAACCCTAGTTCTGTGGGTGGAAATATGAGCTTAAGGGCGTGAAATGGCCATAAGCGTAGCAGAATGTGTAGTCAAAAGACAATACTTTTTTGTGCCAGTAAGAGGTTACCCCAAGCCCTTTATATACTGCTAGGACTAGGGGGTTACCGTTTAGGCTTTATGTGCCCAATTAAGTCATTTTACAACAGTGAAAACGGTCGAAATGTGGGCTATTAACTCTAGCGTTACTCGCTGTCTTGATTGAACAGTTACATGCCCGGGCTTTATTGTCATTGATGGGGCGGTCTAGCTATCAGCATTGACCGTTCGAGTTTGAGTGCTAGCGATCAGGCCATCTTCCCAAGTGCAGAACTCAAAGAGCTTTTCAGACCGCCAACCTCTTCTTGGGCTATTGAATGATCCGACCTCTTCTGGGTCGTCTTTAATGCTTTGTCTTCTGACCCCTTCTTCCACTTGATTGTTATCACCATCGTGAAGTACCTCGGGGTCATATCCCCGACAGCAGCCCCCAAGCTCTTGGCGGCAGATAGACGATGTTCGTCTGAATGAAGTCGAGAAGCCGTAAGGAGCACTAAAATGGTCTTGATATAATCTTTTTTGTTTATCTGGTGAGTGCACCGATCAGTTGCCCCTACCGAGTGTAGCCCCCGAGCCTAGAGTTTTATCAGCAGAATGAACTCTAGGATCCAAAATTTGGCTTAAATCAACGAAGTTGTTTGAGGCAGAAATATTAAATTCCTAGGCGATTTTATGTGATTGGGTGTTTGTTGGAGTCGAGGGATGTTTTAAATCCCCAAGCAATCGGCGAATAGGCGTCTGCTAGAGCCGACTGGCGTAGTGCAGAATGCGGGCCCCTCTTGTGGTTTTGGCGAAAAGGCGTTAGTTGGAGCGGAGTGGAGTAGTGGAGTAAGTGGGCCCCCTAGGCAATTTGGCAAAAAAAGGTGTTAGCTGGAGGAGACCGACAACTGCTTGAATTAATTGGCGTGCAGAGGCACGCGAGCCCCTAGGTGCTTCGGCACATGAATGTCAGTTAGAACGGCGCACATCGGTCCTCCTCCCTCAGTCAATCGTCGGATTTATTTTGGGCGGCCAAATGGAGTCTTCGGGATATGCGAAGCATTTGCAATGATGGCCTAGATTCGCCCTTGCAGCATATCCGAGGCAATCATGGCGTGTTGGGAGCCCGAACCGTCGCGCGACCAGCTATAAATTTGCCCTCAATGCGATCCTTCTGTCGCACGCTATTAATCTTTGCGCTCGCCTCTCTATTTATCTTCTTCCTTGCGCCCGAGCCCTTCTCGCTGGCACCTCGACGCCTCAACCGCCACTACCAGTGCATGGTGTGCTACCGCAAGGCTCATCGTCTATTCAACTTGAAGCCACTCGCTCCACCGTGCTCCGTCCCAATGGCGAAGACCCATTTCGGCGTCGATCGCTCGAAGGAGTTCCAAAAGTCCAATGCCAGCGACCGGAGCGTTTAGCTTCTGGAGAAGGCCAGAGTCCTCCCGGTGAAGGCGTTGTCACTATGGCACCTGGCGGCTGGTGAGGGGTTTGACTCCGAACACTAACGAGTTAGTAGCGTTCGAGTCCTTTTTTGCTCGGAGGTTTGGCTTGCCGGCTCACCCTTTTCTTCGTGGCCTCTTGCATCATTACGATGTTTCTCTTTGCAATTTGAATCCTAACTCTATTCTTCACATTTCTATCTTCATCCAACTCTGTGAGGTCTATCTTGGCATCGATCCCCACTTCAATCTCTTCCATCATTTCTTTTCTTTGAGATCTATTTCCAAGAGAGTTGTTGGTGGGGCCAGACTCTAGCTTCGTGATGGGAAGGCTACAGAGTACATCTTCGTCCCCCTCCCGATGTCTAACAAGGGCTGGCACGCTAGGTGGTTCTACGTTGGGAACCACGAGCTGACCCTTTCTCCAGAGACCGACCAAGTGCCAAACCCGGCGCTGACTTGGACCGACCGTTGTGGGTCAGAGGAGCAAGGTCAGGTGAACGAGCTCATCCGGGAGATCGGTGAGCTCCGGAAGCAGAACCTGACAGGGATCCACGTGGCCCTCAACTTCGTGCTCCATCGCGTTCAGCCCTGCAAGAGACGAGCATGACCGAGGTATGAGTACGTGGGTCGGTCAGACCCCTCTCGGGAGTCCTCGGAGCTCCTGAGCCCGGCTGAAGGCGTGATGCAGGTTCAGGACCTCTTGCCCCCAAGACAGTTATCGACAATGAGGATGGCCCAAGATCATACAAGCTTATCTACCCCCGACCAGCGGTAAGGCATTGTAGTCAGTTTGTCTTTGCGTTTTTGTAATATCACCTACCGGGTGCAGACTACGTCGAGAATGCAGGGGCGAGAGGCATATTGCTCTCTGGCGTCGTTGCCCGAGCAGCTCTGGACAGTCGGGCAAAAAGACATAGATCGGCCAGTCGGGCCGATCAGAACGAAGAAGAGGAAGGACAAGGACGTCATCACTCATGCGGCGAAGAAGCCACGCACGATGATGGCATCTTAGGAGAAACCCAAGGTGCCATCGTTGTTTCCTAGAGAAGCTGGTGCTGACTCTGAGACGTCCGAGGCTGGGCCGGCTGGTGCAGCGGCGGTGATGGCGTCGTCATTGTCATCAACATCACCACCACCTCCTCCGCCTCCTCCTCCATCGGGAGGTCCATCGGGCACATACCGACGGGTGAAGAGGAGTGCATTTTGGATGTCCACCTGGTAAGTTGTGGTCTGAAAGTATTTATAAACACTTTTGGAAATATTAGCTTAACTTTGTCTGTTGGCAGGACACCGATGCCTTTGTCTGACGACGACGCCACGCGCATAGGGGCGGTCGACGGTGGCAGCCAACCAACGGCCGATGGCTCCGAGGCAGGCAGCGGCGGTGACACAGTGACGGCCGCTCCTTCATCTGGCATGGCGGCGTCGGATGCGGGGGTGGTGGCCACTGATATTGTGGTCTACACCACAGCCGTCGAGCCAACCATGGCCGCGCCAACCACGCAAGCGTCGACCGCCATGGTGCTGACTGTGGATGTGCCAACCACTACAGTACTAACCGTGGATGCGTCGATCGCTGCAGTGCTGACAACGGCTAAAGATGTGCCGGCCGTGGCTAGGCTGACTAGCGCTGAGTCGACGGAGGCGGCTGATGTGCCGCTGACGGTGATGGAAGCTATGGAGTTGGAAGACGTTCTGGCTCCTCCTGCTGATGAAGTCCGGTAGGAAGTGGAGGAGTGCCGTGATGCACTCAGCCGGCTCAGATGTGCTACCTGCGTAAGTCATGCCAACTTTGTTCTTGTCTTGATTTTGTTCAACACTTGTAGCTGACCTCGTTTGTATTGCAGCGTGTGCTGAACC
>KE372736.1:221304-235746 GCA_000418225.1 Zizania latifolia | reverse complement strand
TTGAAAGGTGTTGAGTTTTGTTTGAGAACATAGAAATATTGGTTTGAGGAAGTTTTGTGTCTCGACTCATCTGGTGTGACAATCTTGGCACCATTATTGTGCATGATATTTTAGGGTCACTTGTGAGTCGAACATGGGTTCATCTGAAGTTTCGTTTTTACGCTGTGAAAATTTGTTTTTGACCATTCACCCCCCCTCTGGTCGCTAGTTTCGGTCCTACAGGGTTTTCTTCCTCCTCTTTAATCATCTGGTTCTGTAGCTGGTAACACCGGCAGGTGATGTGACTGCTATTTGGATGAAAAATGCATGGCTTATCTAGTATCTCCTGTATCGCCGAGTGCCCCCGACCTCTAGATCTAGGTTTCTCCTCGATGACCATGACATGTTTAGACTTCCTCTTTCTATCCTTCGATCGAGAGGACTCTGGTTTGTCACGGTCGTTAGGCCACGGTGATCGGCGACGATCGTCCGAGCACTTCTTGTCTTTGTGGGACTCCCGAGTGGTCGGGTGCATCTGCTCCCGCTCGGTGTCCTCGACGTTGGCGAATTGCTCGGCAGTAGTGATTATCTCGCTTGGAGTCGCCAGCTCGTTCATCATGAGGTGGCGAAATAACTCTGATGGTTTCCTCAAAACATCCTGAAAGATGGAGATGACGTCAGCATTGGAGATGCTGGTGACGGTGTTTCGGCGCTCGGAGAAGCGGTGAATATAATCCCGATGGGACTCGTCACTCTTCTAGCGTATTTAGCGTATTTGGCGTAGGTCATGTCGAGATGCTGGACTTTGCCATGTCCCTTGATAATTGGTGATGAAAACATCGCACAGCTGGTCCTAGGAGTCGATGGAGTTCTCCGAGATCCCAGCTAGCCAACTGATAGCAGCAGGGGCGAGCATGACAGAGAGGTAATTGGCCATTATATTGTGGTCCCCGTTTGCTGCTCGGATGGCTGTATAGTACAGCCATAGCCACTGAAAGGGGTCGGTCTTGCTGTCATAGGGCTCGATCCCTAACGGACAAAAACATCGTGGCCATACCACTCGGTGGAATCACTCGGTGAAGGCCGGAAAGCCGTTGTGGCGGGAGTCGAAGTCCTCTGGCTGGCTTGCTCCCGATGTTTCATGGCTTCGGTCGAAGCGTTCTCGGTGACAAAGTTCACCGCGCTCGCGTTCTCGGTGACAAAGTTGTGCGCATCACGCACTTAGTTGATGATCTCACAGGCATCACCCGAGTAGACACTCCCATGGCGTGGTCGGGAGATCACGATCGTGCGGGCCGCCTCGATGAGTTTGCGGCGGCAGCCTGTGTTATTGCTCAAGCCCTTTAATGCTCAGGTATATCGGGGAGGGCAGAGAGTGCCCTCTCAATGGTGATAAGATTAACCGTGGGCGTGCGGTACACGGCGTGACCTTCAAAGTCCACCATGAACGAGTCTTAAGTTTCTTGTCCCGAGGTTCTGGCTGCTTGAGCCCTTCCTTGATAGAGTTAGCGGGAGGCATTCTGCCTCCGACGTTCTCACCGGTGAGTGCTGGACTCGGCAGCGTTGGTAGTGAGCTCATCCTCAGAGACGACGGCCGTCATCATCATGATAGGCTTTGTAGGAGGAGGCGTCGGTGTGACCAACGCGTTCTGCCTTTGGGTCCATGCCAAAGCGACCTCGGTGAATTGGCGCCGCTAGATTGTGCGCCCGCCTGAGTTGGCGAATATGACAAAGTCAGCGGGGGAGTCGATGGAGGCGGGTCAGCGAGCGCTTGGTAGAGCAGGGCGTTCATTCACCTTGATCGCCTTGGGGCGAGCCGTGCCCCGTGCCGAGGAAGTAGTTGGGCGCACGATGGGAACGAGTTAGCGCATAGAATCGCTAACAAAAGTCAGGCTCCCGAAGGTGATAATGGATCCAACGGGAACTTGGGTGTTTACCTTGCACAAAACGGCCATTGAATCCGAATTTAGAAATCTCACAGAGCCATAGCCCCTACCTGGCACGCCAACTGTCATCGCGTAAGTACGACAGTCCTCTACGGGGTTACCCATAGAGGTGATTTGAGTAGGTGTAAGGGAACGACTGTGGTCAAAATTCAATGGTTGCCTCAAAGAATGAGAGACATAAGAATTATACAGGTTCGGGCCTCCTGGAAGATAATAACCCTAGTCCTGTGGGTGGAAATATGAGCTTAAGGGCATGAAATGGTCTTAAGCGTAGCAGAATGTGTAGTCAAAAGACAATACTTTTTTGTGCCCGTAAGAGGTTACCCCAAGCCCTTTATATACTGCTAGGGCTAGGGGGTTACCGTTTAGGCTTTTTGTGCCCAATTAAATCCCTTTACAACAGTGAAAACGGTCAGAATGTGGGCTATTAACCCTAGCGTTACTCGCTGTCTTGATTGAACAGTTATATGCCCGGGCTTTATTGTCATTGATGGGGTGGTCTAGCTGTCAGTGTTGACCGTCCGAGTCCGAGTGCCAGTGGTCGGGCCATCTTCCCGAGTGTAGAACTCAGAAGCTTTTCAGACCACTGACTGCTTCTTGGGCTATTGAATGATCTGACCCCTTCTGGGTCATCTTTAATGCTTCGTCTCCCGACCCCTCCTTCCACTTGATTGCTATCACCGTCGTGAAGTACCCCGGGGTCATATCCCTAACAAACCATGAGGGCCATGGTAGAGCTCATGGTAGAGGCCGTGGGAGAGGACGCCATAATCAAGCAGCTTACCCAAACCAATGGAGGCAGAGGATTTAGGAGATGATGTCGATGGTGATCATTTGGCTATAGTGTATGATGTCGATCTTGCCCCTCCAGTTGCTCGGGGAATGACACTCACCAAGTGGACGTCTATGTGTTTAGACACGTTTGATAGGGATAGTACTCCAGTTAATGCAGCAGATTGGTTGCGCAAGATGGAAAAGTGCATGAACGGATACAGAATAACATCTGAAGAGAAGATTTCTTTTATGCCTTTTCAATTGACTAGTTAGGCTGATATCTGGTGGGAGGGCATTACCAAAGCCTAGGGCACATCACGTGGCACTATTACTTGGGATGATTTTCTGCGGCAGTTTAAGGCCAAATACTATCCCAATTCATTCAGGATGAATGACGAGTTGAACCATATCCAACAAGGAAGCAAGACCGTGGATGAGTATGAAAGGGAATTTAGCAACATTGTCCGATTTGTGCCTAGTGTGGCAGGCGATGAGCGTGAGACGGCTAGGAGATTCTTTAGAGGGCTCAATGCTCGATATAGAGAGGTTATGCAGAGGAACCCACCCACTGTTTACCTTAAGGCAGTTGAGGAGGCTAGAGGGATGGAGGTTGAGATCCAAATCATCGATGCACAAAAGCCTCATTCTGTGAACACCGACTGCACCGGTAATAATTAGAAGAGGGTTCCTCAGGAAGGAAGTGAGACCTTTCGATGACCCCATTCAAGAAATTTAAGCAGAATCAAACTACACAACTACCTCAAGTTTGCAGTCTTCAGCATCTCATCCCTTAGAACCTCATGTTCTCCGTCCGATACCAGGTCAAGCGTTGATTTGCTTGAAATGTGGGAAGAACCATCATTTTTTAGAGTTTGGATTTACTAGGACATGTCAAAGGTGCAACAAGGTTGGACATATGGAGCTTATATGTAAGCGCAAACCCAGACTCTATTATTAAGTGGCAAAGGTCTACTTCCCATTTAATAGGGTCTTCTGCAGCTAGTTCTCCACGAGGTCTAGCTCCTAGTGTTGCTCGTGGTTCTTTTCAAATGATGATAGCTCCTCTAGTTCCATATCAGCCATCCACACCTTATTACCCTCTTCCACCACCACCACCACCAGGACACTACTGGCTTACTCCTCAGCTTCCTGCACCACCTGTTCCACTCTAGTTGCCCGCTCCTCCTACCATGCTTTATACTACTGCTTCATCTCACTAGCAAGCTTTAGGACCTTCTACTCTGGCTATGGCTGGCGTCTATAAAATGCCTACAACCTTATCTTAGGATCGTGCAGACGTGGTTACATGTATACTTTTAGTTGATTCACGTGATGTACTAGTCCTATTTGATTCTGGTGCTATATTTTCTTTTGTTACTCTCGAGTTTGCAAAATGGGCTAGATTACATAGTTAGGAGGTTTCTCGGTCAGTCCAAGTAAGTTTCCAGGGGGTTTGATTTCTAGTTTAGTGGTATGCCTTAGATGTGTGATTTCCATAGATAGAATAGAGTTTATGGCAGACCTTATAGTCCTTCCTTTACCATCCTTCAATGTAATCTTGGGCATAAATTAGTTACATCGATACCATGCTATAATATCTTGTTTTTGAAAGACGGTTACCTTAGAGGCTCCTACAAGCGAGGAGGTGGTCTTCTAAGGGAGTGCACATCCACATTCTATTTTTGTAGTGACAAGATTATTTCCTGACCGATGTTTCGTGAAGACATGCTTGATATGGGCTCTAGCTAAGAAAACATCTAAGCCTTTGTTGCTAGAAAATATTCATGTGGTCTGTGACTACCCAGACATTTTTTCGGCTGAGTTACCAAGTATGCCACTAGAACGTGATGTGGAGTTCCAAATTGACCTTGTTTCTAGCACCCGACCTATCTCGAAAGCACCATATCGGTTAGCTCGTCCTTTCCAAGAAGAGTTGAAGAAACAATTGGATTATCTTTTATCTAAGAAATTGATATGCCAAAGTGTGTAGATTATCGTGACTTAAATGCAGTAACCATTAAGAATAAATACCGATTGCGTATTGAGGACCTATTTGATTAGCTAAAGGGAGCGAAAATTTTCTCTAAGATCGATTTATAGTCTGGGTATAATCAGATACGGGTACGAGACGAGGATATTGAGAAGACCGCATTTTCTATGAGGTATGGACACTACGAGTTTAACACTACCACAAAAACAGTCTTTAGTGATAGAGCTATACTAACGGATAAATGATGTGCATCACTAATACACTTTTAGTGATGGATCTTTTTTTGACGAGTCAGTGATGTTGCCTTATTAGTGATGGATCGTAATGTGGCCTATCACTAAAGAGGGGGCACCGCCATTAGTGACGGTTCGCATTACCACCCATCACTAATGGGTCAAAGAATACGTGACAGGTGGCAACTATCGCCCGTCACTACTGATGTGTATAAATAGGAGGGCGCTAATAGAACGCTTTCATATCACGCAGAACCCTAAACCCTAGTGGCCACGTGTTCTTGAAAGTAGCCTAGAGGGGGGTGAATAGGCAATCTAAAAATTATAGAATAAACTTGTCAGTTTAAACTTTCAGGGCCCGGACTATCCGAGCTTAGTTGGATATTCTGGGAACCGTATGAAAAACTAAAGCGTCCGAGGTCCGGATTATCTGGGTTTAACCGGATGATCCGGGCACTACAAATCTAAAATAATAAAAACTATAGAAAAATAATCTAGTCAATGAACTTCTAAGATATGAATTCAATGAAACTTATGCTTGCTAGTTAATAGATAGATCAACAGTAAATAATAACTAGCAAATGTAAAGATGAACACAATGGATTTTTCACCAAAGTTTGGATCCAACGATCCTACGTCTTCGTTGAGGAAACCCTGAAGGGCCGGGTCTCTTTCAACCCTAATACTCACCAAGCCCTCACCACCACAAGCCACCCACAATCCCTTGGGTGCTCGGTCACCCACAATCCCTTTGGTGCTCACGGATCGATGCCTAACCATCTAGGAGGGGTTACCTCCAAGAGTAATAAATCCGTTAACGTGATCCAAAGCGGTGTGCTCAAGAATACCACGAAGATCAAGATGCACACGCCACCACAACTCTCAAAAGAAGGATCAACAAAGAACACCAGGAGTTTTGTGCAGAACTCTCAATCCTATTCTCAAGATCCAATCAAGATCAAAACACTAGGAAGAGAGAGAAAGAGAGCAATATGATAAGGCTGCTAGGGTTTTGGAAACACGTGCCCTGATTATAGGAGAGGAGAGGTATTTATACCTCTGTCTCAAAACTGGTTGTTAGGGCAAAAAATCACGCATTGTTCATCCCGATGATCCGGCCTTAACAGGATGTTCCGTACTAAGAAAAATTCAAAACAGAACCAATATTTCGGATAGTCTGACTTGAATCCAGATATTCTGGGCTAAAAATAAATCCAAACAGAAAAGTATTTTTGGATGATCAAAAAAAGGTCCGGATGCTCCGGGCCACGGAATAAAATCTAATAGAGAGCAATTTTTTGATCATCCAGCTAAAGTCCGGATGTTCCGACTCACAAAATAAATTCAAGATAACAATATTCTCAGATCATCAGAATAACTCCGGATGTTCTGGGCTTCAAAGAAAATCTAAATAGAAACATGTTTTAGGATTATCTGGCTTAAACCCGGATACTCCAACGTACAAATAAATCAAAACAGAAACATATTTTTGGATTATCTGGTTTGAACCCAGATACTCCGACGTGTAAAACAAATCATACAAAACCAAGTTTTTGGATACTCCAGACATGTCCGGATTATCTGACTTTGCTGGAAGACAAAATCTAACTTAGAAAAATTCTAAAAACTCTTTCAAGATGATTTTGCTTTGAGCACTTAGCTTTGGAACATTAATCAGCGCATTTCTCTTGATAGTATAGCATACCTAGACTCAAGATAATATGAAAAAAATAAGCAATTTGCACATTTGAGCCTAAGTAGTACTAAAGAAGGTGATTTCTCCAAATTTGATTGAATTGCAATACCACTTTAAATTTTAATATCTGCGTTCATCTTGGCAAAAATGTTAGTAGCATTTGATCGCTTTTATCTTTAATACACCAAAACAAATTAGGGGCCTAGATGCATCAAGATGCACTTTCAGTTATCCTCTGCCGTCGTTCCGCAGTCGCGCTCCATGCGTTCCGCCGTCGTTCTCCTCCGTCGTCGCGGCCTCCGTCCCATCGCGGCCTCCTCCACCGGTCTCCATCCCATCATGGCCTCCTCCACTGATCTCCTCTTCTGTTGCCGACCCTCCTCACTGCTACCTCGTCTCGTGCATCTTCCTCCTAAGGTCCTCCTCAACCTCCTCTTCCTACTCCTACTCCTCCTAGTCCTACTCCTTCTACTCCTACTCCTCCGTGGAGGCTAGGGTTTGTTGCTTTGTAAATATGTTGCTTTGTGAATATGTTGCTTTGTGAATAGCTCAATGAAGAGAAGGCTATTAGTATGAGCATGTGTTTGTGACATTTAGGCTCTTTTTTTGGTTTTGCCAAGCTTATTAATGCAATGATGTTACATTATGTGCTACTATTATTGTTTAGTTGTTTTATTCATGCAATGGTCTTATTGTTTATTAGGGGTAACATTTAATTAATTAGTTGTCACACACAATATTCAGTTTTGTTTATTAGGATTTACGTAAGTATTATTGTACTTTTTTCATCGTTATCAAATATAATATGAATTAGGAACATGGCAAGCCTCCCAAGTGATCAACGGGACACTCCCGCTGGACAACGTGCTTCTAGTAGTAGGCAAATCCCTATGATACCGACTTATGTTCCTGACAGTTGCCTCCTAAAGATCAATCATTGTGTCTATGGTGGGCGTCACCTAGTTTATACATTATACATTGTATATTCTGTTTATGTGGTAATGAAACTAATAAACTGATACGATATTATCTTACTGTTATAGTTTCTAACAAAAAACTTTGATGATATCAATAACATTCACGCTGGTGACACCCTTAAGATATTAACAAGAGATGGATGCACCACTGAGGTTGAGGTTGGGAGCTGTGGAGGCAAGGTATGCCTCCACAAAGGGTGACCCGTATTTAGTAAAAGAGCCGGCCTAACAGAAGGGGACTATGTGGTACTAACAATGGGACAGGCCCCATTATTTGTTATGGCCAAATTTTATAATAACTTTGGCGATGAGAAAACTGCAACAGCCATAAAAGTAGAGGACAATGATAGCGGTATCTATAGCAAACTGACATTACTCACTAACCATGCATATTTTGTTTATGTACTTAAATTGGTTTTTATAATGGCAGGTGAAGGTACTAGCAATGGTACAAAGAAGAAGGGAAAGCAGATAGCTAGGGGGGTCGACACCGACCAAATGGACCAATTAAAGAACATCTGTTATTTTGGCAATCCAACAGATGTAACTCTAGCAAGAAAGGCTCTCCTGTAAGACATCTCAGTAGACTTATCCTTTGAGACTTGGTTATATGTCTACACAATAAATAACTCAATCATCAACAAGAAATCGATGGTAAGCTCTTTGCACATGTCGGTGGTTAATTCAATCATCTATGCACTTGGCCTTATATAACTAGCTTTATTTAAATTTTATTGTAATAGTACTTTTTAAGATAATACTGTGAGAAGTACATCATACCTCACCTACACCAGTAGACCACCAAGATTCAAGTGGCAATAGCAGGGTCTGAGGCAGTCCCAATTGTGGTACATAAATCCACGGATGGACGGCGCTACCTAACTATTGATTTTAGCCAATTTCTTTGAGATAACACGTTAGAAGTTGGCACGGTATACGCCTTCTATTTCAACATCAACAATGGTATAATTGAGGCTGTCATGTATGTGGTATAAACCTAGGGTATGATGTCTTTATATCCATCTTCTTTTCTGCACTGATAACCATGGGGCATATTGTACTGATTCTTTTTTCTTCAGGGAGAAGGAGTACAGGGTGACCATAAAAGAGGCTGCAAAACTAGACATGTACAGCCTTAAGTAATTCATGGCGGGTAGACAGAAAGAATCTCCACATGACACTATTCAATCTCTTGATATCGCTTTTAGGGAATGCTCTAGTGAAAGTTAGAAGTTAGCTAGAAGTTAGAAGTTAGAGAATACTCTTATGGAACTTTATTTTAGCTATACAACTTTTTCGAGATAACGAGTTAGAAATTAATATATGTTATATTAATTTGGTTATGAAACTTCTGTGATGAATTGTCTGTATTCTGTGATGAATTGTCTATGATGTGCTTTGGAATGTTTGATATGTTGGCTGCCAAATCCTGGCTTTGATTCAAGATACCGCCTAAAAACAATTTTTTTTCTTCAAAATTACCATAATATTAGTGATGGGTTACAATAATCATCCGTCACTAACGAAACCTTTAGTGACGGGTGACATTATGACCCATCACTAAAGGGCCATAATAGGTGAGCCGATAGACCCCCTTTAGTAACGGGTGAATATTGTCACTCGTCACTAAAGGTTGACCCTTTAGTGATGGGTAAACATCCGTCTCTAATAATGTTACATTACTGACGCGATAAGAGTGACGGAATACTTGTCCATCACCAATAAAGGTTATTACCCATCACTAATAGGGTTTTTTGTAGTAGTGTAAGGTAATGTCATTTGGACTACCGAATGTGCCGGCCTATTTTATGGAGACCATGAATAGCATGTTTCATGGTTATTTAGATAAATTTGTTATAGTGTTCATTGATGATATCTTAATTTTTTCTAGGAATGAAGAAGAGCATGAGCGACATTTGAGGATGGTGCTAGAAACTCAGCTAGAAAACAAGTTTTATGCGCTTAAGAAGTGTGAGTTCTGGCTCTCCAAAGTTGTGTTTTTGGGACATATAATCAATCATCAAGGTATTTTGGTTGATTCAAGCAAAGTTTCAGTTGTGGTACCATGGGAGAGGCCAACAAATGTTAAGGAAGGAACTTCTTAGGGATGGCTAGGTATTACCGTCGGTTTGTGAAAGACTTCTATATTATTGCTAAGCCCATGACGATGCTCATTCATAAGGACTTAAAGTTTCAATGGGCTGATGATTACGAGCTAGTTTTTAGGAGTTAAAGCAGAGGTTGGTGACTGCTCCTATCCTGACCACACCTAAACCTAAAAAATGATTCACTGTCTACTCTGATGCTTCATGAGTAGGTCTTAGTTGTGTTCTCATGCAAGGGGGTAATGTTATTGCATATGCATCGAGACAGTTAAAAAATCATGAACAAAATTACCATATTCATGATCTAGAGCTTGCAGCTGTGGTTTTTGCAATTAAAATTTAGAGGCATCACTTGTATGGGGAGTCTTGTGTGATATCTTTACTGATCATAAGAGTCTCAAATATATTTTCACCTAGAAGGATTTGAACTTAAGGCATAGAAGATGGTTAGAGTTAATCAATGATTATGACCTCAATATTCAGTATACTCCTGGTAAGGCGAACATGGTTGCTGATGCTTTAAATATTAAGACAATTCCTCCTACATTGAACTGCTTGATAGCTGATTTTGAATGAATGTGTATTTCGTATTGTTATGCTAGAGTGAAAAGTGCGGAGTCCTTGATTATTCTTGAGTCTGATGTGCTTAAGCGAGTCCTAGAAGCACAACAACATGACCGGTTGTTACAATAAGTTAAGAAACGTGTACAAGAAGGGACAACTAGAGATTTCACTTTGGATGTCTCAGGAGATGTGTGGTTTCATGGTCATATATGTGTACCACAAAAAGCTAAAGTGAAAGATGAGATTTTAAGAGAAGCACACCGAACACCCTATACAGTGCACCCTAGTGAAAACAAGGTGTACCATTTAAAAAGGAGTTACTGGTGAAAAAGGATGAAAGTAGATTTAGCAAAGTATGTGACATCATGTGGAGTATGCCAACTAGTGAAGGCTGAACATAAACGCCCTGCCAGAAAACTAAAATCACTTGAAGTTTTCATGTGTCCTTGGGATGACCTTGCTATGGATTTCGTTGTTGGGTTGCCTCGTACTCCACAAGGAAATGATGCTATTTGGGTTGTGATAGATCGTCTTAGTAAGGCAGCTCACTTCATTCCTATTCACTCCACAAATTCAGCTAGTGACTTGGCACTAATCTATATGCGTGAAGTTATGAGGTTGCATGGTGTGCCTCGTTCGATTATTTCTAATAGGGATGTCAAGTTTGTTTTCAAATTCTAGGAAAGTGTGCAGAAAGCTTTTGACATGTAGTTGAGGTTTGGTACTGCTTTTCACCTATAGACAGATGGACAATCAGAGCATACTATTTAAACTCTAGAGGATATGCTAAGATCATGCGTTCTTTCTTGGAAGGGCAACTGGGAGGATCACTTGCCACTAGTTAAGTTCGCTTACAATAATAATTTCCATTCTAGTATCCGGATGGCACCATATGAGGCACTGTATGGCAGAAAATGTTGATCCCCACTCTGTTGGGATGCTATGGGAGAAAGAGCCATCTTATGACCAGATTAGGTTCAACAGACTATAGAACGGGTAGCAGAGATTCGATAACACATGCTTGCAGAGCAAAGTAGAAAGAAGAGCTATGCAGATGTCAGAAGACGGGAGGTAGAGTTTCAAGTCGGTGATCAGGTACTTCTTAATGTATCTCCCACAAAAGGTGTGGTGAGATTTAGAACAAAGGGCAAGTTAAGTCCGAGATACATTGGTCCATTTTTGGTAGTGGCTCGAGTGGAGACATTAGCATATCGCCTTGAGCTACCAGAGTCCATGAAGGGTGTGCACAATGTATTCCACGTCTCCATGCTACGCAAGTACCTAAAAGATCCGGAACATCACATTAACCTAGAGCCCGTGACCATTGAGCAAGACTTAACATTTGAGTCACATTCGATGCAAATATTGGGAGAATCTAAAAAGGTATTGAGGCAAAAAATGATTAAATATGTTAAGATCCTTTGGGAACATCAAACTAAGCGGGAAGCGACTTATGAGTTGGAGTCCCAGATGCGAGAAAAATATCGAAAGTTGTTTAAGTCTGGTGAGTTCTTATCCTTGATCCTTATATAAACAAATTACGGTTTGGTTATTCTAGAGACAATAGAACGAATTCGAGGGCAAATTCGATTGAAGGGGGAGAGTGTAATACATAGGGTTTAATAAAAAGTACAAAAAATACAACTTTTTAACCATTGCTCCGATGGACGATCGGGTTCCGTGGTTACGTAGTGCTCGTCTAGTAGGTTCTATTTTTATATTTATTTATCGAAATTGGATGTCAGATGAGGTCGTAGCGGATGATTTAATTTGGGTCATTAGATTTAGGGAGAGCTATATATTTAAACACATCGATCCAATAGATCGATCTCTCTGTCTAGTGCCGCTTCCTCTTTGCCCAGCGCCGCCGCCTCCTCCCTCTGGCAAGCTGCCGGTGGCTCCTCTTGTGGTCAAGCAAATTAGAAGGCAGGAAGGGAAGGGAAGAAGGGACAAGGGAGAAGAAGAAGAAGAGGGGAAGAAATTTGGGGGTTTTGGGGCAACCATCGATTCTTCTCAAATTGATAACTCTCGCTGCACGGGTAACCTCTTTGTAGTCCCTAGATGTATAAATTTCAAATAAATGTGGAATTGATCCCCTAATATTTTAGAAATTTGATTCTCCCGGTAGGCTAAAATCATATTTTTAAAACTGCTATTAATCTGTTTGGAATCAGATCTTATAGTCTAAATAAAAGTTATAGATGTATTCACTATGTTTCTAATGGCACTAGTTTCACATGATTCGGGTGAATGGTTTAGGAGAAACGCTAAAAACAATGCTGCTGCAGGTCCGAAACCGTTACAGCACATTGTTTTTTTTAATTTGGAGATAATGGATGCATCATTGGTTCTAGAGCACAACATAAAAGTTGTAGGTTATTTTCTACAGATGCGCAAGATATACTTATTTATTAAGTTTGGATTAGTGGTTTAAAAGTTATATCCAAAACAATGAATGACCTAAGTTTTTAGCATTTTATCGAGATGTCCGACGTTTTGGGTTTTAGGGTCTTATACCAAGTAATAGTGGAGCTTCTATACGGGATAGTTTTCTGAGTATTGTTTTATGATTTAGGTGTGGAGTCTTCTGGCAAAGCGAGTAAAAATCTGGGTTATCGCTACGGTTAAGACAAGTGCATTACGAACTAATTCTATGTTGAATGGATGTTTTTATTCCTTACGTTATACTTCTTATTTGTCTTGTTATTTAAATATGTACAATTGATATGTTATCTCATAATTGTTTAAAGTATGTATTCAAGCATTTAATATTCATGTCTTTGATTCTTTATTATAAAAGTTTAAGTTCCATGCCTAGCCATGGAGTGTTGTTTGTCTTTTATTTAGGATCCTATGAGTGAGCGCTGGCCCCGTTTGCTTGTCTTACCGGTAATGCTAAATGATATTCATGATTATCCGAGATGCAAACTACTATTTCTTGTTTTCTCGCTTTTCAAATGAAAAGAAAATGTTCTTATTGATTCTTGATATGAATGTGGTGCATTAATTGTATTTAGTTTTATATTGTACTTGCTGAGTATTTTTTACTCACACTTGCGTTTCATTTGTGTTTTTAGGTAATCATCTATAAGAATATTGGGTCAGGATGTAGAAGCCTCAACCACATGGCACTTTGCATAACATTTACTTTATATCTTAGTTTTAATGCATGAAGTAGCTTAATTAACATACTTTGATCTTTGAGTCGCTATTTGTGTTATGGCTATTTCTATGAGACCGTGTGTTTTAGCTATAGTTTTGAGGTTGTGGTTGATTAGTATATTAATTTTTTATAAACTGCCTGTCATGAATGTCCATATTGTAGAGGAGACTCTGCCGAAATTTTGAATAAATTATAGACTTAGATAATTTTAGTTCTTGGTGTGACATCTTGAGTATGTGGATACCTGGGGTGTTACATTTGTATTTTATTATAAACTTATAAAATTTATGGTATTGTAAGTTTCTAATTTATCTCAAAAAACAACTTTCTGCGAATTTATAATTTTCAAATTTTTCGAAAAAATTGTCTGACTGGTACCGTGGTAACTGAACCTGGTGCCATGGAAACCAAACAACAAACCGTGGTTACCGAGCTAGTACCATTCGTGTGGTTATCGAATCCTAAACCACGATTACGAATTCGAAACCACAGCTACCGACCCCTAAATCGCGGCAAACGATCGGAAAATTAAACTATTTCGCGAACTGATTTGAATTCAAATTTTAAACTACAAATTTTGACCAAATTTGATCGATAACTGCTCGGTAACCGCAGTTAGCGCTATCCCGAGCCTGAGTAATATCCGGGTCAAGACCGGTTTTGTTAAACCTGCATGCCATTTGTGCCGCTTTTTGTGTGCCCATACCGAAATCGGTCTATAAGTGTGGGTTTTATAATCAGCATGGATATATTTTCTGTGCTAGTGTTAATCTCATTTCTGTAATCACAAATTAATTATCAATCAATTTTCCCTGAATGAAACCAAATAAATTGCTTGGTTAAGTAATATTTAGAGCAACTCCAAAAGCTTGGCTATTTGACTCTTCAAGTTAAAATTTGATCATCCAAGCAAAAAATTGCTCTCCAATAGACTGGCCAACCGGATGGCTTGGCCATCCGGCTGGCCAAATCACCCTGCTCGCTGGCCAAACTTGGCCAGCCAGTTTGAGTGGCT
>KE372736.1:205869-221076 GCA_000418225.1 Zizania latifolia | reverse complement strand
CGGCGCCGCTCTGCCACTCCACCGCGCCTGTTCTCCACCTCTCCGCTCGGGCTAAACCATTTAGCCTCCGCTGCGCCTCCGCTGCTCGGGCCACCGGCGCCGCTCCTCCGCCTCCGCTTCCGTCGCTCTGCCCGTCGGCGCCGCTCTGCCACTCCACCGCGCCTGTCCTCCACCTCTCCGCTCGGGCTAAACCATTTAGCCTCCGCTGCTCGGGCCACCGGCGCCGCTCCTCCGCCTCCGCCTCAGTCGCTCTGCCCGCCGGCGCCGCTCTGCCACTCCACCGCGCCTGTCCTCCAGCTCTCCGCTCGGGCTAAAAGGTACTAGTCCTCTCCCTCTCTCTCTCCCGTGTCGGCGAGCAGATCTGCAGCAGCTCTGCGCCACTCCTCTGCTGTGTACTGTGTGCTCTTCTTGTAGCTGTGCAGATCTACAATGTGATTTCAATGTGATTTCAACATTATAGGCATGAAATATATAAGACTACATATTCAATTATAGGATGTACATAAAGGATCAGACTAAATAAAAGAGTAGGATGAAATATATAAGACTACATATTCAATTATTGGCATAGGCTTTGGTTGCAATGCTGAAATGGATAATTAATTTTCATCATTTCATCATGCATAGTAAGCAGACATCATCAAGAAGAGCCTTCAGTGAAGCACCTCTGAGCAGTAAAAACAGTACGCATCCAGGAACTCTAATGATGATAATTCATTCAATTCAATGAATCACAATTCACAAAAATGTAAACATGGATGACAGAATTGTAATCCAACAGTTAAAAGTTAAAAACAGAAGCTGTCTTTTGATGAATGAAAAGTTGGGAGTTTGAATGAACAAACGCACAGATAGCAAAATAATATTCCAAATGAGACTAGTGAACAAATGAAGTTGTCTTATATACTAACAATTCCATTATACTGCTACCTATTCAATTTACATAAAGGATACATGTACACAAGGAATATAAGTACCACTAGCTCAGAACTTCTGGCTGTATAATATGTTTGAGTTCTGTTCGTGTGACTTAATCTTTGTTAAAATTTTAAATTTGATGGGCAGCAACACATATAATTATTTTCTGGACTGATGTTTTTCTATGTCATTCTTAGATAGAACCTTCACATTGTTTGGATGGAGGGTGAATTTTTGAGTGACATATTGTGCGAGGGCAATGATTTCAATGGAAGTGAACAACCGTTCATGGTTCCAGAGCAACAAGAGGCAACTGAAATACCTCCTATGCCTGTGAGAACAACCACCAAAAGATCCAAAAATTTCTCAAAAGAAGAAGACAAGATGTTGATTTCAGCTTGGCTTAATACTAGTATGGATCCAATCCAAGGTAATGAACAACCCCACAACACTTATTGGAAGAGAATTCATACTTACTTCTATGAACACAAAGATTTTGTCTCGGATCGCAATTATACCTCTCTCATGCATCGTTGGAGTGATATACAAAAGAATGTCAATAAGTTTGCATCTTGTATGGATGATGTGGAGCGTAGGAGGCCAAGTGGGATGACAGAAAGAGATAAGATTTGTTTCCTTTAATCTTTCTGCATTTTGATGAGCGGTAATGTATAATATAATGTTTAGAATTGATAAGATATTGTTGTATTGATTGCAGATGGTTCAAGCTTGTGATCTTTACGAGGGAATAGAGAAGAAAAAAATTAGTTTCTTGCATTGTTGGCCTCTTTTGCAACATGCACCAAAATGGAATGATTGGTTGACTGCAAAAAAACCAATGTCATCTAAGAAGAAGCAGAAAGTATTGCCAAACACAAGTGAAGATTCATCGGCTTCTATTAGTGTTGACTCATGTAGCCGAAATGATGAGAATGGGGGCAATCCATCAGATAGTTCATTGAAAAGACCATGTGGTAGGAAGGCGGCAAAGAGAGCTAAAAGTACCCTAGGTGAAGATAATATTTCATTGACTGATGCTATTGAAAAGATGTGGTTAAAGAAGAATGAAATTGATGCTATCAAAGAGAAGAAGAAAGAAGAGCGCTATGAACGAGCATACCAACATGACCTAGAGATGATAGCAATTGAGAAGGCCAAGGCTGCAATTGAGAAGACCAAGGCTGAAGCTAAATGCAAAGAGGTAGAATTGAAAAGAATGGTGGAAGAGGAGAGAATTATGGCTATTGACACAAGTTGCTTGAGTGGACCAAGAAAATTGTATTATGAGTCATTGCTAAGTGAAATTCTTGGTAGGCGTCTCAAGGAGTCTGAGTGAGGTGTATTTATCTACATTAAAAGATATATGTTATGGACTATTAAGTTAAACTGTATTTTTGAGTGAGAACTGTGCCTATGCATATTATTGAACTTCATTTTCAATTAAGCATTTTTGTGCTTTGTTCTATCTCTAATTATGAACTTTATTGCATTCAGTTTTGAGACCAATTTTTAGGTTCAATAACATTTTCAAAATGGTTCCTTGCTCGATAAATTAATTGCATTGTCTTACATGGGCTACAATAATTGCTATGATAGTTGAAACATATAGTATATAAATGACAAATGACTAGTGTCCTCCATGACGTTGCCATAAGTGTTCCGTAAGATCTTCTTGAAGTTGATAGTGAACTTGAGAATTTCTAATATCACAAATGTTTTGAATATAGGCATTCAGTTCAATTGGATGATCATGTGAAGGTGTAACTTGGACTCCCATAAATTCATAATTGTAGTCTACTTCGGTGTCTCTTTCATCTTCAATAATCATGTTGTGCATAATAATACATGCCCTCATGATGTTACCAAGTGTCTCTTGATCCCATAAACGAGCTGGTCCTCGAACAATAGCGAAACGAGACTGTAGAACTCTGAAGGCTCGTTCGACACACTTCCTAGTTGCTTCTTGAGCTTGAGTGAATAACTTTCTCTTATTCCCTTGTGGAGATTTAATTAACTTTACAAGTGTAGCCCAATTAGGATAAATACCATCTGCAAGGTAATATCCCATTGTGTAGTTGTGACCGTTGATAATATAATTTGCTTGTGGAGTTTGTCCCTCAGCTAACTTTGTGAAGAGTGGGGAACGATCAAGAACATTAATATCGTTGTGAGATCCTGGTAATCCAAAAAAAGCATGCCAAATCCAAAGATCATCTGAAGCAACAGCTTCTAGAATTATTGTAGGCTCATGCACATGGCCTTGGTACATACCAGACCAAGCAGTTGGGCAATTTTTCCACTTCCAGTGCATGCAATCTATACTCCCAAGCATACCTGGAAAGCCTCTTTCCTCTCCAATTGCAAGCAATCTATTAGTATCATCTTGATTGGGAGACCTCAAATATTCAATTCCAAATAATTCAATAATAGCTCTCACAAATCTTCTAAGACTCTCTAAAGTGGTACTCTCAGCAATTCCAAGATAATCATCCAAAAAATCAGCGGCCACACCAAAGGTTATCATTCGAAAAGCAGCGGTAATCTTTTGCAAAGCAGATAACCCAAGTACTCCAGCACAATTTCTCCTTTGCGCAAAATAAGAATCATGATTTTCTACAGCATGGACAATGCGCATATATAAAGATCGAGCCATCCTAAACCTACAAATATAATAGAGTACCATTACAATCGGATCAACCAAAGGCAAAAAAGAGATGGAGAAAATGATGGTTGCATACCTTCGACGAAACAAAACTGGACCATATGTAGGATTATCTGAAAAATAGTCCCTCATCAATCTACTATGCCGTTCTGCTCTATCGCGATTAATCACTATATGCCCAGGAACGGAACCTCTTCTGCTCGACGCATTGGCTTGGGCTTGGTAGTGATGATGTATCATGAGTGTTGTTGCCATAATGAACTCATTGTCGTCATCTGACGACGATGACTCCAACACAATTTGCATGGCTCGGCTACGACGCCTCATTATGACGTGGTGGTGGAGAATTAGGGGAAATGATGAAGAGTTGTGTAGTAGAGATGTAGTGAATGATCACATATATATAGAGGTTTGAAATTGAAACTAGCCGTTAGAATATGGAGAGTGTAAAATAGAGAGGCTATTGGAGTGGATAGAGAGTGCAGATTTTTAGAGAGGGAACTAGCCGTTAGGATTTAGAGAGTTGAAAATGGAGAGTCTGTTGGAGTGTGTAGCAAATATAGAGAGGAATCTTTTTGGAGAGTTGGCTAAATGGGTAAATAGAGAGTCAAAAATAGAGAGGCTTTTGGAGATACTCCAGAACACCTTACGTACGTACGTGTGCATCGATAGTTTAGGTCGCGACCAACTAATTAATTACTTATATATAGTCCTTGCAAGAGAATAGTTAATCTTGCTCTGTGTCGTACATAATCTCGATCGACAGAGAGAAACGGATCGGTTTATTCCGGTCGAGCTGCATAATTAAGCAGCAAGACGTATATACACACAAGTTAGCCATGCTTGTCTCACCACACTAATCCAGATATATGTGCCGAGGATATGCATGTGTGCAATTAATTTGTTATATTTCTATAAGACGTTTCTCTCTGATTTGATAATTTGACACTTAAAACAAGTGGATTTGATTATTTGTTATCTTAGCTCATATTTATAGATTTAAATGATCTTATATATCAAATCAAAAGTGTAAAATAATCAAACAATCACTTGTTTTAAACATCAAATCATAAAATATTTTGTTGTTTTGCTACGTTCTTGCCTCACTCTACATATTAAGTTGCTAGCTAGCTTTACAGTAGCATGCAGTGGCAGACCTAGGGAAATCACTATGCACAACTTAAAAAATTTGTTGCTAATAAGGCTAATTGGATATCATTTACTTTTTTTATTCAACTAGTCATCACCATCTAACATGCTTGAAAATAAGTTTAACATTTTTGGGGTATTCCAGTGCATACCTAGAACTGGAGGTCGGTTCCTGGTACCATGCTCTTGGCCAACTTAGTCTGTTGAACGGCATTTTTCCTCGGACATGTCCATTGGGCAAGGTTTCTCTTGAAGCTCTGTCTCTTCACAATTAATTATGCTTATGCATGCAAGTAGATGGTCTTAATTAATCAGCTAAATTACTGTGCAAGGACGAGAGAGAGCTAGCTAGCTTAACACACACGCATGGAAAACTAGCTAGAGTTTTGCACGGTAATCCAAGCTCCTTTAATCAACCGGCAGCTTGGCTAGAATGAATATTTCTTCCCATCAAATCTCACCTTACTTTGATTATATACATGTTGGAGATCTTGGCCGTTTGAAAGTGATATTGGATGACAGATGGTATATGATCTGATTATTTAACAAAATAGTTCGAGTGTGTTAATTAGGACTGACGAATTTAATGATAAAATGTTAGTAAACGAATTTAAAATATAATTTTTTATAATTTTCATGTAGAATGTTTTTGGAAACAAATTGTACCATTCAGAAATTTAAAAGATGTGCCATATTATAATTTTTGGAAAGGTAATCGGGCTTTTAATCTGTTTGAAACGGTAAGACCTGTCTAGTTAGCAAGCTCCATCCAGGCAAGTAATTGACCTCTTTTTTGACTAGGAATTGAAAGGGCTCGAGATGGAGATCAACATGGTCAAGTGTTAGATATGCAGCACTGACCGACGATTTGCACAGCTAGCTTGCAGAGTTGGATGGCACGACGACATTAAATTCCCTTCTGACCAGGCAAAATTATTAGTGGACAAACTAAAGCTAACGATTCGTTGACCTTACAGTAGTAGTAGTCATGCACAGAAGTTTGGCCGTTTCATGCAAGGACTCATATATCAGAGATGTCGTCGAGGAGCGGTCTCAACACTACTGAGATGGTTTTTTATATTAATTATATTACCATGTCAGTTAAAATTTAAGGAAGAGAAACAGTATCTCACGCAAGAAATCTTACACAATTTTCAACGAAGCAAAGGAAGGGGTTTGGGAGAGAAAAAAAAAGATAGATGATTACATATAAATTTATTTTTTAAAAAACTATCCATTAAAGATGTAGTGTCTATGTGTGATGTCTAAAAAAAATAAGACACTATCTATACACACTATGGGTTGTGATTGTCCTTACGATCCATCTAACTTAGTGATGACAGATCGAGAAAGTCGATGACAGAAAAGGCAGTAGTGTGTGATCATACTCGCTTTTAGAATGATTATTTCTTTTATCTATTTATTTTTAATCTAGCTCTATACTTAATTGGACCTTGTTTTTTAGATAAACTAACAGTGCACTGGATGCTATAATATATATGTGAGATGTGCTTGCATTATATTATCACTAATTGAATAAATTTCCCTAATTAATAATTAGCTCAATTTAACCGATAGAAATGTATATGCATTTGGACGGTCGATTATTGATGCCCCAAGAATCACTACCAGAGAAGTGGCCTTTCATCCACTCCTTTTAGTACCCATTCTAACTAGAGCCGGTATCAAAAATCATCTGCAACGGTCAGTAAAGAGAGAGAACGTCATGGATAGCCGCAACCGATACTAATAAAGATTTTTAGTACCGGGTGAGGAGATCGCCTGATACTAAACTTATCAGTACCGGTCGGGGTACCCACCCGGTACTAAAAGCCTAAGCATTAGTACTGGGTCGGCACACTAACCGGTGCTAATAACTTTAGCACCGGGTGGCATTCCGAACAGGTACTAAACCTTTCTTCTAATGTATCTGATATCCCAAAAATCTCATATTCCTTATTTCTGCCTCTGTTTTTAGTTCTTCTTCTGTCCGTGCGACCAGTTTAGGGTTTAGCCTAGCCAATCGCTCATCGGCGATCTAGATCGAGCAACGACATGGCAAGCCTCCCAAGTGGTGCCGCTGAGCATCGTATTTCTAGCAGTAGGCCAGCCGCCACTATGGTATGTTATTTTTCTCATTTTTTAGCTATTTTAGGGTTGATTGAACACTGCATTATGAGATGTTATTTAGCCGATCTATACTGCAAATGCTATGTATAGATGTAGTAATCCCTGTCAATAATTTTAGTACTGCAATGCACATGTTATTAATTCTATTTCTGCGTCGGTCGACCAGTGCACCTCACTTAAATATGCAATGGAAATACTGCATCTTTAGTACCGATTATGCAATGCATCTTAGTTTAATTTACAAATACAAGTGACATAATGCAGATGAATATACAATGTGGATTAGTTCATCAACTTTTGTACAATCTTAAGTGAAATTGGTTTGACAATTACCTATTTTAGGTACCGGCTTATGAGCCGAGGGATTGCCTTTTAAAAATTAGTCATTGACAAAGACATCACATCGTATGTATATACATTGTATTTTCTATTTATGTGATAATAAAATCATAACAAACTGATGTGATGTTATCTCACTGTTCTGGTTTCTACTGAAAATCTTCTACAATCTCCATAACATTCACGAGGGTGACACTCTTGAGATATCAACAAGAGATGGCTACACCAATATGATCGATGTTAAAAAATATGGAAGCACCTTCTGTCTCGGTAAACGATGGTGTGAATTTTATTACCGAGTCCGCCTAGTAGAAGGGGACTATGTGGTACTAACAATGGGAGCCCCGCTGTCCATCAGGGCTACCCTTTTCAATAATTTTGGCGAAGAGAAGGTCCCACCAGCTATAAGAGTGGACTCAAGTGATAGCAGTATATATAACGAATTGAACTTACATTATTTATTATACATACATGCCTATTTTGAATATGTATTTACCTGCTTTTTTTATAATGGCAGATGACGTTATTGGATCTACATGGCCAGCTAAGAAGAAGAGAAAACAGAAATCTAGAGAAGTAGGTGACACCGCCAACCGAAAACCATCTTTTTTTGGCAATCCAACAGATCTAACGGCCGAAAGGAAGGATCGCATTCAAGCCATCTCGGCTACGACATCCACCGATACTCAATTATACATCTGCACAATCAATTCGACAGCCATCAAGAAAAAAACAATAGTAAGCACTTTGCACATGTCACAATTGCAAATATCTATACCTAGCTATATGCACTTGACTCAGCTAACTAGCTATCGGAACATTTAATTCTAATAGTACTTTTCAAATGAGTATTCTGAGAAATACGTCACACCTCACCTACACCAACAGATCACAGAGATCCAAGTGACAGCAGTAGGAGGCACACTAGTCCTAATTACAGTGCACAAATCCACAGATGGGTGCTGTTACCTAACAGCTAGTTTTGGCCATTTTCTGCAAGCACACGAGATAGTTGTCGGCACAATGGTACACTAGAGGCAACTATGTATATACTTTAGCTTAGAACAACATTTGTTACGTGGTGTAAATTGTTTTTACCTACTGTGATTGGCTAAAATAAAACCATCTTGTATCGCTCGTCGGTGGATATCTGAAGTGAAATGAAATAAAATTAGTTGTGACCAAATTTTAAGTGAAATAAAATCTAAATTATTGTGAAAAAATAAATTAAAATGAAATCCAACTTATTTGACTAGAATTTCAATTAAAATGAAATCTAACTTAGTTAACTAGAATTTCAATTAAAATAGAATCCAACTTAGTTGCCTAGAATATCAATTAAAATGGAATCTAATTTAGTTGACTAGAATTTTAATTGAAATAAAATCCAAATTAGTTGTGAATAATTTCAATTGAAATGAAATCCAACTTAGTTGACTAGAATTTCAATTGAAATAAAATCCAACTTAGTTGACTAGAATTTCAATTGAAATGAAATCTAACTTAGTTGTGAAGAATTTTAATTGAAATGAAATCCAAATTAGTTGTGAAGAATTTCAATTGAAATGAAATCTAACTTAATTAACTAGAATTTTAATTGAAATGAAATCCAACTTAGTTGTGAAAAATTTCAATTGAAATAAAATCTAACTTAGTTGACTAGAAGTTCAATTGAAATGAAATCCAACATAGTTAACTAGAATTTCAATTAATATGGAACCTAAATTAATTGTGAACAATTTCAATTGAAATAAAATCCAACTTAACTGACTAGAATTTCAATTGAAATGAAATCCAACTTATTTTACTAGAATTTCAATTGAAATAAAATTTAAATTAGCTATGAAGAATTTCAATTGAAATGAAATCTAAATTTGTTGTGAAGAATTTCAATTGAAATAAAATCCAACTTAGTTGACTAGAATTTTAATTGAAATAGAATCCAAATTAGTTGTAAAGAATTTTAATTGAAATGAAATCCGACTTAGTTGACTAGAATTTCAATTGAAATGAAATCCAAATTAGTTCTGAAGAATTTCAATTGAAATGAAATCCAAATTAGCTGTGAAGAATTTCGATTGAAATGAAATCAAACTTAGTTAAATAGAACTTCAATTGAAATGAAATCCAAATTAGTTGTGAAGAATTTTAATTGAAATAAAATCTAAATTAGTTGTGAAGAATTTTAATTAAAATGAAATATAACTTAGTTGACTAGAATTTCAACTGAAATGAAATCCAACTTAGTTGACTAGAAGTTCAATTGAAATGAAATCCAACATAGTCGACTAGAATTTCAATTGAAATAAAGTCCAAATTAGTTGTGAAGAATTTCAATTGAAATAAAATCCAACTTAGTTGACTAGAATTTCAATTAAAATAAAATCCAAATTAGTTGCGAAGAATTTCAATTAAAATGAAATCCAAATTAGTTGTGAAGAATTTTAATTGAAAAGAAATCCAACTTAGTTGACTAGAATTTCTATTTAAATGAAATCCAAATTAGTTATGAAGAATTTTAATTAAAATAAAATCAAAATTAGTTGTGATGAAATTCAATTGAAATGAAATCCAACTTAGTTGACTAGAATTTCAATTGAAATAAAATATAACTTAGTCGACTAGAAGTTCAATTGAAATGAAATGCAACTTAGTTGACAAGAATTTCAATTGAAATAGAATCCAAATTAGTTGTGAAAAATTTCAATTGAAATGAAATTTAACTTAGTTGACTAGAATTTCAATGGAAATAAAATCCAACTTAGTTAAGTAGAATTTCAATTGAAATGAAATCTAAATTAGTTGTGAAGAATTTCTATTGAAATGAAATCCAGATTAGTTGTGAAGAATTTCAATTGAAGTGAAATCCAAATTAGTCATGAAGAATTTCAATTGAAATAAAATCTAACTTAGATGACTAGAATTTCAATTGAAATAAAAATCCAACTTAGTTGACTAGAAGTTCAATTGAAATGAAATCCAACTTAGTTGAGTAGAATTTCAATTGAAATGGAATCCAAATTAGTTGTGAAGAATTTCAATTAAAATAAAATTTAACTTAGTTGACTTGAATTTCAATTAAAATAAAATCCAACTTAGTTGACTAGAATTTCAATTTCAATTGAAATGAAATTAAAATGAAATCTATGCTTTTTTATAATCATTTATCTTTAGTACCGATGTTATTTATAGCCCGGCACTAAAGGTATTTATAATGTCGGATAACAAAAAAAACCGGCACTAAAGATTCTAAATCATTGTTTCACTGATACATGCAAACGCGCTGAGCCACGCGCCCTGATGGATGATGGAACTGCTTTGTTCAGTCCCGAGGCGACGGTTTATTTCCCGCGACAACCGTACCACTTCTTTTCCTCGTCTATGCTTGATCGTAGTACTAATCGCACGTTAAAATCACCGGCTGTGGCTAGTACTAGCACTCCTCCAGCCCCCTTCTGCCTCCTTCTTCCTAGACCACCGGCGGAGAGATTGACGTATAGTAGGCGGTCACCATGGCACCGAGTCGGTGGAATGGGCTAACCTTTAGAGGTTGTGCCTAGTGTGCCGGACCATGCGCCAGGGGTGCCGTGACCGTGCCATCAGGAGCAGGTTTGCCCTGGCACATGAGGGTCCCTAGATGTCTTGGCACGAATATTCTCGGTACCAACGTCTGTTGTTCACTTTGGCTGACGCCGACGACACGGAGGCATGCTTCAGAGTGGGCATGTATCTGGCTTTCGGTGTAGGGCTATTGTCTCTTGGTTTTGAAGTTCTGCTATGTACGTCCGCTGAGGCTAGACATAAGATGACTACCTATATGCTCGTCCTCCTCAAGTACAGCCGTGAGGATACCACAACCAAGCTCACGTTGCGGCTCACAAGGCTAGTGGAAGGTGAGGCTGCGAACAAGACGGCCTCCATCATCGGTGGCGTGTGGTGGCGCAGGAGGTTCATCGCTAACGAGTACTGCTAGCATCTTCGTGAACGCTCGGTTATCAGGGTCTATCAGGCAGTAGGCGGGTGGTGGGATCCTAAACCCAGCATAATAATAATGCCACACATCTGCACGAACAGTGCTGACGGCTGCGGCGACTACAAAAACCCATGGCTTTCGAAGGTGCTCTCCTTCTGTAGTAAGGAATGCAGAATCGAGCACGAGTGCCATCTGTTCTTCTCGCGTCTGCCAGCACTGCCCTATTATCGTTAAACTAATGTAATTAATTAGCTATTATATAGTTTAGACTTTTGTATTATCCATTGTTTAAATGAAGTGGAGCAGTATTATATTCAACTTAATGAACCTGTTATTCTGTGAAATGCGGTGTACATGATTGATCATCAGAAGTTTCAATTTAAGTTTATTTTGCAAATTTTAGTTCAAAAAAAGAAATCAAAAAACTTTATACGGTGACGATCGCTACAGTCACTCGCATCTGTAATGTGGTTTCACGCCTGTCTGTAATAAAGTAGTTGGCCAAAATATGGCGCGTGTCTCCTCGTTATCTATGTCCATCCAAATTTAGTACAGGTTTATAATGTGAACCGGTACTAAAAGGCGAAAGTTTTGCGCCTGCGTCTCTTTGGGACCTGAGCACGTCGTATTTTAGTACCGGTTTGTCTTCGCAACCAGTACTAAAGACACGACTATATAAGGAGGTCCATGTACTACCTTCATACCATCTTCTTCTTTGTGGACTTATCGTCCGTTGTTCTTCCGCTTCAGTAAGTCCGATTCGCTGTCGTCTTGTTCTATTGTTCGTTTTTAGTCCTATATTTTATTTGTCTTACGTTTTATTTCTGTGTTCAGTCATATTGTCTCGCTCCACATCATCTTCGTGGGCGTGGACGTCCGAGGAGGACTTCTCGATGACCATGAACGACTCGTACATTGCGCGGGTCAAGCAGGCCCAGTAGGACTCGGAGGACGCTAGGGTCCTCTAGGCCGAAGACGACATTGTCTGGGCTAAGAACTTGGCGGAGCAAGACTCTGCCCGTTCGGATGCCGATGCTGCTGGCACCGATGCAATGCTGGACATCGCCGTCGACAATGCTCCTCGGCAGGACATCGACGGCAGTGGCAGCGGTGAAGGCACCGGCGGCGGCCACGACGGCTAGAGCGATGACGGTGGTAGTGACGTCCGCAGTGGCGGCGACGACGGCTACAGCGACGTCTACAGTGGCAGCTCATCGTTGGACAACGACGACATGAGTAGTATACGGTGTGTATATAATATAGTATATATATATATGTAAATATACGTACTATTATATATATAAAGTGATAACTTTTATATTATGTTATCTTATTTTGCTGTGTGAAATGAAACAAAAAATTGCGTACGATGTAAATTAAACGAAAAAACAGCGAAAATTAAATTAAACTTTACCTGTCTACATCGGACATAAATATTAAATTAGACATTACCAGTTATCTATTAACAGACCAGAATTTAGCATAAAAATAATTAAAATTAAGATAATATTAATCATTAATAGTCAATTAAGATCACAGTAGACAATAATTAAAAAATTATGTACTTAGTACCGACTGAGAAGCCAAGTCGATACTAAAGTTATGGTTTTAATACTGGCTGTACGTCTCAGTCGATACTAATGCATAGAGAATTAGTCTCGGGTGGATTCTCCACCAGAGACTAGATAGATGTATTAGTGTCGGTTAAATATTCAGTACTAATATGCTATCTTTTTAGTCCCTAATAGATGAATCAGATCGAAAACAGAACAGAAAGGAGATTTACAGCCCATATTAATCGCGCGTTACGTAGCAGTGAATCTAGGAAAGACAAAAATTCCATAAAGCATCCGTTGAACAATGTGCCGGCCACGGTAGCGTGTGATGTTTTTTGATGCACGTGTTGAAAGCAGATCGCAAATTAATGGACACGTAGGACCAGGACAATAATAAAGCTGCTGATGAGTGATAGCTACACGTCCAGGAGTTGTCTGTTCCCTGTAACCGCTAGGCTCCAACTGAGCTTGACCTGGTCAGAGACACGTGGCAGGCTACGAGGCACCCACGTGCCACATGGACCAATGATCGATTAATTGTTCACATATGCGTATGCGTCAGGCCAACCTTATCATGCATGCATCTCTCCTCGCTATATATATAGATATATATTAGTACAACAGTACACAGTGCTACATGCATCTCTCCTGGATATATGGAGTCCTATCAAGCTAGCTAGAACTTGTTTAATTGGACATATGAATCACACATGTCATGAAGCTGACTAATCCTGGAATTCTCATCACGAAGCCCTTGCGTGGGGGATAGATATAACCGCCCAATTATGTTCAACATATTGCCACCACATTGCATATGTATGTTGAGTGGTGCATGCATCTGCATGCATATGTCTGAGTGAGCTAGAAATTGATATGATAAAGTTGACAACGTCTAGACTAAATTAAATATTTGTTAATTATATATATTATTTTGATTAAATATGAATGAAGTTTTTGAGAGACCGGCGGCTAAACAAGTCACATTAATTCTCTCCACATTTGAGTCACATTGGTGTGGCACGATATATATTGTTGTGATATGCATGTCAGATGAACAAACGAATCTTACTCACCGTGCTAATCCTGAAGATTAATGAACTCACGTAGACGTAGATGGATGCTGGTGGCGCTGACGTACTCACGTGACTTAAGGTACACACGAAGTTAGAACTTTTCATAGAGAATGAATTATTTGGCAGAGACGCATTTGGGTACTAGAGATCGAGCGAATCTAGCAGGGATAGATGCTTCCAATGCAATTAGGTTAAAAGCATAGCAAGGTTGAGTATTAATTTGTCCATTTTATGCTACCTTCGAAGGTATAAAAGTTGGCCGATGAATATATTATTACAAGTTCCTAACCTAAGTTGTAAAAAGACTTATATTTTAAAATAGTATTTTAATTCAAATTTCAAATACAGGAAATACTACGGAAGGGAATACTAGTACAGTACCCGTACTAGCCATTGGAAGTGTACGTCGGCCAATGGGATACGACGAGGTGCAGCCACGTGGGCTGCTGCGTAGACTCCACGGGTGGGCCAACCAGAAACCTTTCTGTCGGGAGGCTGCCGCGTGGTTGACCACGTCCAAGTTTGACCACTGTGACGTAAATCACGGTTTGACCGTGCCTAATGGCCACACGTCAGCATGCAACGCACCTGATGAAGGATGTCTTGTTTGACAACGACGATTGTCAATCTACGTATACGTATGCATGCGAGTCACGTACGTACGGATTACAGGGCAGCATGCAGCCATGTGGTGTACGGGTATCATTAACGAGTAGGTACGCCGATGGTCTCGCATAAAAAAAAACGATTGGCTTCGTTTCCATTTCTTGAATTGACGCAGTATGACGGGAGTAAATTAAGCCCATGGATGTTGACTGTGTACTTTCTGCTATCTAGGCCCAACATAATATAATATGATCGAGACCCATTTAGTGTACGTAGAGCCCGGCCCAGATAAATGTTGGCTGCGTTCCGGACCGGTGGTTTGACGAAAAAACAGTACCGGAGACCGGCCCAGTTTGGTTTGAAAAAGACTATCAGAAAAAACAGGTAAAAATATTTTTAAAAATATTTATTTTATTTTACACATATTTAAAGGAATATTCATATTTCTAAGATTAAATTTAGTTAAAAATATATTAAACTATAATATTGCATAACTAAAGGACGGTTAATCAAATGGCTTCTAGAAACATCTCTCCCTCTTCTCTTGCGCGGGCCGGGAAGATGGAATTGGCCTACATGCAATAGAAGCTGTCCAGCCCATTAGTCGATTGATGGAGTTGGGCCAAACGTCCAGGCCTCATGCGCACTCTGGTGAGCCTTTGCTTTCTCCCCAGGGATTCCATCGGCTACAGACATTTTTTATCACTCGTGGAGCACCGGTGATTCACGCTGGGTGTGGATTCGCAAAAACACTTCCCTCGACTTCGCGCACCTAGGGTTTCCTGCGATGGTGGAGGAGAT
>KE372736.1:130033-149003 GCA_000418225.1 Zizania latifolia | reverse complement strand
GTCCGATGGCCGATGGTCTTCTCCCATGCTCCTAAGTAAAATACAATCATAACCGGAACTTAGTAGTATTCCATTCATAGGAGAACTCGCTTGAGTAACGAGGAACTAATTCACCTGACAATTAAGTTGACGAACTCGAGCACGAGTCATCGGTCCTTGGTAATCAAGTGTGGATGTATCTTTAGCGGTGATGTCCTCATCAGCTCCTGACAACTTTTTACTAAAATATGTGATCGGCTTACCTTCTTGTGTCAACACTCCACCAATCCCAATTCCACTTGCATCACACTCGAGTTCAAAAACCTTACCGAAGTCAGGAAGTTGGAGCAGCGGTGCATGAGTCAACTTCTCTTTCAGCAGATTGAAAGCGTCTTCATGTGTTTGTCCCCATTGGAAAAGAACGGCTTTCTTTGTGAGCTCATTCATGGGTGCGGCAATCGTGCTGAAATCCTTTACAAACCATCGGTAGAACCCAGCTAATCCCAGAAAACTTCGCACTTGTGTGACCATTTTAGGAGTTGGCCAACTCTTGATTGCTTCTATCTTGGCCTCATCAATTTTAACACCCTGTGGGGTCACAACATAACCAAGAAAAGAAACTCGATCTGTGCAGAATGTGCACTTCTCGAGGTTACCAAATAAACGTGCATCTCTTAAAGCAATAAAAATGGCACGTAGATGTTCTTTGTGTTCACCTAGAGACTTACTGTAAATCAGTATGTCATCAAAGTATACTACAACAAACTGTCCAATAAAATTGCATAAAACTTCATTCATTACTCGCATAAATGTACTGGGTGCATTAGTTAAACCGAAAGGCATTACCAATCACTCGTACAAGCCAAATTTAGTTTTAAACGCAGTCTTCCATTCGTCACCCAATTTCATTCTTATTTGGTGGTAGCCACTACGCAAGTCCACTTTGGAAAACACAATAGAGCCACTCAATTCATCAAGCATATCATCTAACCTAGGAATAGGGTGACGATATCAAATAGTTATGTTATTAATGGCTCTACAGTCAACACACATGCGCCATGATCCGTCTTTCTTAGGAATCAAGATAACTGGAACAGCACAAGGACTAAGACTCTCACATACGTACCCTTTGTCGAGCAGGGCTTGCACTTGGCGCTGAATCTCCTTAGTCTCTTCAGGGTTGGTTCTGTATGGTGCGCGGTTTGGTAGTGTTGCTCCCGGAATCAAATCAATCTGATGCTCAATTCCTCTCACAGGTGGCAATCCCGGGGGTACGTCAGTGGGAAACATGTCAGAAAATTCTTGTAAAAGTGTAGCAATAACAGGAGGTAAAGAGGTCATCAATTCATCAAGTGTAAAGAAAACTTCTTTGCAAATCAGAGCATAACAAACAGGTTCATGGTTAATTAATTCAGAAATTTCAGATCTAGTAGCTAGCATGGAAGCACCTTTCAATTTGACTATGTCTTTCCTCACATGTGACTCAATCTTCTCCTTTTTAGATGGAAAAACATCTTTAGCTACTTGTTGATTTTCAGATTTAGATTCACTTGATTTTCTTGCATGTTCAACTCATGCTACATCATCTTTTAAAATTTCAGCAGGGGTCATTGGTATCAATTCTATCTTCTTACCATTGTGGGTGAAAGTATATGTGTTAGTTCTCCCACGGTGCAAAACATATTTATCATATTCCCAAGGCCTACCCAAAAGTAAAGAACATGCTTGCATAGGCACAACATCGAAACTTGCACTGTCATGGTAATTCTCTATCAAAAATTATATTCTTACAGTTTTACTTACCTTTAACTTACCGCAAGAGTTGAACCACTGGATGGAGTAAGGATGTGGGTGTGTTTGTGTAGGTAAGTTAAGTTTCTCAATCAGATCAGAGCTAGCAAGGTTGCTACAACTCCCGCTATCTATGACAACGTGACATGCTCTTTCTTTAACAACGAACCTTGATTGAAACAGGTTGTGGCGTTGGTTTTGTTCCGCCTTCTCCATTTGAGCACTCAAAACTCGTTGTGCGACAATACTCAAATATTTGCTCGTGTCGGCAGCGCCTATTTATTCCAGTTCATGATCACTAGGCGGGTTATCTCCATCTTCATTGTCTGCTTGGTTAGTGGCAACTACTAATTCATCTTTATTTTCACTTGCACTAGTGTACTCACCAAGCTCTGTAGCAATCAGCACCCGCTGATTAGGGCAATCCCGTTGCACATGCCCTAATCCCTTGCATTTGAAACATTGAATATCCCTTGTTCGTCCCGTGGAAGCAATTGATGATGAACTTTTCGCAGGTGCCGGCGCTTGAACCGACTTACTCACCTCGGTTACTTGTTTCGTTGACGATGGTGGTACTGAACGCGCCCTATCAGCGGAGGGGCAGCAGATCGAAACACGGTGCTCGGTGACGTCTTGGTGTAGCCCATGGAAGGCCTTGATGTAGTCATATTCCTGAAATTGTTCTTTGACATATGTTGTCTTCCCTGTAGTTCTTTCTCAGCCGACATAGCAAGATGGAACAATCTATTAATGGAATTATATTCTTTATAATCAACTATGTCCTGAATTTTTCGTCTCAATCTCCCATAAAAACGAGACATTTTATCCTCCTCATCTTCTTCTACCTCACAACGCAGCATGCCTATTTGTAGCTCCTGGTAATACTCCTCGACAGACTTATTACCCTAGTCTAAGCGTTGTAATTTATTTCTGAAATCTCGTTTATATGATGGAGGGATAAATCTGCCACGCATAGCTCGTTTCAACCGATCTCATGTATCAGGTTCTAATCTAGATTTTACCAATTCTTTCCACTAGATAAAAGCAAAATCCTTGAATTCGCTAGTTGCTTGCCTAACCCGATGAATTTCTGGAACTAGATGGGAATTAAATTTTTGTTCTACTGTCATCTCCCATTCTAAGTACAATTCTGGATCATACTTACTAGCATAGGAAGGTATAGTAAATTTGACTTTGGCAAAAGGGTCAGTGTTACCTCATTCCTGTTGCTGATTTCCATGGTGATCATTACCTCTCATGCCTCGTCGATTACATTGGAGTCATCATCGTAGGCGTTCTTCATGGGCTACGACGCGTGCATCACTATGTTCGGTGTCCTCTCTGTCTTCTTCACTTCCAGACACCAGAGAGGGAGGCCGTTGATTTACCGTCAATCGTTGAACACTGATGGTGAGGGCGTCCAACTTTTCTTCAAGCCTTCGGAACTCCCCTTTTGAAACATAATCCTTGAAATCACTCACCTCACCTGACATTGTTAGTAGCAGATGGAAAATAACACAAAAATATGATCCCTATCGACTACAATTCTTGTGAAATAGTGGAAGACTCTCTCTCTAAGCACCTTACCAAGCTCTTACGAAGCTCTTACCGATTGAAGCAGATGGTATGACTAGAGAGGTGGGACGTCTGACGAGTGCGAGGTGCGATTACAAGGATCCAATCTGTACTGACAGGAAGTATGGGGATCTTGGAAGGCAATATACGGTAGCAAAGGATAGCAAAATTTAATAACAGAATTAGCAAAGTTGAATAAGGGTCCCAATCACTTATCAAAGTCACTGGCCGAGACTCGTCCCTAGGGCCTAGTCTAAGCGAGCGAGAGTAGGATACAAAGGATTTGTGGGATGCAAGCATGATTGAACAAGTGTTGGAAACTCAGCACTGTATCTTGCTCTTTCTTCTTTCGAATATTTTTTTTGATCTCAAAACTTGCTGGTGTGAAAACTCACTCTTCCAGGCCAAATTTGGACAAGATAAAATCATCGAACCTGGCTATGCGGGCCCGGATGGATGCCACTTTTTCTGTAGATCTCTAGAATGTACTTATTTGCCTGATTCTGAGTCCGTATGCAAAAGTTATGGCTGTTTTACTGAATGATGCGTAAATCAGAATTTCTGCGCTCTTTCTTCTCTGTTCGGCTCCCAAGATCTCCCCAAATAGGTTTGCAGCTGAAACAAGGAGGCTAGCGGTGCAGGGCGATTGATACAAGGCGGTTTGCAACCTAACTAACAGGCTTGCGATGAGAGAAAATAATACAAGGCGGTTGCAATCCGAAACCGAGATGAACTCGATCTCTCAAGGAAGGCTCTCGCGACAAAACAAAACTCGAACTAGACTCCAAGAACGAGACTCTAAACCAGCAACTAGACTTGAACTCAGACTCAAACTCAACAAAGCAAAACTGAGATTAAACTTGCGAAAAGGCTCAAAACGGTTTGGACAGCGGAAAACTAATCTAAAACAGAACACGGAATTTTTGTGTGGCTTTTTCTAGACTCTGTGTAATGGAAATAAACAAGGATAGATTGATGTACCTAACGGGCAACCTTTGCTCTAATATCACTTGATGTGCACACTTGATGCGATTTGAGGCCCGATCTATCTATAGGTTCGATTCAGGCGACAAGTGGACGTTTACGTTTTAAGGCTTCCGATCAGCGATCGTAACCTTGCAATCGCTACACCCGTACGTCTAATCATTATCAACCACGCTTTCATGTAGTCGACCTCACCACGAAGGTTTTGATCATGCAAACAATCGAAGAACTTTGCAAGAACAAGGTAAATGCAATCTGGATTGCTGATATTAATCTGAAGAACTCGAAGTTTGAGGTTCTACAAACCGATAGACGGCGAAACTGCAATGGCTGAATAATCTAAGCAAAACCCAAGTCCTAACAATGACGGCGGCCACCTATTTATAAGGTTTACAAGAAGTAAGATACCATCTATAACGTGGTCCTATCTTAGTAGGACTCGAAAATAAACCCTAAACCGAAGACTGACTCGATTAACATATTAGGACTCTAACTCGAATTGATCTAGAGTCTAACCCCCGACTGGCCTTGCCTTCCGACTGATTTGGGAGTCTGACTCCCGACTGGTCTAGTAGTCAGACTAGGCGATTTCCCGTTCGTCATGGTAGTCGGCGGCCTGAAGTCATCTCCCGAGTGCACATACCATCTCCCGAGTGCCTGGTCAGCTCCCGAGTGTCCGGTCGGCAGTCTTGATCTCCTCTTGTCCACTCAACTGTCCGATCCATTATCTCTTCTCCTATGCTCCTAAGTATAATACAATCATAACCCAAACTTAGTAGTATTCCATTCATAGAAGGACATGTTTGATTAACGAGGAACGAATTCACCTGACAATTTAATTGACGAACTCGAGCACGAGTCATCGGTCCATGGTAATCAAGTGTGGTTGTATCCTTAGCAGTGATGTCCTCATCAGGCTCAAGCCACCGCAAGATATTCCGAAGGCTGAGGACTTAGAGCTGCTTGCTCATCCGAAGCCCCCTTCGGCAAAAGGGTTGCGCCTATTGAAACGGCTCGGAGGTGACGTCGAAACCATGGGCTCCCCATCACCTCCGACAAGACATGCGCATTTTCCTATTCACATGGAGCATTACTAGACTACCCCTATGTAATTCACTATTTTGCACTGTAATAGTGGTTGTACGTAGGAAGTAACTTAGTATTACCCCGGTGTTACTGTGCTTACAAATACCCTCCCCCTTGTCGGGTGGAGGGGATCGAACACTTGAGGTGTTAATCAATACAACTTCCCATCGAAGGCTATTATCCACTTCAGAGGCATCGGGCACTATTCAAACCCCTGTAAAACACTTTGAACCCTTTGAGGTTCTAAACACTTAAACCTATTGCGTATTTTTATATTACGCCAACACTTACAATATGTAGATGACACAATTATTTTCATAGAGTTCAATGACCATAATATTATGGTGCTAAAATTCTTATTGTACTGTTACGAAGAGATGTAAGGGATGACAATTAATTATTAAAAAGCGAAGTCTATGTGGTAGGGACTTCTAGAGAGGAAGCTTTAAGAGTTGCTGATAAGTTTAACTGTAATCTTGGAGAATTCCCAATTATGTACCTTGGCCTTCCAATCAAAAATACTAAGCCTTCTATGATGGACTTCAAAAAAATATCAGATAAGGTTGAAAAAGGGCTCCCTACATGGAAACGTGGTCATCATACGGAGGCAGGATGATTTTGATAAATTCATGTTTGAGTAGTATCCCCATGTATTCTATGGGGGTGTTCTTGATTCCTGAAACCATCCATCAAGTTATAGATAGATTAAGGGCAGATTTTTTCTGGGAAGTGCTGGAACATAAGAAAAAAATACCACATGGTTAAGTGGAAGGCCCTCTGTACCCCAAAGGAGTTTGGTGGAATGGGTTTTACTGACACTAGAGCAATGAACCTAGCCTTCCTAGGTAAGTGGACCTTTAATCTTGAATCAGGACAAGAGGGTCTGTGTTATAATCACCTAAGGAATAAATATTGTTTGGAGAGAGGTTTTTTTCAGTCCAATATGAAAAATGTATTACTTTTTGGAAGGGCTACAAAAAGTTAAGAGTTGGATGCAAAGAGGAAGTGGTTTCCAAGTTGGGAATGGTAGAAGAATAAGTTCCTGGAGAGATGTCTGGTTAGACGAAGTTCCGCTAAGTGTGAGATTTTTTAGAATTTTTGAAATTTGCCAGTCCCCTCAGGCGACGGTGGCTGATCTGCATGTGAATGGTTTTTGGGCAATAAACCTGTCGATGAATCATTGATTAGTCCACCTAAAGGGGTACCCAAGGTGGTGATTAGATGTGTGTAAGGGAAGCGCAACGCCTTTGAACCCTATGGTCCACTCTGAAACATAAGAGCCAATGTTTATACTGGTTCAGGCCTCCTGAAGAATAATAGCCATACGTCTAGTGTTTTATCGTGTACTATGATTTTGGATCTTACAATATGACGTAATCAAGCTTTGAAGGTTTGAGACATCAAAAGTAAGAAAAATATGGTGGAGCTAGATGACTAAATGGTGTGAATAAACGAGATTGGATGCCTCTGGGGGTTCTCGCCTCCTTTATAAACTTAGGAGGTGAGCCTAACAACTCAGGACTCTATCCCGAGTAAAACTTAGATTACCTACCAAACTCGGGTGCTACATTTTTAATTACAAGGATTCTGGTAAAAATAAATCTCTTGATACCATATCCAGAGCTTAACTATCCGATAAGGACTCAACTTTCCTTATCAGAATCAAACCCCAATTCATGGGCTATACCGGACGGTCAATGCTGGTCTTGGCCTATCCTTGGTCTGGTCTGATAAGCCCAACTATGAGGTACCCGAGGGTCATATCCCAGACAGCAGCCCTTGAGCTCTTCTTAGCTTGGTTGAAGAAATCTTCGATAAAACAAGCTAGGAGGAGCTCTCCTTTAATATGGAACTTCAACATCTTTGCTAAACCTTGATATCTTAGAAAAAGCCTTTGATCTCCTTTTTTCATGTGAGGTGCATCGCATAGGTGCACCCATACGGTGTAGCCCCCAAGCCTTGAGTTAAATGGAACATTTGGCTCGAGGGTCCAAGAATATCCTGTAAGAAAAAATAATCCTTTGAAAATCTGCTTCTTGATCTCATCTTCTATTGTCGTCAAGACCTTGCTGGAAGAAGATCATGTCTAAAATCTTGAACTCGTGATGAACTTGAAGGAAGTTGGTCTTGAATCTTTGAATAAATCGACGTCCAGCCGCTCGGGCGCTCATCCGCCTAGATGTCTGAGAGGACGAGGTTCGTCGAGCCTGCAAGTTCTCGAGGACACTGATCCCTTGGAGCTCACGCTTCTAGTCGGGTGAGCCCCTAAGCACGAGGGTCCTCGAACGTGTGCGAGCCCTGCAGCATGAAGATCTTTGAGCATAGGCGAGCCCCCGAGCGAGAGAGTCTTCGAGTGCATGCGAGCCCCTAAGAATGGGGCCCACCAGCACAAGAGATCTCACCCCTCGCGGACTTTGCCCAGTGCACCAAAAAGGCTGCTTCATGATTCCTTTTCCTGTCCGTGGTTAATGTGTGGCAGATGAAAAGGCTGAAAAGATGTCCTGCCTCTGACAGAGCCACGTGCAACATGCAGAGCACTGGTGGAGATAATGCGGTGAGAACTACTCTGCCTTCTCCACCATAAAGTGCATGGCAATCGAAGCGGCGTTCACCGTAGCCGGGGGCATGGGTAGTTGACGGAACACCTCTATTTAAGCTAATGTCCTCCCCTCTGAGTCTCGCAACAAGTCGTCCTCTTGGTTCTATTTCTTCTGCTCTGAGATTCCCTCTTCTTCACACCTGCAAGGGAGAGATTATTGATGTTGCTTGTTTTTCCATGAATCCGTGATGTGCTAGCTTGGCCACAAAACTGGCTACTCTGGTCTCAAGCTTCTAGGTTCGTCTAATATATTTATCCTTGCATGAATTTGTTTTGCCTTTACTTGTATGGTGCGTGACTCTTGTCTCTGGCGTTGTAGCAGGATGCCACATTCTTCTTGAGACCTTTCCATGGCATGGGTTTTTCCGCTAACATGCTATCATCCGGTGCCCTTGTGCTGCCTGTCTTGATGTCTGGATGCTAAGGTAGAGGCTCGATCCTACAGGAGGAGCTGGAGACATTCGCCGGCGTAGGCACCCTAGGATGTTTTTTGACCTCGCCATCGAGGCTGAGTCAATACTGCTATCCCTTTGTGCTGGTCTCTCAGGGTCAGTGACTATCTCCATCGATCTAGATGAGTATTGCGCGGAGTCGCTGCTGCCATAGTGGCAGCACCTGGGATCCTCGGTGCTCATGGTGATCATGATAGGTTGATGCTACGCCACGTGGAGTTGCTGTGAGAACCTCGGTGCTCATAGCCATCGCATTTGCTTTTTAGAATGTTGTCTCTGGCCGTCGAGGCATTTTTTCTTCTTTTGATCGAAGGAGGCTGCGTCCCCTTCTGTGAAGTAGCGTACTTGTCACTGTGTCCCCTTCTTTGAAGTAGTCTAGCTCCTGTAAAAGTTTAGTCCTTAAGAAATAAAGGTGCTTTTAGATTCGTTTTATTCGTCATGTACCGTTCATCGCGTGTTTTTTTACCACCCACACGGTGTATATTAGCAAAGTCAGTGAAGATGCGAGACTACGGGTGTGTGACTAAGCAGTCGACCCTCTCTAGGGTCTGGTTGTGTGCATGGCGACCATATGTCACCCAACTCAGAGGGGGATATAGTCTGCATGGGTCGATGAGTTCTTCAAAGATGCGCGATTGCGGGCGTACGACTAAAGAGTCAACCGTCTCCTAGGTCCGGTTGCATGCATGGCAGCCATCGGGCGCCCAACATGGAGGGGGATGTAATTGGCATGGGTCGACGAGTTCTTCAAGACGCACAATTGCGGCTGTACGACTAAAAAGTTGACCCTCTCCCCGATTCGGTTGCATGCACGGTGGCCATCTGGCGCCCAACACTGAGGAGGATGTAATCGGCATAGGTCGGTGAGAATAATGCTTGACTGTGGGTGTACAGCCCGATTGCTAACCCCTTCCTGGCCTAGTTGCATGCCTGGGGGGAAGTAGTCGTCGAGGTCGGCGAGAATAATGCTCGACTGCGGGTGTATAGCCTAAGGGCTGACCCCTTCCTAACCCAATTGCATATCTGGGGGGAAGTAGTCGGTAGGGCTGATGAAGAAATAGCGACACGGGGTCGATGAGTGTCTAGACATGTATCATCGAGAAAGGTTATTTAACAAAATACTATTAAGCGTAAAACCAACGAAGGTGCTCGATATTCTAGGAGTTTGGTACTGCTTGCCCGTCTTCTCGCATTAGTCTATATGCCCCTGGTCTTGTTACTTCAGAGATAATAAAAGGTCCTTCCCAGGGGACAGAGAGTATGTGCATCCCGATGGTTGATTGTACTTGGCGAAGTACCAAGTCACCTACTTTGAAGGTTCTATTTTGCACATTGCGGTCATGATATCGCCGAAGGGTTTATTGATACCGGTCGGACTGCACTATGGCTGCTATCCTGGCTTCTTCGATGGAGTCGATATCTTCGGCCCTTGTCTACTCCGCAGTTCCTTCATCGTAATATTGAACTCGGGGGGAGTTGTGTAACATATCGCTCGGGAGGATTGCTTTGGAGCCATAGACCAGGAAGAATGGTGTCTGTCCTATGCCCTGGTTTGGCTATATGCGGAGCCCTCAGAGTACTGTGGATATTTCTTGGAGCCACTTCCCGACGTACTTCTACAAAAGATCAAAGATTCGGGCTTTTAAACTTTGGAGGATCATCCTGTTGGCACGCTCGCACTGTCCATTAGCTCGAGGGTGGGAGACCGATGCATACTTGACCTCGATCAATCATTCCTCACAAAAATCCCAGAAATCGCTTGCTGTGAACTGAGTCTCGAGGTTGGTAATTATCTGGTTCGGGACGCCAAAACTGATAAGTGATTCCTTTGATGAATTGCGCTGTTTTTTTTTGCCATGCAGTTCTTCAGAGGCATGACTGATGGAATTGTGCCCAAGAAAATTCTGGGGGAAGTTCCGGGCCAGCCCCTGAATTTGGTTTTCTGGACGAACCAAAAGTTCCGGTTGTAACCGGAAGTTCCGGTTGTAACCGGAAGTTCCGGGTCGGAATTAATTCGATACAGAAGGTCTGTTTCGGAAGTTCCGACTGGAGTCGGAAGTTCCGGGTCGGGATTAATTCGATACAGAAGGTCTGTTTCAGAAAATTCCGACTGTAACCGGAAGTTCCGGACCCAAATTAATTCGATACAAAAGGGTAATTTAGGAATTTTCGGATAGGATCCGGAAGTTCCGATGACCGGAAGTTCCGGCTGTAACCGGAAGTTCCGGGGTGCACAGGTTAGATCTGTTGGGCTTTTAATCTGGATTAAGAGGCCCATGCTGGGCACTATATAAAGGAGGAGAGGGTGGCACGCAAGGGGCTGCTGCTTTTTGCTCTACCCTAGCCCTAGCCGCCACCTCTCCTCTCTCCCAAGTAATCACAAAGGTTGTGATCAAACCCTAGAAACTTCACGAGTGGTGCTAGCACGCCGGCGTGGAGTGTTTCCATCCCTGTACGTGTGGACTTCGTGGAGGTGCTGCTTGAATAGCAGCACTTGTCGTCTTCTTCGTGCGAAGATCGCTGGACTTCATTGACTTGGTCGCCGGCGAACGGGCGAGGCAAGAAGGAAACGAGCGAGGACGCGCTTCTCTAAATATTCTTCCGCTGCACTAGCGCGTCTCACGTTAGAAGGTAACGATCCATGATCCCTCACGCGCATGGGTTCCTGGGCCAACGGGGTTAAAAATTAAAATTTGCTGGCTAGCGTAGCCTCCCCTTGTCCCTACAATGACTTCTATCTACTTGGTGAATTTGTCGATGGCTACGATGAGCTGGTCGATGCCCTAGGGAGCCTTTTGAAAAGATCCTACCATATCGAGTCCCCAGCAAGCAAAGTGCCAAGTTGGCGGGATTGTTTGAAGGGCTTGAGCTAGGAGGTGGCTTTGCTTGGTGAAGAACTAGCAGCCTGCGCACTTTTTGACTAATTTTTGGAGTCACTATTGGCTGTCGGCCAATAGAAGCCTAATTGAAATGCCTTACCAACCAGTGTGCTTGCCCTAGCATGATTGCCACATGCCCTACATGAACTTCATTAAGGATTTTGAGACCCTTGCTCTGCAAGATGCACTTTTGGAGTACCCTTGTTGAAGCCGCGCGCTTGTATAGTTTATCCCCGATGACCATGTATTGCTTGCTTCGTCTCGTTAGTCATTCAGCTAGGGTCTTGTCTTCTAGAACTGTGCCTTTTAGAATGTGGCCAATGAAGGGATATCGCTAGTCATTGGCGTCCTCGAGCATGGCGATGATTGCTGACGGGCTAGCATTTTGGTGCACGTCGTCCTTAATTTATGGTTTGGTGAACTCTTGGATGAACACGCCTTTGGAGACCATCGCCTGAGAAGAACCAAGGCGGGCCAGGGTGTCAGCTGACAAATTATCATCACGGGAAATATGATGAAACTCTAGGCCAAATAACTTGCCTTCAAGTTTTTAGACCTCAGCACAGTAAGCGTCCATCTTGTCACTAGTGCAAGACCAGTCCTTGTTGACTTGGCTAATAGCTAGCTTAGAATCTCTATAAACCATGAGCCATTTTACCCTAAGGGATATAGATATCCGGAGGCCATATATTATGGCTTTGTATTCTGCCACGTTGTTTGAAGCTTTAAACAGTAGCTATAGTATGTAATGCAACTCTTCTCCTTTTGAGGATACGAGAAGAATTCCTACACCGGTGCCGTCTATGCCGAGAGAGCCATCGAAGTACATTGTCTAGTATTCTTTTTCTTCACGGCTCGGGGGTAGTTGTATCTTAGTCCACTCAGTAATCAAGTTGGCCAGAGCTTGTGATTTTATGGCGGTGCAGGAGCGGAAATCCATCATGTATTCCTCCATTTCAATGGCCCACTTTACGATTCACCCTATGGCATCTTGATTGTGTAGTATGTTGCCCAGAGGATACTTTGTCACAACCACGATCTTGTGGGCTTAGAAGTAATGCTTCAACTTCTGAGTGGTGAGTAGGACGGCATAAAGGAGCTTCTTTACTTGTGGATACCTTGCTTTTGATAGGCCGAGGACTTTGATATGAAGTATACTGGCCTTTGGACTGGAAAGACATGTCCCTCCTCTGGCCGTTCAACTACTACGACCGTGCTGACTGGAAAGACATGTAGAGGAGGAGAACCTCTTCTGGATTTGGAGCCATGAGGATTGGTGGTGAGGTTAGAAATTTCTTTAATGCGGAAAACGCCTCATCAGCCTCGGCTGTCCGTTGAAAATTTTCCTCCTTCAATAATTTAAAGAAGGGAGCTCCTCTTTCTCCTAGGCAAGAGACAAATCTCCCGAGGGCTGTCATGCAACCAATGAGCTTCTAGACTTTCTTGGCATTGTTGGGTTTTTCCATCTTTATTATTGTCGCTATTTTATTCGGGTTGGCCTCAATGCCCCGGTTGCTGATGATGAACCCGAGTAGTTGCTCGGATGGTACATCGAAGACACTCTTTTCTAGGTTAGGCTTCCATCAAAACTTTCGTAGGTTAGTGAATGTCTCAGCAATATCACCGATAAGGTTGTCTCCTTCTTTGGATTTTATGACCACGTCGTTGACATATGCCTCGACGTTGCGGCCGATCTGCTCAGAGAGACATCGTTGGATGGCTCACTGATATGTTGCTCCTGTGTTCTTGATGCCAAAAGGCATAGTTGTATGACAGTATGCTCCAAAAGGTGTGATGAAGGATGTTTTCTCCTGGTCTTCTTCTTTAAGGTTGATCTGGTGATAACCGGAGTAGCAGTCGAGGAAGCATAGTAGGGAGCATCCTGCTGTTGAATCAACAGCTTGGTCTATCTGAGGTAGCCTAAAAGGATCCTTCGGACAATGTTTGTTTAGGTTGGTGTAGTCGACGCACATTCACCATTGTCCTGTCTTCTTTCCTACTAGGACTAGATTAGCGAGCCATTCGAGATGATAAACTTCACGGATGAATCCAGCTGCTTGGAGGCAGGCAATTTTGATTTTGATCGCCTCTTTCCTATCTTGGGTGAACCTCCGTAGCTTCTGCTTTATCGGCTTAGCAGTTAGATATATGTGGAGTTCATGCTCGATCAGCTTCCGAGGAATCCCAGGCATGTCGGAGGGCTTCCATACAAAGATATCCATATTGGAGCATAGGAAGCTGACGAGCTCGATTTCATATTTGGAGTCAAGTCCTTCCCCAATGGTTGCTGTCTTTATTGGGTTGGCATCGGAGAGGGTGATCTTCTTAGTGTTCGAGGGTGCGGGCAAGATCCTCGAAGCGGTTGGTGCCTTGGCTAGAATTTCCGAGGCCTCGGGAGGATGCGCTCAGACTTATCTGAGGGTTTCCTCCATTTGAGCCAATAGGTCGACAGCCTCAGCCAGGGCTAGACTGTCTTTCTCACATGCATGAGAGGAACCGATGTTTCCCCGAACAGTGATAACTCCACTAGGACCCAGCATCTTGAGCACCAAGTATGGGTAGTGTCCAATGGCCATGAACTTGGCTATGGACGGCCTTCCGAGGACGGCGTGAAATGGGATGTCATATTCCGCAACCCAGAAGATGATGTGCTCGCTCTGATAATTGTCTTGAGAGCAAAACGTGACCGGTAGAGTTATTGAGCCAAGTGGTACCGAGCTTTGCCCGGGTATAATACCATAAAACGAGAAGTTGTCCACCTTTTGGAGGCTATCAACTAAGATGCCAAGATCGGTGAGGGTCTAGCGAGAGAGGATGTCGAGTCTACTCCCACCGTCGATCAAGACCCGTCTCATGTGCACTTTGAGTATCATAGGGTCAACAACCAGCGGCCAACGTCCGGTCTTCGAGACATTCGTCCATTGGTCGTCTCGAGAGAAGGTGATCGGGACTTCCGACCTTTGCAGCTGTTGGATCTCCTCGAACCCTGCAGCATTGATGCATCGGTCTAGAATCTTTTGTTATCGTTTAGTTTCGGCTGACGTGGGGCCTCCGAAGATGATATTCACCATCTTATGAGGCTCCTAGAAATTATTGTTGTCTTGAGACCGACTATCCTTCCTCGAGGCATCATCATCGTCCCGGCGTCTTTTGCCTTGGCGGGGGTTACCGCATGAATCTTTAGTGAGTACATCTTGTAAAGAATAGCATTTGCGCATGGTACGCTTGCCCTTTGGGTGAAACGGGCAAGGTTTATCGAGTTTCTCCAACATGGCCTTGTCTTCTTGGCATCGTGAACTATAGGCAGCCGCCACAGTTCTCTCCATCTTCCTTTTTCGCTCTTGCTTGCTTTGAGAGGATCTTGGTCAGTTGTCCTCTTGTCGAGGGGATCAAGGATGGTTGTCTCTATTTCGACGAGATCGGCTCTCGTGGCGTGATCGCTCTATCTTTTCCCTTCGAGCATCTTCGCAGTCGGCATAGCTTTTTGCAAAAGAGATCATCCGGCCTATAGTATTTGGCTTCTTTCTTACGAGGGCCCCATGCAACTCGGAAGAGTGGTGCAGGGCGTCGATGAAGCAATTGATGATGTCCTACTCGTCAATGTCGATGACCTTAGTCCTTTTCTTCGAGAACCTTTGGATAAAGCTGTGGAGCGTCTCATTCTCCTTTTGTCACAGTCGTTGTAGGTAGAATCGAGTCCTGGGCTTCTGCCATGTTCCTTGATAGTTGTCGATGAAGGACGAACGGAGTTGTGTCCAAGAATCGATAGAGTTCCGGGATAAGCTTGAGAGCTAGTTGTTGACGGACGAGGAGAGCATGACCGGAAGGTAGTTAGCCATGACCCATTCATCTCCTCCTACCGCATGAACTATGGTGTAGTAGAGTCGTAGCCACTGCGAGGGATCCATTTTTCTATCATACGGTTCGATTCCCGTTGGGTGGAAGGACTTCGGCCACTAGACTTGCCTTAGGTGACAAGTGAATGCGGGGAAGCCACCGTGGTGATCTCGGCTTCTGCTTCTTCTATGATTGTGGGGGTTGCGACCTTCAGTCGAATCGTCATGATCAGCGCTGCTGCCAATACTGCTGTGGCTATTTGCGAAGTTGCCTCGATTGTCAGTCTGCTTGTGGATTTTGAAGCACAACCTGTTCCGTCATTCTAGGGGTGGCGGTAGTTAGTGGTCATCGCACAGGCAGTCAATGGGTGGGTTTTGGCTACGCGACCATTGATATCGGTACTAACCATCACCCTCCTTATCTTCTAGGGGAGGGGTCAGTGGTCGGGTCAGAGTCAGAGCCGAGGTGTTGATCTGAGTTGCTATCACCTGAGCTAGCGCTTTCGCTCATTGTAGCTCTAGAGTCTTAGGAAGAGAGCTGAGAGCCCTCTCAATAGCCATCAGGTTGGTGGCCAGAGTTTTGAAGACTTTCTCTCCATTGAACTCCAGGGTGAATTCATCTTTGAGGTTTCGGTGGACCCCATTGTCTTGTTCAATCTGATTACCTTCGGCGCGATGCCGCCTTTTGCTGCTGGTGGTGGATTGCATCTCCTCGGGCATCATAACAAGATTGGCCGGGAACCACCGATTATCTTTAAATTTGTCGAGCCGCCCGGTCTCTGCCTATCAGCGCCGAACCATCTGACCTTTCTTGCTGGAGAAGATGATATAGTGCTTAGGGCTTGCCAAATCCCAAAGACGACCCGGCCATCCATCTTGTTCGTTCGTCCGCCTTGTCAAGGGGCCCGATAAGACAAGCCATCCCATCGGATCTCTGACAAACGTTAGGCTCCTGAATACGAAGATGGAGCCGGAGGGAATGAGGGAATCTAAAGGAGGTGCCATCGGATCATGGTGAAAGCGACGTGATCCCCTACCTGGCATGCCAACTATCAGTGAATCACCGATCAGTCCACCTAAGGGGGTACCCGAGGTGATGATTAGATATGTGTAAGGAAAGCGCAACGCATTCGAACCTGATGGTTGACTCTGAAACACAAGAGCCATGGTTTATACTGGTTTAGGCCTTCTAGAGGATAATAGCCCTACGTCCAGTGTTTTACTGTGTACTATCATGGTGGATCTTACAATATGACGTAATCAGGCTATGAAGGTTTGAGACGTTGAAAGCAAGAAAAATATGGTGGAGCTAGATGACTAGATGATGTGAATAAACGAGATTAGATGCCTCTGGGGGTTCTCGCCTCCTTTATATACTCAGGAGGTGAGCCCAATAACCCATGACTCTATTCTGAGTAGAACTTAGATTACCTACCAAACTCGGGTGCTATATCCCTAATTACAAGGATTCTGGTACAAATAAATATCTTGATATCATATCCGGAGCTTAACTATCCGATAAGGACTCAACTTTCCTTATTAGAATCAAACCCCTATTCATGGGCCATACTGGATGGTCAATGCTAGTCTTGGCCTGCCCTTAGTCCGGTCTGATAAGCCCAACTCTGGGGTACCGGGGGTCATATCTCCGATAAAACCTTAGACGATCTCTAACCAAGGATGAAAATGTGCAATGGGAAAATCTACAAAGAGTGTTAGAAGATGTTAATCTTTCCAATACGAATGACTCTATTACATGGAAATTAGATAAAAAAGCTTTTCATCTAAATCCTTATATATAGAGATGATATTTGGGGGTATTCAAGATGTTAAATCAATGTACATTTGGAAAGCACATATCCCGCTAAAGGTAAAAATTTTTATTTGGCTCATTTTGAAGGGACGTATACAGGTTGGAGAGCAACTTAGTCATATGGGTTGGTTAGGAAATCAAAGGTGTAGCTTTTGTGATCACATTGAATCTGTAGACCACTTGACTTTTAGATGTGACCTATCTCATTTCTTATGGTGCCTGATTCGGGACACGCTTGATTGGGATAAAGCCCCTATAGATAGAGATGATTTCTGTAATATGTTTCTACATCACGGGAGAGGCAAGAAAAGAGGGATATACGTTTGGTTGTTGGCTGCGTGTGCCTGGACGATCTGGTTGAATTGAAATAATTTTGTTTTTTGTCAGAAACTCTCTAACATGTTATTTCCCTGGCTTATTCAATGACTCTGTTTCTATCACAGTGGACTCCACTGGTGCATATTCGCTATAGGGAGGAGGCGTCAAGCTGCCTGGACTAGCTCCATGCAAAAATTAGGGAGATAACTGCTTCAAGGGATGCCAGTCCAAATGATGAGAACCTGGAGGCCTGAAATGTTGTTTTGCTTTACATTACTGCTTGTAGTTTGGCTCCTGGAAGTTGTGTAGCAGGTTGATGATTCTAGACATGTTGGTCCTGATTTTAGATATGTTGGTCTTATGGATCCTTTTGCCTGTGAGGTATTTTAGCTAAAACTATTTTGCTGAAGCTGCTTTGTTTTTTGGTCTTTGTGGCTGGTAAGTAGTGGATGTGATTGTTCTGGAGGTAGCAAGTGCTAGGAAATCTATAAATTGCCATGGGTGTCCAAGTACTTTTTGTATAGCTGGTGTCCCTAGCAGAGACTCATTTTACCTGTTTTCAATATAAACCTGAGCCTTGTGCCTTTTGTCTAAAAAAGGACGGTTAGGACGACACACAGTGAATCCGCCGAGCGACCGATTCATGTGAGTGGATTAACATATGTTGCTGCTCGTGTACTGTTAACAGTTTTAATTTCTTTTTCCGTCAACATTCGGAGGATAGAGCTTGGATCTGAAATTTTCTCTCTATATATACTACACAAATGTTGTTAAATATTTCAGAATTTAAACTGTTTAATTAATATGTTGAAAAACAAGGTGATGGAAAAAATTTATTTATCTACTGCTACTGCTACTCCCAGATGCTTGTCTGTCGTAAAATTGTTAAGACAATTTTTTTCATATGAAAAACAACCAAGTTGCTCTTATTTTGTTATCATCACTTTATTAATTACTTATAAATGTCACTGCAATATATAAGAAATTACATAAAATAATTAATTAATAAATACATGTATTAATAAGTACTGTGAGGAGTGAGTATGATATAACGCGCGCTCAAGTAGTCAAGTATAAGAAATTGGTGGCTTCGTCGCTGACTACGACATCGACAGAAATGTATAAATGCTTCACAGTGGAAGTGTACGTAGATCCCATATATGTGCTGATCGACATGCTGCTTTGCAGGGGCCAGGGGGACCACCCGACGACGATGCTCATCACTGGAAAGCAACCCAAATAATTAAGATGGATACCCTACGCCGTACATATACTGGCCACAGTAGATTATGACCTCTCTCTCACTTCGGCTGTCGGGGAACGATGGTATTATCTCAATTATGTACGACGAGATACGAGATCATGATTGTCAAGTTAAAGCATGTGAAGCACAATCAAGCTTGAAAATATATGTGAAGATCTTTTGATAGACGCAATAAGTTTATTCAGATTAAGATCTTCTGTAAGATAATAGTCTTACGCCATACTAATATTTGGTATATAATAGAAAATAGTATTACAATATGAGTGTATTTCTAAGAAGACTCTAACGTCTTCTTTCTTAGCTCTAAGTATAGAATAGAAAATTTGCTTTTGCCTTTTACCCCTACACCGCTACAGGAACAGACGTCAGTGTCGGGTCAAAATGGCTATCGGTG
>KE372736.1:49650-72829 GCA_000418225.1 Zizania latifolia | reverse complement strand
TACGTTAAGACCATCGGCTTGAAAGCCGATAGGCGTTACTGCTCATATTTCTTGTCTATCTTATCAGTTGCAGGATCAAACTAATTGGCACGCCATGAACCACAAATTTAGGACCTGCACTAGAGCTAAGCAGATCTCTCAGGCCACGCGTGTGACCAAAAACTTCACCAACAAGATCGCAATTTGAATTTGTTTTCTGCCTCAATGTTGGAGCGGTGAGCTGGAAGAGTTCTAAGCAAGAGATGGTAGCTGATTCTACAACAGAAACTGAGTACATAGCAGTTTTAGAAGCTACCAAGAAGGCTATTTGGATCAAGAAGTTTGTTTCTGAGCTTGGTGTGATGTCTAGTACCTCTAGTCTGATAGACCTCTATTGTGATAATAGTGGTGCTATCGTACAAGCAAAGGAGCCTAGGTCACACCAGAAGTCCAAACACATACTTCAACGATATCATCTGATCCACGAGATAGTGGATAGGAGAGATATAAAAATATGTAAAGTGCAAACTGATCTAAATGTTGTAGATCCATTGACAAAGCCACTCCTGCAGCCTAAGCATGAGGCGCACACTAGATCTATGGGTATTAGATATCTACATAGTTGACTCTAGTTCAAGTAGGAGATTGTTAGCATTATGTTCTAGAGGCAATATGGAGATATTGTACGTGGTATACTATGTTTATGAAATAAAGTTACTGTTCCTAGAAATAGATTGTAATTATGAATCAGCAAATACGTGACTTGTTCATCAGACTCATAATGTGACTATTTCTAAATGATCCTTGATCGGTTTTAAGTCATATATGGAACTGATATGACTGAGATCGGTATGTGTATTGATTGACGATCATGTCTTATGGATCATAGGTATGGAGATACTGACTCAATAACATGAACGTATGTTAGAGAATATATGTTGGATAGACCCACTATGAGACACGGCTGAGATTCCACGTGTCATCAGTTGGTCTTAGTAGTATTTATGTAAAGTCCATAGACCTAAGATCATCATGATTCTCAGCATATGTAGTAGCTTACTTTGGGACTATCAAACGCTACTCCATAATTGAGTAGTTATAAAAGTAGTCTTTGGATATGGTATGAAATATGTAGTGGGAAATGAGTGATTAAGATGGAATTTACCCCTCCTTATGGGAGAGATATCTCTGGACCCCTCGATGTAATGAATTATGTAAGTGCATAGTCATGCTGACGTGATTAAGAAGTTAATCATAGGTTATAATCTAATACGGAGATCGAGAGAGGATTGAGCTATTGATAAGATGACACAAATCTCACCTTGTGCTCGATCGATATCTTGAGGCAAAGGGACATGTACATATAAAACATTACAAGGTTCAGTCGATATGATCTTTACGTATACTTAGGTTAATATACTTTGCTAGAGATCATTGTTAGCGAAGTATGGAAAGGAGTTTCCATATATTAACCAAGCTATACGTAAACCTATAGGGTCACACACTTAATGGGTCGAAACATTGAATTCAAATAGGATTCGAATTGGGCTTAAATATGGATATAGATCCAAACGGTTTGGATAGAGATCCGAATAGATTGGACAGGGATCCGAGTAGAGTCCTGGTTGGGCCCGGTAGGGTCTGAGCTAGGACGTCTATATATATGAGGGTGAGGGTCTTGTGACATATATGCTTTTGCGCGTGCTAAGTTGTTAGCCACCACGAGAAACCCTAAGTCGTCTCTCCCGAGCCCTAACACCACCTCGCCGATTGCCCGGATGCTAGTACACCATCGACCGACGTTCCCACCCTATATTTATGGATACCAATAGAGGTTATGCTATTTTGCTGTGCTCATTAGCATCGGCACTGCTGATTGGATCAGTGTTGTTATCAGCTGTGGGGAGATCGATCGAGGACTTCCCGATCAGATCATCCATCTCCCGAGAATGTCATCGGCTGCTTCTTGAGGACATTGTGTCATCGGGTGAAGGTTTCCCGAGGACATTGATCGGCTTCTCGAGGATGCTGGTCGGCTTTCCGACCACATCGACGAGCACATGTTGGATCGGCTTATTATTCCAACACTTCTTCCGCTACTCTGCGCGTTTAGTGGTAACGATCTTTAGTTTCTCTCTTAGCAAGATATCCTAGTGTGCGTGGTAGAAAATTTTTATTTTCGGCTAGCGCAGCCTCCACGTTTCCCAACAATTACTATTTACTCCTCTTAGTACTAGTACTAGTTTATAGTTGCCCATATTGTCACATAAATTGATTTATCGATGATTAGGTGGCTATTAAGGCCCTGTTTGTTTTAGTTTAGGATTATAATAATCTAGCTTATAGAAAAAATATAGATTGCATCAGTTTATTGAATTGTTATAATTTGCATTATAGATTATAATGAGCTGACATAATAAGCTAGTCTGTTTGTTTTATTTTATAAAAATAAGCTAGCTAGATTACTATAATCCTAAACTAAAATAAACATGCTCTAATTCTCGATATTGACTTCTCACCTGCCAGCTCTAAACTGCAAAATACTTGATCATCGACCGACCGGGTGGTGTTTTCTTGGTGTGCCCGCTCTGAAGAAGAAAGAAAGAAATAAACGCAAAAGGAAAAAAAAAAAAACAGAGAAACGGCCGTGTTGAGTTTCGTTGTAGCCGAGGTCAGCGTCACGTGCGCGACAAGACACATGTCTACCAATTTTATAATTGTGTAGACGTGCATATGTCTAGTAGTGCGTGATGTGGCGTATGTTCAATGTGTGTGCATTCCAACAATTTGCTTGAAAATCAAAGTATGCATATACATCAAACTGATACAAACGATTGGATTAGTCTTGTGGGGATGTCATTTATGTGGTGCCAACAAAAATTAAGAGTTTATAGTATTTATAAGAGAAGCTCGAAAGAGGTTACTTGTCTAAATTTTCAGGATTACAAATTAATAAAACAGCTTCAACAGGTACTTAAAAGTCTCATAAAAATAAAACGCTCCTAAATTAACTCTCGCTCCTTATTTATAGAGAAATTAGACTGGCTTGCCTAAACAGTTTGCGCGCACGGGAGAAAAATTATCCGCGAGACACCACTGTCTAAGATTGCCGGCAATTTGTCACTAGTCTGAGATTGCAGCACGACACGAACAAATCACTGGCCTTGATAATCCTACCACTGCGAACTCTACTGTATTTGTGATTGGTTTTCATGACATTGTGTGGTGCGGTGTGGCCTGCATTGCGTGCTATTGCGTTGCGGGAGGTTAGAGATCCCAGGACAAGGTGATTGGAGCTCTTATTCTCTTGGGCTTTCTGCCTAGCTAGCCCTTGCACCATGCATGGAGAAGGTGCGGCGTGGCTGGAGGCTGTTGATCCCAGGAGAAGGTGCGGCGCGGTTGGAGGCTGGAGATCCCTGGAGAAGGTGTGGGGTGCACCAGGCAGAGTAGTACGACGACGGCGTGATAAAAAAAGCGAAGCAAGAAATCTGTTCGTTATTGATTATAGGGATTTAATTTAGAAAATTTGTTGGACAGAAACCTACCTATAGAGATTTAAATCCAAAAAATAAATAAAAAAACAGATAGAAAATCTATTTTTAAAGCATCTCTCCGAGATGCTCTTTGTCTATTTGGTTGGTTAAGAAAGTTTGTTCTACCAGAATTTACCGCAGTGTGGCAAGCCGAGAGGATCGATGTGTATTATCACCCGAATAATTAATTAGGCACGGTATACATATCCGGCCAGCAGGGCAACAATATGTAATTTGATGAAATATCAGTAATATGATGATATGGATCGATCGACGGGAGATGGCAAGCTAGCTCACCTGACAATCGAAACATGTCTCTGTCCTTCTCTGCTTCCGGCAAGATTCGGCAAGCTCGGCCGGCCGCCCCCACTGCCGACGGCCGGACGGGCCTGGTCCCTCTTCCCTTGTTGCCATCGCTGACGTTGATGATACACAATGATTTTCTTATAAATAACATTTAAAAAAAATTCAATTCTGGTCCATATTCTAAAAAAATAGCAAAACTAGATCTCTGTCGAAACTTGAAGTGTCGACAGAGCCTCTCACTACTGCAGAAACCATCATCAGTGTCAGGTCAAAATCGTCATCAGTTTTATGTTTTGAACCGCAACTGATTAGTCAGAACTAAGAGTTCACGACTATCAGTGACAGTTCTATAACCGACACTGATAGCCACTTTCAGAGCTAGTTCGTAATAGAACTGCCACTGATACTAACTTTCAGTGGTGGTTTATAATAGAACTGACACTAAAAGTTAATATCAGTGACGATTCTATTACGAACCGTCGTTGAAAGTGCACATCATACATCAAGTAATAACTGGTTATTACTCACATGATTTGTTGATTGGTCATTTGAAGATGTGGATGAGCTCTAAGTATATTTATTCATCCATCTTAACTCTGTACATTCATTCTAGCACTTGATCAGAAGACGATAAAAGATGGTGCTTGTTTTATTTGTCTTACAACTTTATGTACACAGAGATATCATATAATAAATTTATATCACCATCACTTCACATACACCCAGCCACCAGACTAGAGTATACATCAATACACACTACCACAGAAACAGTCTTTAGTGATGGAGCTTTACTGACGGATAAATGACGCGCGTTACTAATACACTTTTAGTGACGGACCATTTTTCACGCGTCAGTGAAGTTCCCTTATTAGTGACAGGTCGTAATATGGCCCGTCACTAAAACGGGAGTATCCCCATTAGTGACGACCCGTCACTAATGGGTCGAAGAACTAGTGAAGGGTGGAAACTACCGCCTGTCACTAAAGACACCGCCGATCAGTAGTGACGGGCGATAGTTATCGCCCGTCACTAATGGCTAATATCATTAGTGATGGGTGGCAGTTACCGTCCGTCACTATAGATGTGTATAAATAGGCGGGGCTAACAGAATGCATTCATATCGCGTAGAACCCTAAATCCTAGCTGCCATGCGTTCTCCTACGCCGTCATTCTGCCGTCGTGCTCCACCTATTCTACCATCATTCTCCTCCGCCGTCGTGTCCTCTGTCACATCGCGGCCTCCTCCGCTAGCCTCCGTTTTGGCGTGGCCTCCTCCACCGACCTCCATTCTAGCGCGGCCTCTTCCATCCATCGCGCCATCCGTTCCGTCGCCAACACTCTTCGCTGCCGCCTCGTCTCCTGCATCTCCTCCTCCTAAGGTCCTCCTCAACCTCCTCCTCCTACTCCTGTTCCTCCATCGAGGCTAGGGTTTGTTTCTTGTTGCTTTGTGAATATGCTTAGTTGTTTTATTCTTTATGTGCTACTATTACTATTCCTATATGTTGTTCATAGAATGATCCTACATTATGTGCTCACTTTCATATAGTTTGGTCCTTTATGTTTCTTTTTCTTCAATATTCTTTAGGGGTAACATTTAATTAATTAGTTGTCACACACAATATTTAATTTTGTTTAATAGGGTCTACGCAAGTATTATTGTATTTTTTTATCATTGTCAAATATAATATAAATTAGGGACATGGCAAGTCTACCAAGTGATCAACAGGGCACTCCCATTGGACAACGTGCCTCCAGCAGTAGGCGGGTCTCTATAGTATTATTTTACTTTTTTCTGTGACGTACTGCAAGTGCTATGATTAGTTGTAGTAATCCATGCCAACAATGTAAGTATTAACTTATGTTCTTAACAGTTGTCTCCAAAAGATCAATCATTACGTCCACAGCGAGCGTCACCAGGTTTATACATTGTACATTACATATTCTATTTATGTGGTAATAAAATTAACAAACAGATGCGATATTATCTCACTGTTGTAGTTTCTAACAAAAAGCTTTGGCGATATCAATAATATTCACATTGATGACACTCTTAAGATATTAACAAAAGATGGGTGCACCACTATAGTTGAGGTTGCGAGCTGTAAAGGCAGGGTATGCCTCCACAAAGGGTGGCCCACATTTAGTACATGAGTTGGCCTAACAGAAGGGGACTATGTGATACTAACAATAGGACCCCCATTATCTGTTATGGCTTCTATTTATAATATCTATGGTGAAGAGAAGACCGTAATAGCCATAAAAGTGAAGGACATCGATAGCGGTATCTATAGCAAACTGATATTACTTACTAGACATGCATATTTAATTTATATACTTAAATTGATTTTTTATAATGGCAGGTGAGGGTCCTAGCAATGCTGAGAATAAGGGGAAGCAGATAGCCAGGGAGGTTGACACCGACCAAATAGACCAACTAAAGGACATCTATTATTTCGGAAATTATACAGATGTAACTCCAGCAATGAAGGCTCTCCTATAAGACATCTCGGCAGGTTTATCATCTATGACCAAGTTAAATGTCTGTACAATAAATAACTCGATCATCAATAAGAAGTCAGTTGTAAGCTCTTTGCACATGTCAGAAAAGTAAACATCTACATATATGCACTTGGCCTTGTCTCACTAGACTTGTTCAAATTTTATTACAATATTACTTTTCAAGACAATATTGTGAGAAGTACATCACACCTCAACTAAACCAGCAGACCACTGAGATTCAAGTGGCAGCAGCAGGTACTGAGGCAGTTCCAATTGTGGTGCATAAATCCACGGATAGACGGTGTTGCCTAACTACTGGTTTTAGCCAATTTATTTGAGATAACACGTTAGAAGTTGGCATAGTATGCGCCTTCTATTTCAACATCAACAATGGTGTAATTGAGGCTGTTATGTACGTGGCGTAAATCTGTGGTATGATGTCTTCCTGTCCATCTTCCTTTTTGCACTGATAACCATCGTACATATTGTACTGATTCTTTTTTTTTTCAGGCAGAAGGAGTACAGGGTGACCATAAAAGAGACTACAAAACTAGACATGTACAGTCTTAAGCAATTCATGACTGGTAAGTAGAGAGAATCTCCGCAAGACACTATTCAATCTCTTGATATCGGTCATAGGAGATGCCCCAATGGAAGTTAGAAGTTAGCTAGAAGTTAGAAGTTAATCTTATGAAACTTTGTTTTAGCCAATTTCTTTAAGATAACAAGTTAGAAGTTAATATATATGATATTAATTTGGTCATGAATCCTATGTGATGAATTGTCTGTGATCTGCTTTGGAATGTTGGATATGTTGACTGCCAAATCCTAGATTTGATTCAGGATGTAGCCTAAAAATAATTAATTTTAAAAAATTACCATACTATTAGTAACGGATGACATTACGACTCATCACTAAAGGGCCATATCAGGTGAGCCGATAGGCCACCCTTTTGTGACAGGTGAATATTATCGCCTGTCACTAAAGGTTGATCCTTTAGTGGTGGGTAAACACCCGTCACTAATGATCTAACTTTACTAACATGATAAGAGTGATGGGAGACTTGCTCATCACTAATAGAGGTTATTACCCGCCACTAATAGGGTTTTTTGTGGTAGTGACATAAACATACATGCCTTTACAATCTCGTTTTACAATACTAGAGTAGAGGCTAGATTAGCCGTATTCCATGCATATTGCGATATCTCTGAACTTTTATCTTTTCGTCGCTACATCAATAAATTAAAGGAAGATGAGATGAGAAAGAAAAAAGTCATAAAAGCTTTTCTAAAGAGAATATGTTTAAGAGATTTTGTACGTAGGATTTGATTGCTTCTTGATGTCGACAAGCCCGCGGCTGTTCATGAATATCTTCACATCATCTTCAGTGAACCTTTCCTCTTCTCCTTCTTCATCTTCTGTGTGCTTACCATGGTCACTGGCTTCTTCCCCAATGCTTCTCTTCTCTACAACAAGGAGTAGGAAGTATCAGATATTGAAAACAGAAGTAGCAAGTGAAGAGAATAAGAAGAAGAGAGAGGGCAGTGCGTGAGCAGTGAACAATAGCTTCGTGAGATGAGATGTGTATATATACAGGTGAGAGTAGTTATCAATGGCAGTTCATAATAGAACCAGCATAGAACTACCATAGATAGTGACACTATCAGTGGCTGTTATATTACAAAACTGTCACTGGTAGCGCCTATGAACCGACAGTAATAGTGAAATTCAAAAACTTAATATCTTCGTATTTATGAACCAACATTGATACACATTCAGTGTCGGCTCAAACACAACTGGCACTAAAGTACCTCTACTTACAACATGTTTTGTGGTAGTGTCTATCAACATTACAAGTGTCTGTCGTTGACTCAACCTCTATCGATAACCAAGTGTCAACAGGCCTCTATCGACACTTGGTCTGTCAACAGAGGCGGAAGCCATTTTGTAATGAATTTTTTTAGGAAAAAGATTTTTTGTTGACGCTCGAAAAGTAGAGACCGGAGAAGATCAATTCCTCCTTAAGCACGTTCATGCAAAAACTAGTCCAATAGGACCAATAGCTATTTCATGCAAGAAAAGGGAGACTAGAGAAGAGCTCTTCTCCTTTGAGCATTTTCGTGCAAAGACTAGTAGAATAAGGTCAACAGCTAGTTCATGCAAGAAAAGAGAGATTTGAGAAGAGCGCTTCCTCTTCAAGCATGTTCATGCAAAGTCTAGAGAAGAGCGCTTCCACTTCAAGCGTGTTACACCATCGGCCGTAAAACCATAGAACTACCTGATTAGATCCTAGGTAGGCACGTTGTGATTAGCCAAGCTCTAATCATGTAGTTCCATGGTTTTATGGTCAATGCTATAACTCTGATTATATGTACTCAAGTTCGACTTGTAGCTACAACATACTCAAAGTGAAAGCGCTCTTCTCCAGTTTTTGCATGAACATGCTTGAAGAGGAAACACTCTTCTCAAATCTCTCTTTTCTTGCATGAACTAGCTGTTGGCCTTATTGTACTAGTCTTTGCATGAATGTGCTTGAAGAGGAAGAGCACTTCTCTAGTCTCTTTTTTTGTGCATAAACTACCTGCCGATTAGGAAAAAGTCTAAATCAACAAACAACAATTGACATACTCCTGTTACATACATCTGTCCCTAAAGATTTCTTCACTCTCATCTAGCTTGTTGTCTTTCTTGTCTCGCTTGTTGCAATCTCTTTCCTTGGCGCATTGTCTTTATTCTCTACGCATGAGTGCTCATTGTCTGTTGTATTCTCTTTGTTGCCTCCATTGTTTATCTATTCTTGCACTCCTTGCCCACGCATCAGCTTCTATCTTCCTCGTTTTATACTCCGATTGACTTTCTGCCACAGTTATCCAACCGTCCTCGTACATAGGTGCTACCATAACTACCCATCGATGGATTGCACATCTCCTCAAATTATGCTACCAAAACGGACGAGAGGATAAGTCATAGAGTAATAAGTTGTTCGAAAAAGATTGTGAGTTGGTTCTAATCCTTACTGTGAAGTCTTCTTCTAGGTTAGGACACATGATTTCCCTCCTTCCCCTTGTTTCTCCTTTCCAATGAAGTTATTAGCATGCAATGATTGCCACAGACGCACATAGGGCATTGGTCCTACTCGGGGATTCCTAGAGGATTTGTGATCCAACTCAAGCTGACATGCTCCACCTTTAGGCGGTGCTCTTCCTTCCTCCTCAAGTACTTCTCTGTTGTCTCGGCTTCTCTTATAGGTCCTCTCATAGTTCATAACCTTGAATTGTCAATCCACTGTGCGAATACACACTTTCTTGGATCACCCTATAAAGTAGAAATATTCCAGTCATTCAGACTTATATAAATACACACCGCGTGAATAAAATAAATATGTATTCATGTGCTAAATTATGTCTAAAATACCCCTAAATTATGTCTAAAGTACCCTCAAATTATCTCTAAATTACCCCTAAATTATCTCTAAATTATATCTAGAGCACCCCTAAATTATCTCTAAAGTACCCCTAAATTATCTCTAAATTATGTCTAAAATACCCCTAAATTATATCTAGAGCACCCCTAAATTATCTCTAAAGTACCCCTAAATTATCTCTAAATTATGTCTAAAGTACCCTTAAATCATCTCTAAAGTACCTCTAAATTATCTCTAAAGTATCCCTAAATTATGTCTAAAGTATCCCTAATTATCTCTATAGTACCCTTAAATTATCTCTAAAGTACTATTAAAATATCTCTAAAGTACCACTAAATTATCTCAAAATTATCTCTAAAGTATCCCTAAATTATATCTAAACTACCTCTAAACTACTACTAAACTACTCCTAAACTATCACTAAACTACCACTAAACTACCCCTAAACTAGTCCTATATTACCACTAAACTACCCCTAAACTATCCTTAAACTACAACTAAACTACTCCTAAACTATCTAAACTATCTAAGCTATGTCACTACTACACGAACAAACATCATTGTCAGGTTAAAATGGCTATCAGTGGTGGGTTATGAACCACCACTGATTAGTCGAAACTAATAGTCGACAGCTATCAGTGGTGGTTTTGAAACTGACACTAAATGCAAGTATCAGTGTCGGTTCCAGAACCGAACCAACACTAATACTCATGTATTAGTGTCGCTTCAGCAATCGAACTGACACTGTTACACATGTATCAGTGCCGGTTCCAGAACCGAATCGACACTAATACTCGCGTATCAATGTTGGTTCAGCAATCGAACCAACACTTAAACTCACGTATCAGTGTCGGTTCTAGACATGAACCGGCACTGTTACACGAGTATCAGTGCCAGTTCGGAGCATGAACCCACACTATTGTGTATTTCTTCCTATTTTTATAGGAAAAAGTATAGATTACTACTCTAAACTATCACGATAGTTTAAATAACACTTAAACTATAATATCGTTTAAGCAGCCCTCGAAAATTTCAAACCAGTTCACTATTGAACTTTCTGAGCGGTTTCGCTGACGTCGCATGACATAACAGCGGTTTTCACTGACGTGGATGACATGTCACGTGCTAACGCGGTTTTCGCTGGACGCAAGGTGTTCGATGAAATGCCGGACCGCCCGCCTGCTCTGTTTCGTGCCTCCCACTGGCCTCATGCCCGCCGTGGCGCCTGGGGGACATCTCCTCCCTGTAGATCACACACGGCAATGGCGGGCGGCTAGGGGCAGCGGTAGGCACGTGACACAGGGCACACTGGTAGGGACGCTACATGGCGTGTGGGCAGTGGCGTGCGGCATGGGCACTGCATGGCACGGCGCGCAGCAGCGGCACCGGTAGTGACACGTGGTAGGGCCACGATGCGGCGCACAGGCAGGGGCATTGCAGGGGCCATGGCTAGGTGGGGCATGGCAGGGGCGCGACAAGCAGGGGCACATGGGTAGGGGCGTGGCGAGCTGCGATAGAAGGCCGGTGAAGGCGTGGTGGGATGCCGGTGGTAGGAGGCCGATGGAGACGGGCCAAAGGTCAGCGGGAGACATGAAAAAGAGCGGGCGGGGCGCTCCGGCATTCCATCAAACACCTTCCACGCATCATCCAGTGACCCATCATCCTATTGAGCACCATGTGTATTGTCCAGTCAACCAAAAACCATTGTTCCGCCGTCCACGTCAGCGAAATCACTTAGATAGTTCAATAGTACACTAGTTTTCAAATTTTTAGGGGCTGCTTAAATGGTATTATAGTTTAGGGAGTTCTTTAAACTATCGTGATAGTTCAGGGTAGTAATTTATATGTTTTCCTTTTTATATATAAACCACGTTGTATTAATTCTATATTCAAATGCACATATATAATAAATTCATTTGTACAGCTTACATCGAATATTACGCAGACAATCTCAAATCAAATTAGTGTGACATATATTAACTTAAAATATAGGAACGTATTTATATAAATGAATCCATAAGTTTCTAGTATGACATTGTTCTTACAAACTCAAGCGCAAGCTAAATTACATAAATAGTTGCCTCCAGTGCCGACAACTAAATCATTAGCTCACAGAAATTGACCAAAGCCAGTCGTTTGGTAGCACCTTCCATCTATTGATTTATGCACTGCAACTGAAACCGCTATGCTTTCTGCTGTTGTCACTTAGATCTGGGAGGTCTATTGGTATAGGTGAGGTGTGATGTACTTCTCACAATATTGTCTTAAAAAGTACAGTTGTGAATAAAATATGTTGGTAGCTAGTTAGACGAGGCAATTGCATATATATAGATGTTTGCAATTATGACACGTGCAAAGTGCTTGCCACCGATTTCTTGTTGATGATCAAGTGATTGATTGTAAAGACATGTAAGTGAGTCCCAAAGCATAAACCTACCGAGATGTCTTGTAGAAGAGCCTTTCTTTCTGGAGTCACATCTATAGGATTGTCAAAATAAGAAATGTTCTTCAATTAGTCCATATTGTCAGTGTCTCCCTCCCAAGATCTCTGCTTCCCCTTCTTCTTAGCATCAGCATTGTTAGTAGCCTCACCTGCCATTATAAAAAAGTCGATATGTACATATTCAAAATAGTCATATCTGTCTAATAAATAATTTGAGTTCGTTATAGATACTGCCATCACTCTCGTCTAATTTTATTGCTTGTGATGTCTTCTCTTCACCATAATTATTGAAAATGGTAGCCATGGGGGACAGTTGGGCTCCCATTGTTAATACCACAAAGTCCTCTTCTATTAGGGCGACTCAGTCAGCAAATGCAGACTACCCTTTACTCAAGCATAGCATGCTTCCACAGTTTTTAACCTCAACCATGTTGGTGCAGCCATCTCTTGTAGATATCTCAGGAGTGTCACCATCGTGAATGTCATGGTGATTGATGAAACCATCATGAATGTTATGGTGATTGACGAAGCTTTTTGGTATAAACTACAACAGTGAGATAATATCGTATTAGTTTTTTATTACTTTGTTACCACATAATCAGAAGGAATAATGTATGTACCATGTGACGCCTTAGGAAATGACCGACTTTTAGAAGGCAACATTTCGGATCATATGCCGATACCTAAAATAGACAATTATCAAACCAATTTTACTTTATACTGTGTAAAAGTTAACGAGCTAATCTGCATTGCATATTCATTTGCATTATGACCCTTGCATATGTAAATGAGGAAATGGACATACCATAGGGGCGGTGGGCCTACTGCTAGAAGCACGACGTCTGGCGGAAGTGTCCTGCTGATCACTTGGGAGGCTTGCCATATCATAGCCTAGCAATGAGGAAAGAGATATTTTTGAGGGAAATCAGATACATTAAGAGCCTAGCACTGTTGTCTTGTATAGGTTATAGTGTATAGGATATATGGGATAGTGTATAGGGTATAGAGTTGATGGTATGGTGTATAGGGCATAGCGTATAGGGTATAGGGTATATGGTATGGTGTATAGGGTATAGGGTATAGTGTGTAGTTATAGGGTATAGCGTATAGGGTATACGTTATACATTATAGGGTATAGGGTATAGGTTGTAGGTTATAGAATATAGGTTATAGTGTATATTGTATAGTGTATATGTTATAGGGTATAGGGTATAGGTTATAGGGTATAGGGTATCGGGTACATGTTATAGGGTATAGGGTAGATGTTATAGGTTATAGGGTATATGGTATAGGGTACAGGGTATATGTTATAGGTTATAGGGTTTAGGTTATAAGGTATAGGGTATAGGGTATACTGTATAGTGTATATGGTATAGTGTGTAGCGTGTAGGGTATATGGTATTGGTGTTAAGTGTTAAGCACATAGTCTATGGTGTTAAGTGTTAAGAGTTCTTTATATGGCGTTAAGTATCAAGCGTTTAGTATAGGCAGATGAGGCTAAACGGGGGAGGCGAAAGGGTGGAGGCAGAAGCCACCGAACGAGTTGTTCGACATAATAAACAAAACTGAATATTGTTGACCACGAGTTGATTGTTTTGAAAAAAATAACCGGCAAAGAATAATATAATCATATTACATTAGTACCAAGAAGTCAAAAGCTCATACACTTTATAAGAATCCATTATTGCTTATACACAAACGTATACTCAAACATACACATGCACATCACATTATTTGCATACACTCCATCAAAGGTATACTCAAACATGTACATACACTTGATCATTTCAGTCATCATTTCTTGGCCAAGTGAAGCAACATGCAACACATCAATGGTACTCAAACATATACATACACTTGTTTTTATTTGCATACCCTCCATCAAAGGTATACTCAAACATATACATACACTTGTTTATATTTTTCATGGACCAATTATACTTTGGTTATGTATTTGATAAATATACTTCCTAGTGGAAGGGAAATGAGTTTTTCATGATTTTTTTGAAATAGTGTACTGATTAATCTTTTAAAATCAACAACAATTTCAGCTTTTTGGTATGCTGCCACATCAACAACACATCTGTAAGATCGAAATATACTAACCACGGCAACTAGAAGTGGGTGAATGGTTGCAGTAGCCTAAAAAAATTACAAAGCTAATTCCTGATCAATCAGCAAAATCCTCAACCAGACTGAAATTCCCGAGGACTTAGGAAATTTTCTGAGGAGTTCTCAAATTTCCCGAGGGCTTTGTTGAGGACTCAACAAATTTCCCGAGAGCTTCCCGAGAGCTGAAAACAGCCTGACCAAGCAACAGTAAAACAAGCGTAACTTTAAAACCATAAGTCGGATTGATCTAAAATTTCAACACAATAAACTGCACTTCAATACAAAACTTTCTCGAGTGGTTTCACTAAAATATGAATTCCCAATCAAAAGATATGATCCTCAGGATTTGTAGCAACGTAAAAATAGAATAGATCCGATCCGAAAAATAAAACCTTAATTACTCTAAAAATATGAGGAATTAACCAATGAAACTTTTCAGATCTTTTTCTCAATGTCGTAGCAAGGTTTTGGATGAATCAATTCAAATTAAATCATAAGTAAAAGTGAAATCACAGTATAAGCCAAAACGATGCAAACCGATGAACATTAAGAAGAAAGAACTCGATACCACACTCCTTGATGCTTGAAGATGAATCTTTATTGCATAAGAGTGTTTACAAGGTGCATCCAAAGCACCCCTCACCAAATCACGACTAAAGCCCTATATGGAGAGCAAAAGGCTAAACCCTAATTTTTTTCTCTTCTTCAATACGTCATTTTCGCTCTCCCCTCTAGCCTATTTATAATCCCATCATAGCTGCCACCATGAGCCACGAAATTAACAACTTTTGGAATTTTAATCCAACTAGAAATCCATATTTCTTATGAATCCTCAAATCCTAACTCCTTCCAATTTTTTCTCTCTTTCCATATATGCACACATCTCACGTATGTCATATGAAAACCTCGCATCCTTTCCATATTCGCACACATCTCACGCACGCCATATAGAAACATGCTCTTCACATGCAGCATCCTCTAGCCCGAGCATCCCGCATGATATCCTCGACCGTTCTGAGCCTCAACTCCTTCGCGAGCCTAGCTCCGATCCCATCATCGACCAGGATTCACCCTTAAGCAATGCCTGCACATGAACAAACCAAGAAACCATTTTCTCGAGCGCAAGTTCTTTTCAACTTGACTCAATCATTCCAATCAATTTTTTCCAACATATCTCAAACATTCCAATCATTCATAAACATTGTGTATTTGTTGAATAGACAATTTAAAGCATATGATCCAAAATCCCGAGGTTAAAATTCTCCCGGGTGCTGAAATCTCTCGAGGGCTGAATTCTTTTGAGGGCCGAATTTCTCGAGTGCTAAGTGCTGAGTGCCCGATAAGAGTGCTCGATAACTCGACCAAAGTGCTCAACTACTCAAACTGATCAAACCAATTTGTTCAACATCAAACCAATGTGTTCATCACTTATCAATGATCATACACATGATCTCACAACATCAACTAAAACCATTCTGAATTTGAGCCAAAATTGATGAACCTTTTTCTTGTTTTACGAGCGTGTATATCATTTTCAGGAATAGCAGGTTCGCATGCACAATCAACTCCAGCAAAAAGAAACAAATAATCATCAACTCTGAAGGGCTCATCATTCTTGTCCACGAAACAACAGAAGATCTCAATTAATGCAATCACAGAATTAACGACATATGCCAATTAGCAAACCACAGTTGATCAAGATTCAGTAGTGATACAACTTGAATGTAGTAGCAACTTTATCATCCCATCAAAACACAATTCAATAGATGTTAAAGTGAAGCCAAAATTAAAACACAGAATTTTTTCGCAAATAATTAAAACTCGAGTGCTTCCTTGCTCTTTATGATGGAAATATGCCCAAGAGAATTCTAGGGAACCGGAAGTTCTGGCTTGAGGCCGAAAGTTCTAGGTTCTGGAGCAACTGAAAGTTCCGGTGGGACCGGAAGTTCAGGGCCAACCCCAGTTTTGGTTTCTAGGCCTGCCTGAAAGGTGAATTCTGGACGAACCAAAAGTTCTGGGTAGAACCAGAACTTCTGGATCGAAGTAAATTCGATACAGATATTATTTTCGAAAGTTCCAGGCCTAGGCCAGACGAACAGATTAGATCTATTGTGCTTTAATACTGATTAAATGCCCATAAGAGAGCACTATATAAGGAGAGGAGGGGCTAGAACGAAATAGCTGTTGCAGTTGTTGTTGCTATTGCCCCTACCATAACCCTAGCTGCCACCTCTCCTAGCTACACCGGTTGTGGCCGTCTTACCTCTAATCTCGTGTGTGGTACTAGCATACCGACGTGAGGTGATCCCATCCCTATACATGTGGATACCATAGAGGCACCGCTACAATTGCGGTGCTGATCATCTCAACGTGAGGATCACAAGGCTACATCGTTTTCATCGCCGAGGATCGGATGGAGCTGGGCGGAATTGATCGAGGACGTGCTTTCCCAACTCTTATTCCGCTGCCCTAGCTTGTCTCGTGACTAGAGGTAACGATCCATGATTCCATTACTCGCATGGTTCCTAGGTTGAACGGGGTAGAAAAACTTTTGTTTTATGCTAGCGTAGCCTCCCCATTCCCCACAGTGGTATCAGAGCCTACGTGCGTAGTGTTCGATCTGGATCATACACACATAGGTGATATGTGGTGGAAATAGATTAGATCTATTGTTCTTGCATCGGATTTTTGGAAGTTCTGGGTTTGACCCTGAAGTTCCGAGCCAAAATAATTTTCGTACAGAAGGTTATTTTTGAAAGTTCCTGGTTTTATTATGATGAAACATTTTCGTCCGTCGCAATGCTAAAGTCTATTTGGATCATCCTAGCAATAGCCGCATATTATGACTATGAGATATGGCAAATAGATGTCAAAATGGCTTTCCTTAATGGAAACCTAAGCGAGGATGTGTACATGACACAGCCCGAAGGTTTTGTCGATCCGAAAAATACTGGGAAAATTTGCAAGCTTCAAAAGTCCATTTATAGGCTGAAGCAAGCTTCTCGGAGTTAGAATCTTCGTTTTGATGAAGTGATCAAAGGGTTTGGTTTCATCAAGAATGAAGAAGAGCCTTGTGTTTACAAAAGGCTAGTGAGAGCGCACTTGTATTTCTGGTCTTATATGTAGATGACATATTATTGATCGAAAATGATATTATAATGCTCGATGATGTTAAATCTTCGTTGTGAAAAAGTTTCTCAATTAAAGATCTTGGAGAGGCAGCATATATATTGGGCATAAAGATCTATAGAGATAGATCGAGAATGCTAATTGGATTAGGCCAAAGCACGTACATTGACAAGGTATTGAAATGGTTCAATATGCAGGATTGCAAGAATGGTTTCTTGCCAATGTCACATGGTATGACTCTCAGCAAGAGTCAGTGTCCTTTGACATCTAATAAGCTAGAGAAGATGAGTGTGATCTCGTATGCATCCGCAGTCAGATCCATCATGTATGCCATGCTTTGTACACGCCCAGATGTCTTCTATGCTCTAAGTGTTACAAGCAGATACCTATCAAATCCAGGTGAAAGTCACTGGGCGATGGTAAAGAGTATCCTCAAGTACTTGAGAAGAACTAAGGATATGTTTCTAGTCTACGGAGGTGCGGAGGAGCTCGTTGTAAATGGTTACACCGACGCTAGCTTCCAAACCGACAAGGACGATTCGAGATCGCAATCTGGATTTGTGTTCTGCCTTAATAGAGGCGCAGTGAGTTGGAAAAGTTCCAAGCAAGAAACGGTTGTAGATTCAACAACGAAGGCTGAGTACATAGCAACTTCTGAAGCTACGAAAGAGGCTGTTTGGATCAGAAAATTTGTTTCTGAGCTAGGTGTTGTCCCTAGTGCGTCCAGTCCAGTGGACCTCTATTGTGATAATAGTGGTGCCATTACACAAGCCAAGGAGCCTAGGTTGCACCAGAAGTCAAAGCACATACTGTAGCGCTATCACCTTATTCAAGAGATGATAGATAGAGGTGATGTAAAGATATGTAAGGTGCACACAGATTTAAACATTGCTGATCTGTTGACGAAACCTTTCTCGTAGCCCAAGCATGAGGCGCACTTGAGCTCTATGGGTATTAGATACTTGTGTCATAGAGTCTAGTGTATGTGAGAGAAGGAGTCTGGTCTATGCTGATGTATTTTGGATAATTGGTTATCATGTTCCTCGAATAATTATGTTTTACATGGATCAGCAAGTATGTGACTTATTTGTGAAACTCTTTGTTTTATAATGATGTTATTCTAAACGATCCATAATCTCATATCATCATGTGGGATAGTGATTATTTATAGATTAGCACATCTGACAGATTGATGATCATATTTCGCGGATCATAGGTATGGAGATATCAAACCAGTGATATGGACACATGTTAGAGAACATGGTGTTGGATAGACCCACCTTGAGATACTGCTGGGATTGTTATTCTTGATGTGCTATCAGTTGTCATCTCAAATGGTGAACCTGCATAATCCTTTGACCTGAGATCGTCATTGATTGCAGGATGTGTAGTAACACACTTAGGGGCTTCCAAATGCTATTCCATAACTGGGTAGTTATAAAGGTTGCTTTCGGGTATGTTATGAAACATGTTTTGGGATGTGAGCGATCAAGATGGAATTTACCCCTCCTAAATAACGGAAGAGACGTCTCTGGGCCCCTCGAGATAGTTGGATTGGGAAAGTGCATGGCCATGCCACTATGATTAAAGAGTTAATCATGATTAATCCACTACTTGATCGAGTGAAGTGTCGAGCTATCACAAGGGTGGCATGAATCTCGTCTTGAGCTTGACTGATGTCGTATGGTAAAGGGATTGGTACGTGAGTATATAAAGGTTCAGTTGATATGATCTTTTGTATGCTTTCGGGGGTCAATATATACTGCTAGGTACCGCTATTGATTTGTAATTCGAAAAGGGTTTCTGGGTAGCGGCCGTTTGCATATGAACCTATCGGGTCACATGCTTAAGGGGATGGGATTTAAAGCTTGCAAGAATTGACTCTTGTGCAAGTGGGAGATTGATAGAAATATGCCCAAGAGAATTCTAAGGGAACCAGAAGTTCTGGCTTGAGGCCGGAAGTTCCGGGTTCTAGAGCAACCGGAAGTTCCGGTGGGACCGGAAGTTTAGGGCCAGCCCCGGTTTCGGTTTCTAGAGAAACTGGAAATTCCGGTTGGATCAGAAGTTTTGGGCCTGCCTGAAAGGTGAATTCTGGACGAACCGGAACTTCTGGGTGGAACCGAAACTTCCGGGTCAAAATAAATTCGATACAGAATGTTATTTTCGGAAGTTCTGGGCCTGGACCAGAACTTTCGGGAGAGACGAATAGATTAGATCTGTTGGGTTTTAATACTGATTAAAGGCCCATCAGAGGGCACTATATAAGGAGAGGAGGGGCTAGGAGGAAATAGCTGTTGCAGTTGTTGTTGTTGCTATTGCCCCTACCATAACCCTAGCCGCCACCTCTCCTGGCTACACTGGTTATGGCCGTCTCTCCCCTAACCTCACGCGTGGTACTAGCATATCGGCGTGAGGTGATCTCGTCCCTGTACATGTGGATACCATAGAGGCGCTGCTATAATTGCGGTGCTGATCATCTCGACGTGAGGATCGCAAGGCTGCATCGTCTTCATCGCCGAGGATCGGATGGAGCTAGGCGGAGTTAATCGAGGACACGCTTCCCCGACTCTTCTTACCCTGCCCTAGCGCGTCTCGCGACTAGAGGTGACGATCCATGATCCTATTACTCACATGGTTCCTGGGTTGAACGGGGTAGAAAAACTTTTGTTTTATGCTAGCATAGCCTTTCCATTCCCCACACTTTAGTCTTTAGTTCGTGGCATGAATTCCTTGCTCTTTCCTCATCAAGAACTAGAACACAAAACTCTAGCTAAACCCTAAATCCAAACAATGTGAGAGGAGGTGGCATCAAACCTTGCACGGGTGGAGGCGTTGACGGGCGGAGGCGAAGGTGGTGGAGAAAGTAGGGCGGAGGTGGAGGCAGACATTGTTAGATGGCGGAGGTAGAGACGGCTGGATGGTGGAGAGGCGGTGGTGGAGATGGAGGGGCGGAGGTGGAGGCAGAAACGGTCAGATGGGCGGAGGTGGAGGCGGACGGTAGGATGGCAGGTCGGATGCGGCGGCAGGCGAGTATACAATATGTGGGATAGGGAGAAATAGCTAAGTCATAGCGTGTATATATATAGGAAGGGTATCACTGCCAGTTGTACGCGAGAACCGGCAATGATAGTGCCCTATCAGTGCTGGCTCTTTATGGAACCAACACTGATAGTGCCCTAATAGAGTTCCATATAGAACCAACACTGATAGGATTTTTTAGTGCCGGTTCTATTTTAGAATCGACACTGAACAATATTTTAATATTGATAAATATAAACCTTTTATTTTAACATATAAAATTTGCTAATAATAAATACAGATTTTTTACTTTACCATATGAAATGTTTTTATACTAACATTTACAAATTGTTATTAACAAATAGAAACCGCTTTACTTTAACAATTTAAAATTTTTCTACATCATAAATGAAACTTTTTTATGTTAACATTTATAATTTATTATTAACAAATAAATTATAAACCGTAACCTCAAACCATAACCCATAACCCATAAACCGTACACCGTTACCCTAAACTATAAATCGTAAACCGTAACCCTAAACCATAAATCATAAACCGTAACCCGTAAACCGTAACCGTAACCCGTAAATCATAAAACGTAACCCTAAACTATAAACCATAAACCATAAACCATATCCCTAAACTATAAACCCTAAACCATAACCCTAAACCGTAAACCAAAAACTGTAACCCTAAACCGTAAACCGTAAACCATTACCCTAAGCCGTGAACACAATCTTGATCAAATAAAATATGCAATCTTAATCAAATAAAATATGCAATCTTGATCAAATAAAATATGCAATCTTGAGCAAATAAAATCACAAAACGATTAATATGCTTACACAATCTTCATTAAATAAAATACAACTTGCATCCCTAAACGATTAGTGCTTCATGGTGGTCACGGCATATGTTTGTAGCTTCCTCGATATCATCAATGAGAGACAGTTCAACATTCTCTCCAAAAGAAGGGAGGTCATCAAAACTATCGTACTCTTCTTCATCGTCAACACCCTCGACTCCAACAATCTTTCTCTTTCCTTAAAGAACCACATGGTGCTCCTCCTTGTTTGGTGGGTCTGGGTCCTTCACATTAAATACTTGAGCAACATCCTTAGCAGGTATAAATGGTTGTTCTATATAACTGGTGAGCATGAGGTCAATAATAATCATACCATACTTACCAACCTTCACGCCTTCGGGTAGTCATACCTATTGTCATCAGAATAGAGGAACCTTCAACTCACCATATTCAAGCTCCCAGATCTCTTCGATGAATCCATAGTACATCTCCTTACTTCTAGCGTGGTCGAATGCATCGATACGAACACCGCTATTTTGGTTAGTGCTCTTGTTATCTTGTGCTCCTGTATGAAATGTATAACCCTTAATCTGGTATGCTTGGAATGTGTGAATAGTACTTGACGGACCATGATCTAGTAGTTGTAACATGGCATCATCGGTATGCTGACACATCACATGTTTACGCAACCAGATACCGAATATATTTATGTGCTCTCTTGTGATCCAACCTTGTGACTTCGTTAGATTTATGGTGGTTATAATATTCACATGCATATTGACATATTGTCTAACTACAACTGATTGTTACAGAACAACAAAATATGCTTCGGTGAATGCAACACTATCTTTGATATGGTTAGATGCATGTCCTATTGTCCCTTTCTTTGTTAGCCTCCCCTCGTAGTGAGATATAGGAGGACCAATTGGGTTCAGCTTCATATAGTCAATACAGAACTCAATGACTTCCTCTATACTCTATCCTTAGGCAATGAAACCTTCTAGACAGCCTCGGTTACGAATAGATTTCTTTAGAACCCACATGAATCTTTCAAAAGGATATACATCTGATGCAGAAACATAGGGCCAAGGATCTTTATCTCACCAACAATGTGAACAGCTAGATGGACCTTTATATCAAAAATATTAGAGAAAAAATAGTCTCAAACTAACATATAGTGTGCATAACATCATTTTGCCGCTTTGCCAATTTGGTTGGATCCACGATCTTCTGTGATATTGCATTGAAAAACGAAAACAACTTTATGATTGGGTCATGAACTTTATCGGGCAAAATGCCTCTAACTACAACCAGAAGCATATGAGTCATCATCACCTGATGGTCATGAGATTTCATGCCAACTAACTTCTTGACTCTCAAGTTCACTAGGATTCTAATATTTGATGAGTAACCGGTTGGAACTTTGACATTACGCAGGCAACCACATAGGCTAGCTTTTCCTTGTCTGCTCATCATATAGCAAGCTATTGGCAGCTTCTTTTTCCCACTAACTAGATGTATATAATGTAGATCTTTCCGGAGGTTCATTTTTGAAGGTCCAACCTTGCGTTCAATGTATCTATTGTTTTGCTAGGCATGTCTAGTAAGGTACCAATTGTCACGGCCTGAAATTTTCAAAGTATAAAAGTAATAAAAGCTGTGAATAAAATAAAAGGAAAAAGAATTTTTAGAAAAAAAGAAATTTTAAAAAGAAATTTTCTTTAAAGAAAAGAAAAGGGTTTTGAGTATTAAAATTTGAAGAAGAAATTTTTGCAAATAAAATGTTGCTGAAATTTTTTGCAAAAGTCTCTAAAAATGTAAAGAATTTTTCAAGAATTTTTCAGAGTCAAAAATATATTTTTCTGAATTTTTGCAGCTCTTTATAAAAGAAAAAGGAATTAAAAATAAAATTTTAATTTTTAAAACC
>KE372736.1:4969-19825 GCA_000418225.1 Zizania latifolia | reverse complement strand
TTGAAGAAAGGAAGGAAGAAGGATCAGGAAAATCATGCAGGTCTCTGCTTCGCTACATTCGACGACAAGTAGAAGGCGAGGCGATCTCACAGGAGACCAAAGAAGAGCCTTTGCCACATGGCTCTCGAAGATCATGAGGACTCCAGCAGCGCCGGCTCTCACACCGAGGATGAAAAGGTAACTTCTCGTGAAGTTGAATTGTGTGAGATGTTGAAGGAAAATGGCAAGGAGCTGAAGCGTAGGGAGAAGATGCTCAAGAAATTGCTTGACATTGTAGATGCGAAATCTGCGGAGCTTGCTCAGGCCAAGAGGTACACTCGGGCAGCGGAAGTAGAGTTAATGAAGCGCGTCCTCGAAGAACTCCGCCAAGCTCCGTCCATTCATCGGTGATGAAGACGACATAATACGGTGATATCCAGGGGAAGATCAGTACCACAGTAGCAGCAGCGCCTTTACGGTATCCACACGTACAGGGACAGGATCACCTCAAGCCGATATGCTATTACCACGCGGGAGATTAGGGGAGAGGTCGCTACAACCGGTGTAGCTAGGTGATGTGGCGGCTAGGGTTTGGTCAAACCAACATCAAGCAGCAGCCTTTTCATGCTAGCCCGACCTCTATTTATATAGTGCCCTCTCGTGGGCCTTTAATTAGTATTAAAGCCCAATAGATCTAATCTATTCGTCTAGACCCAGAACTTCCGGTCCTAACCGGAACTTCCGATTCGTCCAGAATCCAGTTTTCAGGCAACCCAAAACTTCTGGTCTAACCAAAACTTTTGGCTCCTCCAGAAACCAAAACTGGGCTGGCCCGAAACTTCCTGTCTAACAGGAACATCCGGATGCACCAGAACCCGGAACTTCTGGTTTCTAGCCAGAACTTTTGGTTCCCTAGAATTCTCTTGGGCATATTTCTATCAATCTCCCACTTGCACAAGAGCCAATTCTTGCAAGCTTTAAATCACATCCCCTTTAGCGTGCGACCCGATAGGTTCATATGCAAACGGCCGCTACCCGAAAACCCTTTCTGAATCGCCGATCAATAGCGGTACCTAGTAGCACATATTGACCCCCGAAAGCATACAAAATCAAAATCATATTTTCTGAACCTTTATATACTCACACACCAATCCCTTTACCACACAACATTAGTCAAGCTCAAGGAGAGATTCGTGCCACCCTTGTAATAGCTTGACACTTCACTCGATCAAGTAGTGGATTAATCATATTCAACTCTTTTATCATAGTGATATGACCATAAACTTTCTAATCCGACTACCTCGAGGGGCCAGAGACGTCTCATCCATTATTTAGGAGGGGTAAATTCCATCTTGACCGCTCACATCCCACGATATGTTTCATAACACACCCAAAAGCAACCTTTATGACTACCCAGTTACGGAATAACGTTTGGAAGCCCCTAAGTGTGCCACTACACATTCTGGAATCAATGACGATCTCAGGTCTAAGGATTTTGCAGGTACACCATTTGAGATGACAACTGATGGCACATTAAAATAACAATCTTAGCAGTATCTCAAAGTAGGTCTATCCAACTCTATGTTCACTAACATGAGTCCACATCACTAATTTGACATCTCCATGTCTATGATTTATGAAACATAATCATCAATCAGACAGATAAGCTAATCTATAAATCACCATTCTCTCACATGATGATATGAGATTAGGGATCTTTTAGAATAACATCGTAACACAGAGAGTTTCACAAATAAGTCACACACTTGCTAATCAATGTAAAAGATAATTTATTCAAGAAATAAGATAACCAATTATCCAAATATACATTAGCATTGACAAAATAACTTCTTTTCACATACACTCGACTCACTCACGTAAGTATCTAATACCCATAGAGCTCAAGTGCGCCTCATGCTTGGGCTGAGAGAGAGGCTTCGTCAACGGATTGGCTATGTTTAAATCCATGTGCATATTGCATATCTTTACATTACCTCTATCTATAATCTCACGGATGAGGTGATAGCGCCGAAGTATGTGCTTAGACTTCTGGTGCGACCTAGGCTCTTTGGCTTGCGTAATGGCTCCACTATTATCATAATAGAGATCCACTGGACTGGACGCACTAGGAACAACACCCAACTCAGAAACAAACTTTCTGATCCAAACTGCCTCCTTTGCAGCTTCCGAAGCTGCAATATACTCGACCTCTGTCGTTGAATCTGCAACCGTTTCTTGTTTAGAACTCTTCCAACTCACTGGGCCTCCATTGAGGTAAAACACGAATCCAGTCTGCGATCGTGAATCATCACTATCGGTTTGGAAGCTAGCATCAGTGTAACCATTTACAACGAGCTCCTCCTCACCTCCGTAGACCAGGAACATATCCTCAGTTCTTCTCAAGTACTTAAGGATACTCTTTACTATCACCTAGTGACTTTCACCCGGGTTTGACTGATATCTGCTTATAACACTTAGAGCATAAGAAACATCTAGGCACGTACAAAGCATGGCATACATAATGGTTCTGATTGCGGAGGCATACGGGATCAGGCTCATCTTCTCTAGCTCATCAGGTGTCAAAGGACACTGACTCTTGCTAAGAGAAACACCATGTGACATTGGCAGAAAACCATTCTTGAAATTCTGCATATTAAACCGTTTCAATACCTTGTCAATGTACATGCTTTGGCTTAATCCAATTAACCTTCTCGACCTATCTTTATAGATCTTTATGCCCAAAATATATACTGTCTCTCCAAGATCTTTTATTGAGAAACTTTTTCTCAATAAAGACTTCACAGCATCTATCATAGAAATATCATTTCGGATCAACAATATATCATCTACATACAAGACCAGAAATGCAAGTGAGCTCCCACTAGCCTTTTTGTAAACACAAGGCTCTTCTTCATTCTTAGCTTTGTTAAGCAAACCAATACTATGCATGTGGTGTTCGACATCCACCGTAACTGGTTGAGATAAAAGATGGCACCCTGCTTTGGCAGACCCACCATACAATGATCAAAACCTTTGTAGGTGCATCTATTGGTAAGAGCATCAATACTTAATTTTCTAAGGAAAACTATTCTAACATGGTAACGATGCCTACCGCATACGGAACATGAAAGAATAGTATGACAGGAACATAAGTAAACATCACAGGCAATCATATTAACTATGACATAGTATGGCCCTCTCGCATGGTGATCTCTATCTCTATAGTTCCTGTCCTTCGGATTATCACGCTTCAGGCCTCCATGAAATTGTATCAGTCTATTACATCTAATAGCACTATACTAATTACATGAGCAGAAGCATCACATGTCGACGCGTAGGTCGTACAATATTTGAACAGCCTTGGGCCGTAATTGACCATGACACGTAGTCCATGAAAATTACATGCTTGTATCTTATACATTGCAAGGTCATACCAATCACAACATTCTCTGCAAGAACAAGTTAGGCGTAGAATCTACACGTGACTGAACAATACCCAGAACTTCTGGCTCAAAGGCCCAGAACTTCCGACTCAGGGCCGGAACTTCCGAAATCAACTTTCTGACTCGAATTTATTTAGGTCCGGAACTTCTGGGTCATACCCGGAACTTTCGAAAATAACCTTCTGTAGGGAATTTATTTCTGTCCAGAACTTCCGATCCAACCGGAACTTCTAGAAATAACATTCTGTATCGAAGTTTATTTTGGCCCAGAACTTTCGGGTCACACCCGGAACTTCCAAAAATCCGACGAAAAACAATAGATCTAATCTATTTCCACCACATATCACCTATATGTGATCGATCCAGATCGAACAATACGCACGTAGGCTCTGATACCACTGTTGGGTTATGGGGAGGCTACGCTAGTGCTCGATTTCAAAATTTTACCCCGTTAGCCTAGGAACCATGTGTGTAATGGGATCATGGATAGTTACCTCAAGCCACGAGGTGCGCTCGGGCAGCGGAAGTAGAGTTGATGAAGCGTGTCTTCGAAGAACTCCGCCCAGCTCCGTTTGTTCATCGGTGATGAAAACGACGTAGTCGGGCGATCTCCACGGGAAGATCAGCAACATAGTAGCAGCAGTGCCTCTACGGTATCCACATGTACAGGGACAGGATAACCTCAAGCCGATATGCTAGTACCACGCAGGAGATTAGGGGAGAGATCTCTACAACCGGTGTAGCTAGGAGAGAGGTGAAGGCTAGGGTTTAGTCGAACCAACATCAAGCAGCAGCCTTTTCGTGCTAGCCCCACCTCTCTTTATATAGTGCCCTCTCGTGGGCCTTTAATCATTATTAAAGCCTAACAGATCTAATCTGTTCGTCTGGAGCCAGAACTTCTGGTTCGTCTAGAATCCAGTTTTCAGGCAGCCCAGAACTTCCGGTCCAACCAAAACTTCTGGCTCCTCCAGAAACTAAAACTGGTCTGGCCCAGAACTTTCGGTCTAACCAAAACTTCTGGATGCACCAGAACCTGGAACTTCCAGCTTCTAGCTAGAACTTCCGGTTCCCCAAACTTCTCTTGGGCATATTTCCATCAGTAGGCTCCAGCGAGGATGAACTCTACAGCAATGAAAATGAGGTAAAACCCACTTATGATGATTTATCTCGTGCTGCTATTCATCTCGAAACTAAACTGAGAAAATGTAATAAGAAATCTAAGAAACATGAACTTGATGTTGAATCACTAAATTCTAAAATTGATAGGCTCAAGTATTTTATTCCTAATGATGATTCATGCAAATCATGTGATGTTTTACAATCTAGAATTATTGCTTTAAGGAATGTTCGTGCTTCTACTCTTCATAAGCTCAATAATAAAATTATCAATAATGAATCTTGTTTTGCTATTGGTACTACCATGCTTTCTCAAGTTGTTGATGAATTATTTATTACCAAGAATTATTTAAAAAAGATGAAAGTTGCTGTATGTTGGCGTAATACAGAATCACGCAATAGGTTTTAGTGTTTAAGAACCTCGAATGGTTCGCTAAGCAAGCTATAGTTCGAACAGTACTCGAGGCCTCCGAATGGATAATAACCTTCGAGCAAGAATAATATTGATTATACTCCATTTGTTCGATCTCCCTCCACCCTGTAAGGGGAGGTTTTTATAGGTACAATTACCATGGGGTAATACAAAGTTATCCCGTACTTGTAACTGACTATTACGGTATGAATAGTGACTTTACATAGGGGTAGTTTAGTAATCCTTCATGTGAACGAACCCGGCTTTATGTCTTGTCAGAGGGGATAGGAATACCACGGTTTCGAAGTCCTGCGACAGGTGGTCTCGGAGGCTTCACACACAGCAAGCCAAAGGGGGCTTCATCAAGAGCTTTGAACGAAGCCTTAACTCGTACCTCCGAAGGTAGCTTCGCAATCACTGTCATCGGAGCCCTGTTAGACTAAAGCAATTTACCCCAACGGTAGCCCCTCGCACGTAGCTATTCTACCGAAGGGGTAAAGCGTGCCCTCGACGCATGATAGTTTCTTGCGTCTTCTTTCGAAGCCCAATGCTTCGAGGCTTAAAACTTCAAAGCCTAAAGCTCTGACAGCTGTTATTAAAAGTGAATCTGCTTCGATCATTAAATGCCTAGCAGGAGCCGATGGGACGCCCTCAGAACTTCAACCGACGCTTGGCGCGGCCAACGGTCCGAAAATGAACCGTCGCGAAAGAGGGGCGCGTTGCCCTATTTTACCTCGGCCCCACCTATCATAGACTCCGGAAGGTGCTCGTGGGGTGGTAAAAGACGGCTTTGGGAGGAGCGCGGCGTGCTTCTTACTGCCTATATATGCGTCTTTGCTCCCCTGGGCTCATTACGCCCTCCAGCATCCGTAGCCCTTGCTCTTGATTTCTCCTCATTCCGAGCCCCTAGCTCTTGCTTTCGGAGCCCTTGGCTTTTCTAGCCTCCATCACCCTCTTCGCCCAGACTTCAGCCCAATTTGCGAAGATGCCGAAGAAAGCTTCAGTGGTGAAAAGCCTCTCTTTGGGTGAAGGGTCCAGCTCTATGCAGGCCCAGGTAGCGGCAGCGACGATGGTGATAGCAAAAACGGTGGCGAAGCACTATGGGCCATTTGACCTCCGACCTCCATCGGAGAAGTTTGAACAGACCCTAGAGCTAAAGAAGACGAGGTCCACCTTGGATTCTGCCAACAAGGCCTGCATTGGGAAGGTTATCAAGAAGGTTAACCTCTGTGTTGGGAAGAACGACGTCATTCTCGCCCCTCGAGCCAACGAAGCGGTGGTCTTCGAGGCCTTTTTTGAGGCGGGGCTCAGGATCCCCGTGGAGACGCTGCTGGGTGAGGTGCTACAGATGTATAATCTGGAGCTCCCCCAATTATCTCCGAATGCCGTGGCCCGGCTGGCCATCTTTGAGTGGGCCATGTGGGCGGAGGGTTGCGAGGGCTGCGCGGATGTCTTCACGTCTCTTCACGACACCAATTGCCAGCCCAATAAGAGGTCCTGCGAAGACGGAGCCGTCAGGGCCTTGGCCTTCGGCAGCGTCAACTTCTAGCTCCGCAAGGAGTTCAGCGACTCCTACCCAGCGAGGGCCTCGAACGACCGCTGGTACTCGAGGTCGGACCAACACTGGTTTTACATCACCATGGGAGAGGACTCCCCCCTTCATAGCACCAATGCCCTCATCTCGTACCGCCGCCAAGCCCAAGTGACGGTGGACTCCGCCACCATCAAATCCTGAGTCCAGCTGCTATGGAGGGTGGCCCAAAAGATAAGCATGAGGGATCTGGAGGAGGAGTTCATAACCCTCCAAGTCAGCCCCCTCGGGCGGATGTGGCCGAACGGCCTATTTCAAGACTCCGCAAAGGGCGGACTGAAGAATTTAAATCATAGCCCCTAGGCCTTAAGTACTTAGCTTTGCAATCCTAACTGTTGGGCACCACTGTATTGAAGACCAGCGAGACATGCTGACACCGGAGGCGGCTGTTAGGGCGGCGGAGCACGTCGTTGGCGTTCCGACCATAGATGAACGAAGCCGACGCCTCGCCCTAGTTGGGACCTGGGAGAGGTACAACCGGGTATAGGCCTGGCTAGGGACCGACGAGGTGCCAGTGCTCCCAGAGCTCCTAGACCCTACCCCTTTGGAGGGGAAAAGGAAGAGGGCCGACGATGACGATAAGCTACAGGGTTCGTCGCCTCAACGCCCGTGGGGCCCGTCAGGCTACGGAGGACCACTCGAGCCCCTGCCCGAAGCGCTGGCGGTCGTAGTCTCAGAGGTTAGCTCTCCACCGCCACGAAGCTTAGCCCCCGAGGTTTGGGCCGACGATGCCCTAGTAGCAGCTATGGTGGGCCAGGGGACGGAAGCCCCCATAGAAATCGATTAGGGCAACCTTTTCCTTCCTCCAGGCCTGCTGGATCACTCTCTGATCGCTGAGACTGGAGGTAAAAAAACACACTTGTACTTCTTGGCGATCCTTCGCAAATGCTTAGCTCTTAACTTAACATTTTTAGCCGATGCCATAGCGGGCGACGAAGAGGACCTCGACAACCGCCAGGACTACGTTGTCAAGGTTGCCGATGAGGCGGGGTCATCGAGTAGCAGCAGCATTGAAGGGGGCGACGTGGGATCCCACGAGGGCTCCTCCATTGATGGAAATGATGACGAAGATGACGGTGACAGCGCAGGTGATGAAGCCGCTACACCTACCCCTTTGGTTGCTGGCGCTGGAGCATCGGGATGGAGCCCCACTCTGGAGGGGGTATTAGATAGGGTCCCCCTGCTGTGACCCTTCGTATCGTCGGGGCCACCAGTTGGGAACATGGTGTCCCAATTTTTGCTGGGGAGCAAAGGCCTCGCCAGCACCGACTTGATAGCGGAGATGGCCCACTACCGCCACACCGACCTCGCCGCAGCCGCTGAAGAGGCGTTGCTCTAGGTAGCGAGGCCGGATAGGGGTTCGTTAAGTACTTAGCATTTTTCTTGCAGTCTTTAACTTTTCTTCTTGTGCGACAGGCCTTCGCACTACTCCACGGGGCCACCCTCGCCGTTGACCGCCAGGAGGACCTCATGGTGAGGGACATTCGCAACCACCGCCGGCAGGCTTCGGAGGCCACTCAGCGTCAACATCAGGCCGAGGCGGCGGCCGAGGGGCTCTGAGCCGAAGCCCAGAGGGAGCGCGATGCCTAGGTTGCAGTGGCTTCGGAGGCCGAGGTGCTTCACTAGGCCAACAAGTCCTTGGAGGCCAAAGTCGAGCGGTTTTGGGCCACCAACTTAGCCTTGGAGGTGGAGAGGGCCGAAGCGGAGCGGCTCCACGCCGCCAATTTGTCCCTGGAGACGGAGAGAGCCGAGGCAATCAAGAAGGCGGACCGGACCATCTCACGCTCATGGATGTCTTGGGTCACATGGGGACCAAGTGTCGGACCCCCAGCTTCGACGCAAGGGACCCCGTGCGCCATCGTCTCGGCTTCCTTCGCACCGTCACCCACATAATGGAGGACACCTTGGTGTGCTTCACGTAGACGGCGGGCAGGGTCACTGGCCAAGGGGTCATCTGTCTACTTCATGAGGCTGAGTGCCAACATCTTGTGGCGGTGACCTTCGGCGGCAAGGTGGAGTTTGGAGGCCCTCGCTTGGTTGCACCGGCTCCGGAGGTTGCTGCGGCACGCCGTCCCCTCCAAGAGCCCTGGAAGGCCCAAGCGCGGGAGGCAGCCCTTGAGCTCCACCAGGCCATTCATCGCCGTCGCACGGGGCAACATTCTCCGCCTGTTGGAGCGAACCCTCCTCCTCCGAAGGTATAGATTTTAGGCCCCGTTTCCCTGTAATACTTAGCAGCATTTGTAATGTAACTCCGCATCAAGTATGCTTAATGAAATATGGGGGTATTTTGAATTCAGGCTCGAGACATGAATGCCGAAATTGATGTCGAGGTACTCGAGGCTTCAGAGGCACTTCGCCTACAATGGGTAGTGTACGAAATATCTAGATCCGAAGGCTTCCCTCGATTCATGATACCACGCGGCTCAACCGGCGAAGTAGTTCCCGAATTGGCCCAAGATCTACTAGCCTCTGTTAAGACCGAGCCCCTTCGTAGCACTTCCTCATCTCCAAGCCTAAGTGTTTTCGATGTTGTCCCCGCAGCCAGGAGGGTTTATCCTTCGCACGTGCCCACCCCAGACAACGACGAAGCCCTGGACTTCTTGGCTTTTGATGCAGAGGCACCTGTGACTCAAACTTGGGCCAACCTACAGGAAGAGCGAAGGGCTTCCTGGGCAGCGCAGCGTGGCTGGTCTTGGTCCGGTGAGGGTTCATCGAGCTGCGGTGGACCTCGTCGTAAGAAAAGTAATAAGAAGCAGGGGTCAACCTTTTCGGTGACGCAAGCCCGCTAGCTATTAAGTTTTGATAGTGCTTTTTAGTAAAGCAAGTATTCGAAGTGTATTAATGTACTTCGCAGTTGTACTTATGATATCAATTTTTTCAATGAAATTTATCATTGTCTGGGCTTCGCAGTTATGCCCTATTTTATGTGCTTCGTTTAATTATGTACTTCATTCAACCATGCCGAAGCACGTCCTGGCTGCATGCATAGGTGCCGGTTCCACCCCTTGCGCGTAGCGGCTGTGAAGCACGCTGTGTAGCCGTTGCGCACAATATTTTCATGGAAGAGCATGTTGTGCATGCACAAGGGTGTGCTTTGAATGATAGGCTTCGAACGTAGGGTCGCCTTGGACCAATTTGGATTCTTCGAGTGTTTACACTCGGAATCCTTTTGTTTATACCGCTCCGGCCCGGAGGCACTTTGCAGCGGTAACAGTGGAGCGGATCACACCGAAATTTTTTAGGGTCCTGAACGGAGCCCAAAGAAAGTGCCGTTAGATATACTTCGGGAAGCGACCCTCGAACATTGAGCCTCGGGCTTCACGACAGTGTGCGAGGCACACTTTTGTGTGTTAGACTTGGTTTGTCTCCCGCTGAGCCGGTGGCATCGGGTAGCAGAATATAATTTCTGCGGAGCTCTTGTATGTAAAATGGCCTCGCTGAAGGTTTATTCGAAGAAGCTTCACATAATACTTAAAATAATCAGGCATAGTATCGTTGGAGGTGTTCAGAATACTATCTATGCTTCAACTCCTCCCTTTCTAGAGTATTGAGCCTGAACGATCCTGGCCGATTAGAACGAAGTATGATGTAGGTGCCTTCCCATTTATTGCTCAACTTGTCGGGAGCTAGGACAGCTCGGAGTACTAGGTGACGTGGCAATAAGGGATTTGGCTTCACCTTTGGGTCAAACCATGTCTTCGTCTGAGCTTGGTACTTCGTCAGATTCGCCATGGCTCGGAGGCGTGTCTCTTCAGACAAATCTAGCAAAACTTCACGCTCCTTGCTGGCTTCGGGTAGCATCGTCCGCAGGGAGCCCCCCTTTAGCTCCGTCGGGGTCATAGCCTCGTCACCGAACAGCAGCCGGAACGGAGTAAAGCCCGTTGACCTCGACTGAGTGGTCCGGATGGACCACAAGATCTTCGGCAATTCATCTACCCATAGCCCTTTTGCGAGGCCCATGATTCGGCGATTGAGAACTGCCAAAATATTACCATTGACTCATTCAACGGCTCCGTTGGACTAAGGGTGTCTAATAGTAGAGAAGCACAATTTGATGTCTAGACATTTGCAGAATTCTCTGAATGGCTCCACATCGAACTGAGTGTCGTTATCGATGGTGAGCTGCTTCGGTACTCCGAACCTACAAATTATATTTTGCTAGAAATATTTCTGGACATTCTTCGAAGTAATAGCGATGAGGGTCTTAGCTTCGACCCACTTCGAGAAGTATTCGACCACTACCACTGCGAACTTCAAGTTCCCTTTGGCATGCGGGAAAGGCCCGATGAGGTCCATACCCAACCGAGCTACCGGCCACACAGGCGCGATGACTTACAGCGGGGTCGGTGGTTGATGGCTTCGTCTTCCCATCCATTGACAGCCTTGACACGTGCGGATGAGGGCTTCAGCGTCGGCCATTATTGTGGGCCAATACAGTCCTTGATGAAGTGTCTTCTCAACCAACGCTCGGGGGGCGAGATGGCTCCCGCAGAGGCCTTCGTGGATGTCACAGAGCAGTACCTGGCCTTCGGAAGCTGGAATGCAACGCAGGAGCGGAGCACACAGGCCGGACTTGTATAGCGAGCCCCCTATGATATTGTAGTTGCAAATCCTGCGTTTGAGCCTTGCGGAGTCAGGTCCGTCTAGATCAGCGCCTTCACCAAGCAGCCTAGCCATGATGGGCTCTGCTAGTCTTCATCTACGTAGAGTACTTTGACCGCCATTGGCTTCATTGATGACAGAGTGTGAATTTCTTCATAGAACGCTCCGGCTGGAAGTTCTTGGCCTCCAGCAGCTGCTTTGGCGAGGGCGTCTGCTTGATGATTCTCGCCCCTCAGAATACTTCTGATGGAAATACCCTTGAAAGCTAGATCTGCCTTGTGGACCTCCGCCAAGTACTGGGTGAGGTACGGGTGCCAAGCTTAAAAACTTTTATCTATATGGCCAGCTACAATTTGGGAATCAGTTTTTACAAGCACTCTAGCGGCGCCTAATGCCGTTGCTTTCTGGAGGCCTAACAAGATGCCTTCGTACTCGGCGACATTATTTATAGCCTTAAAATTTAACTTAGCAGAATATGAAGCCCTCTGGCCGGAGGGTGAAATAATTACAACTCTTGCGCCTGCACCGGTGGCCTGATAGGCTCTGTCAAAATAAATAGTCCAAATACCTTCACTGGGAGTTTTGGGGGACCAGATCGCCGAAGGGGTCCATTCTATGATGAATTCCGCAATCACTTGTGACTTTATCGTGGTCCGCCCAGTAAAGTTTATTCCGAAGGGTGCCAGCTCTACCGCCCACTTGCCGATTCTACCTGTAGAATCTTTATTTCGGAGCACATCTCCGAGTGGGTAAGACGTCGGCACAATAATATTGTGTGTGAGAAAATAATGCCTCAACTTTCTCGAAGCCAGGACCAATGAGTATGCTATTTTCTTGAGCTCGGTGTATCTCATCTTGGCTCCGGACAGGGCTTCAGAGATGAAATAAACCGGTCTCTAAGCAAGCTTCCCTTCAAAGTCTCCCTCGCGAACAAGGACCGCGTTGACGGCGGAGGCCGTGGCCGCGAGGTATAGCAACAATGTTTCTTCCGGCAGCGGAGTCGTGAGTGTCACCAGGTTAGCGAGGTAGTCCTTGATTTCGTCGAAGCTTCATTGGCACTCTGACGTCCATGCGAAGTCATCCATCCCCTTCAGCGCCTTGAATATTGGCAAGCTTCGCTCAGCGGAGCGCGCAAGAAAACGGCTGAGGGCGGCAAGGCGGCCTGCTAGCTTCTGGACCTACTTTAAATTTTCAGGTGGAGCCATGCGTTGAAGCGCGCTAATCTGGGTGGGACTGGCTTCGATACCATTACTCGAAACCAAGTACCCAAGCAATTTGCCAGTGCGAGCCCCCAAGATGCATTTCTTGGGGTTCAGGCGGACTCCTACCGAGCGGAGGCTTTCAAAGGTCTTCGCTAGGTCTACGCTATGCTCATGCTTTTTAGCACTTTTTATTACAATATCATCCATGTAGGCCTTGATATTTCTGCCCAATTAATGCCCAAGGGCCTTGGAGATTAGCCTAGAAAAAGTGGCTCCGGCATTTCTTAAGCCAAAGGGCATCCGCACATAACAATAGACTCCTGATGGAGTAACGAAGCTTGTTTTGTCTTTGTCTTCGCACTTTAACGAGACTTGATGGTAGCCAGAGTATGCATCAAGAAAGCTTAGTAGCTCGGAGCCTGCAGTGGCGTCGACGAGCTGATCAATGCGAAGTATAGGGTAGGGGTCACGGGGACATGCTTTATTCAACGAAGTGAAGTCAATACACATGCGTCACTTCCCCGTGTTCTTTTTCTTTACAAAGATGGGGTTCGATAGCCACTCCGTGTGGCTGACCTCCCGTATAACTCCTGCTCGGAGTAGCTTCTCTACTTCGGCATTTGCCAAATCCGCACGCTCGGCATACAGCTTCCGCAGTCCCTAACGTACTGGCCTCGCCCTGCGGTTGACCAACAAGGAGTACTCGATGACACTTCGATCGACCCTAGGGATATCTTCGTCTGACCATGCGAAAACGTCAAGGTTGCTTCGAATTGCCCCTTCCAGTGAAGCCATGTCTTCTGGATCCAGCCCTCCTCTGAACTGGATGGGGTACTCGAGGCCCCCTCGACGAGAACCTTCATGATAACTTCTCCATTGGGGCATGGTTCGAATGCGGGGCTCTTGGCGTGGCCATGGACTTCGTCTTGAGGCTGCACATTATGCACCTGGTGAGGTTCGAAGGGGGCAGTATGGCCATACTCCACCCTCTGGGCCACACTTTGGTCGCCTGGCACTGTAAGGACTCCGCCCTATGTCAGCAACTGTAGGCACAAGTAGTTATGATGCGCAATAGCTCTGAACTGATTCAGGGTCCCCCTTCCGAAGATGGCATTCTAGGCATATAGGGCATTGACGACGTCGAAGATGACTTCCTCCGAGCATGAGAGGCTGCCTTCTCCGAAGGTGACTTGGAGGCCGATCTGTCCCACCACCTCGAGAGGGGGGCCCGTGAAGCCTTACAGGGGCCTCGTAGCTAGGAGAAGATGCCTGCGAGGGATGCAAAGTTGGTTGAAGGCGTGCGCGAAGATGATATCCGCTGAGCTCCCTCCGTCAATGAGCACTCAGCGCACCTCGATGACCGCGATGTTGGTGGAGACGACGAGGGGGTCCACGCGCGGGAACTTGATCCCCATGACACCTTCGGCTGAAAAGGAGATGGGCACGTGGACCCACTCCGGCATGGCGGAGGCGGATGCCGAAGTCCCAATGTGCCCCACTTGGCGGACATAATCTCGGTGCTATCGCCTGGACAGATGGCCTAGGGCTCCGCCACCCGAAATGGGTAGGACTACCCTTTTCTGGGGTCCGAAATTATCTTTAACCTTCGGAGGTGGCATCAAGTTTGCCACCAGAACTTGAGGGCAAGCCTCACCAGCCTCCGCACGTCCCACGGCCTGGACGTGCTTTGGGCGCGCAGCTCTGGGGGCCCGATCTGTAGTTCCTCGGCCACCTGTTCGCTCTAAATACTCTCCTCGCAAAGTCAGTGTTGTGGCTCTGGTTCTCGCCGTGGATATTGCAGAAGAAAGATTGGCCGGAGGCGAAGGGCCCTGCTGCTGGCTTCACGCCAGCCCCCCGTCCTTTTCCTTGAGCTTGCTGAAACTTCAGAGCCCTCGGCTTAGAGATGTTCAGCACTTCACTGTGGAAGTGCTTATGACTTCACTGGGATAGTGAAGATGGATGCTCTGGAAAAGCAGGCTTCGGGGACCTTGAGGCTTGGACTTCGGGGGCCTAGACTTGGGCGGCAGTTCTTCGAAGCTAGCCTTCTTCAGAGCGAGCGTACTCCTCGAAGTACATCATAAGCTGAGCCACCGAGGATATGGGCTTCCTATGAAGCTTGTCCAGGACGCCCGCATTGGTTACCCCTTCGCGAGCGGCGTCCACAACCGACAAAGTGGAGAGGCCTTTAATCTGGGACTTTGTGAAGGCGAAGCGCTGTGAATATTAGTGAACTTCCGGTCACCGTGGGGGCGACATGGGGGACTTTGGAACAGACTTCCGGTCGACATGGGGGCGACAAAGGTCCCATGGAAGTTATTAGTGAACTTCTGACGCAGGTGCTCCCATAACCTCACGGAGCCAGGTTTCAGGGACCAGAACCAGCGGAGGGCTATCCCTTTGAGGGCCAGAGGGAAACACTTCATCATGGTGTCCCTTTCACCTCCACTAGCCTCAATGGCGAGGGCGTACGAGCTGGCGAACTCGTCAGGGTCCGAGTCCCCAGAGTACTTG
>KE372735.1:431327-446549 GCA_000418225.1 Zizania latifolia | reverse complement strand
TGGAGTTTATTACTATTAATGAGGGCGACCGACTGTTGAGCGAGGCCTCCGAGTCTTGGCGGTCGGGCGTCCTTCTGAGTCTTGGTAGTCGGGCGTCCATCTGAGTCCTGGTGGTCGACACCCCTTCTAGGTCCTGGTGGTCGGCACCCCTTTCAGGTCATAATTAATGCTCTGTTCTTTCGATTCCGTCTTCTGTCTGATCACCATACATGTATTCGGAGAGTACCCCGGGGTTATATCCCGACAGCACCTCGTTCCAAACACTTGGAACATCGAGCACCTGCGTAAATTCTACCCTTAAAAAGGTTGTATAAGTACCCGGGATGCTCGGGCCAACCAGGGCAAGGTTTCTGAGTGGAGCCCCCAAGCTTTTTGCGACAGAAAGACGATAATCATCTGAGTGGAGTCGAGAAGTTGTAAAGAGCTCTGTCTTGATGGATTTCTTCTTCAATTAGGCAGGGGCACTGTCTAGGTGCACCTGCTGGGTGTAGCCCCCGAGCTTGAAGGTTTGTTAGGAAAAACAAGCTTCAAGGTCTAAAATATTATCCCAATATCATCAAGGCAGGAGAGACTTGAGCCCCCGAGCGCTGTGTCGATCGGGTATTTTGTTGGAGTCCGAATATATTTTAAATCCCTGATACTGTGGGTGAGAAGGCATCCACTGGAATCCTTTGGCGTACTGGAGTATGTGGGTCCCACATCATTTTGGCGAAAAGGGCAGCAGTTGCCACAAGTGGGAGTATGGCCCACCAAGATCGTGGCGAAACAAGTGCCAGTTGCCGCATATAGGCAACTGCAGGCGTTCGTGGGGTCCACTGTGGACTTGGTAGAGAAAATGTCAGACTGCCGGCTGCAGAAGTAATGGAGTATGTGGGGCCCCTGAAGATTTTGGAGATCAGGCGTCAGTCGGAGTAGTCCGGTGACTGCAGGAGTAATGGAGAGTGTGGCCCCTGCTCGATTTTAGCGAAAAGACATCTGGTGGAAGGTACTGGCGTCTGTTAGATTCGAGTGATGCGAAAAGACACGTGAGATCCCAGACGTTTTAGCAGAGGGATGTCGGTTGGAGTAGTGGGCACAGGTCTGACTTCTTTGTGCAACCGTCGAATTTGCGTTGGGCGGCCAGATGGTGTCGTTGGAGTGTGTTGATCGGTGCAATGATGACGCGCTTTTGCTTTCCAAACTTGTCTCGAGGCGATTGCGGCGAGTTGGGGACCCAAACCGTCGCGTGGTCGGCTATAGATAGCCCCATTACTACTTCATCCACCGCACACTTTCTCATTTGCTTATAGCCTGTTCATCTTCTTCCTTGCGCCCAAATCTCTTTCACTGGCTCCTCGTCACCCCGGCCGCCATTGCTAGTGCGTGGTGTGCTATCGTAAAGCTCGCCGCATTTTTAATCTCAAACCCCTCGCTCTACCGTGCACTGTCCCGATGGCCTCCACCGACTCCAGCGCCAGCGTTGACCGCTCGAAGGAGTTCATGAAGTCCATCTCTTCCGCGGAGCGGCTTCGAGCTCTAGAGGCGAAGGGCGTTCTCTCGGCGCAGGCATTGTCCCTCTAGCGCCTAGCGGCCGGAGAGAGGTTCCTGACTCTGAACACCAACGAACTGGTGGTGTTCAAGTCTTTCTTTCTTCGCAGGTTCGGCTTGCTGGCCCATCCCTTTCTTCATGGTCTTCTCTACCACTATGACATTTCTCTTTGCAATCTGAACCTCAACTCCATTCTTCATATTTCCCTCTTCATTCAACTCTGCGAGGCCTATCTCGGCATCGACCCCCACTTCAATCTCTTTCGCCACTTCTTTTTTCTTCGAACTCTGAACAAGAAGGTTGTCAGCGGGGCTAGACTTCAGCTTCATGATGAGAAGGCAGCAGAGTACATCACCATCCCCCTCTCGACCTCCAAGAAAGGCTGGCATTCCCAATGGTTCTACATTGGGAACCACGAGCCGGCCCTGTCACCGGAGACCGACCGAGTGCCGACACCAGCGCTGACCTAATCGGACCACTGTGGATTAGAAGATCAAGGTCAAGTGGACGAGCTCATCCAGATGATCGCCCAACTTTAGGGGGGAGAAGCTCTCGGGGGTCCATGTGGCCTTCAATTTTGTGGCTTGCCGAGTACAGCCCTGCAAGAGCCGACTGCCACCAGGGTACGAGTACTCGGGAAGGGCGAACACCGCCCAGGAGTCGGCAGAGCCCCTAGGCATGGAGGAGAGCAAGGCGTGGGTGAAGGATCTCTTCACTGGTCGGACAGCGGTCGGCAATGACGATGGCCCATGCTCCTTCAAGCTCAGTAACCCCCGACCACTGGTAAGGCCTTGCAGACTTGTCCTTTATTCGTGTAATGATATCACCTACGGGGTGCTAATTGCTATAAAACTTGTAGGGCTGAGAGGCATTATGCTCCCGTGCTCCATTACCCGAGCAGCCCCACAGGGTCAGGGAGAAAGACATCCACCGACCAATCAGCCCGATCGGCACCAAGATGGGGAAGGACAAAGACGTTTGTCCTCCTACGGCGCGAAAGCTGCGCACAATGGTGGCATCTCAGGGGAAACCCAAGGTGCTATTTTCATTTGCTAAAGAAGCTGGTGCTGACTTAGAGATGTCCGAGGGTGGGCCAAGAGTTGTTGCGGTGGGGGTGGCATCATCGTTGTCGTCACCGTCACCTCTATCACCGTCACCACTGTCGCCATCCTTAGGAGGTCTTTGCTTGTTTGTTAGTGCGCCAGCTCCACTGCCCGGCAATGATGACACTGCTTGCTAGTCTGCGGCGGGCGGCTCTAGAGCTATCGGCGGTGGGGGAGTCGATGTGGGAGCGGCCACGCTGGTCGGCGCGACGATGACTACGGCGGCGAGGACCACTGCGGCGACGATGACCACTATGACGGTGACTGATATGGTTATCTTCGTGGCCTCCAGTGAGTCGGCCGCAATTGCTCAGGCATCGACCGAAGGGGTGCCAACTAGAGGGGCACCGATTGGAGGGGTGCCGAGTGGTGGTGCTCCGACCGAGGGCGAGGCCATGCCAACCATGTCTGGTCAAGCCCTCGAGGTTCGACCGGTGGTCGCCCCGATCGGCGGGAAGCTGACCTCTGCCGTGCCGAGTGGTGATGCGCTGGGCCCCGCCGGGCCATGCCGACCACCACTGGTCTGGCTAGAGATGCTGCAATGGGGGAGCAACCGCTTGCTGACCCTGTTATAGGGGAGGCAGAGAATGTGGTGCCGTCTGCTGCAGAGGCTGTGGGGGTCAGGAAGTGGACCGGCCCCGGTCGATGACGAAGTGCAGCAGGAGATGACCGAGTGGTATGATATATTAAGCCGTCTCGGCCGCGCGTCCAGCGTAAGTAATGTTTATTTTAACATTTGGTTTTAATCTTGCCACTTGTAGCTGATTTTATTCTTGTTGCGACGGGTACTAAACCGGCTGGTCGGGAATACGGGTGCGATCCACCCTGGCCACAACTTGGACTTGGGTGCTCTCAATGCCTAAGTTCAGAGCCTGACAGAGCAGCTCGCTTAGAGGGAGGCTGCCTAGAAGATGGCAGAGAGGGATAATGAGATCCTCCGTGGCCAGTTGGAGATCCGTTCCTCTGGTAAACGTCTGACCACTGCATTAGCTGTCAACAGCATTCAATTCGTGGCATTCTAATCCTTGTAATTAACAGACTGGGCTACGCTGGAGGCCCAGTTGGAGATGGCGACTGCAATGGCCAACCGCTCAGTCGCTACAGCAGAGGTAGCCGTGGCTGAGCGGGACGAAGTCAAGGAGAAGCTGGCGAAGGCGGAGGATGAGACGGCGGAGGTGAAGAAGAAAATCATTCTTGTCGAAGCCACCGCCATAGTCGCCGAGAAGAAGGCCAATAAAGCAGTCGGTGTGTACAAAAGTACGGTCGGCCAATATTATCGTCAATAAACATTAACTTTAAATACTGGTTGACACTTATCTTGATATTGTTGCAGAGCTGCATCAGCGAGTGAATGCGCAATTCACCGACCTAGAGTTACGCTTGAAGAATACTCAGGCGCAGCTCGACCACGTTCGGGCGGGAGCGGAAACTCTCGTCAAGATGATTGACAGGGAGCCCTCCAATGCCGAGTGGACAATGGAGCATTTTCTTGAGCGGCTCTAGGGGTCGACGGCACGTCTGCGGGACTAAACCCGGGACTTCATGCGGTCGGCGGCCACTCACGTGCTTGGCATAGTCCAGGCGCTATACCCGACTGCTCGGATGGATCACATCCAGGCAGGGTGGCCGACGAACGTCGAGGAGTCCGACATGGAGTGCATCTACACGGAGGTGGAGGATACGGCTGCCGTCATTATGCAAAACCTAGAGCCGTATCCGAATGAACCTGCCGAGTAGATAGAAAAAACATATAGCAAGAAAGAACTATGTATATATAGTGAACTTCTAATGCAATATCATTTTTGAGTTAAAATTGTACTGTGTCCGATCACCGTTCTCTAATGTCCGAGTGGTTGGTATAGCTATAGTTCGCTACGTATGGAACTGATCCGCATGCACGCATATGGAACGTTCAGCATCACAAGTAGTCGGAAATAACAGAAGAGCAGGATCGGGCAAACAGTAAGGTGAATGGCGAGTCCCCGAGTGGACAACAAATCTCAATAACAACTCATCAAAGCTAGAGCGGATCATAGACTTTGAGTAAGAGTAATGAGAATGCAAACACTCGGGGTTGGGCGGAAAGAAAAATAATAACAAGTAATTGAAAAGAACATCTTTATTAACCCAAGATAAGAATACGTAGCTTGTAATATCATGGGTAAAAACGACGAAGATGCTTAATATTCCAAGAGTTAGACACGCGTTGTCTGTCTTCACGCATCAATCGGTATGAACCTGGCCGGGTAACTTCTGCTATGATGAATGGACCTTTCCATGGAGCAGAAAGTTTGTGGACGCCGACTGCAAATTGTACTCGGCGCAAGACCAGGTCACCAACTTGGAATGACCGACCACGCACATTATGATCGTGATAGCGACGTAAGACTTGCTGCTACCGATCGAATTGGATGGCTGTGGCCAATCGAGCTTCTTTGAGGCTATCAATGTCTTCTTGTCTTATTTGCTCGATGGCACCTTCATCATAATATTGAATTCTTAGGGACTTATGGAGCATATCCACCGGCAAAATGGCTTCCGACCCATATACTAGAAAAAAATGGAGTCCGACCAGTAGCTCGACTAGGCTGAGTGCGAAGGCCCCAAAGCACTGCTAGCAATTCCTTCATCCAGCGACTGCTATATTTGTTGAGGGGATCAAAAACTCTAGCTTTCAACCCTTGGAGTATCATGCCGTTGTTGGCGAAAATGACGAAGTCAGCGGGGGAGTCAATGGAGACGGGTCGACGCGGGGTCGACGGAGCTACACCCTTAGCGGGTACTTAAGCCACCTTGATAGGACGGCACGCCATGCTTCTGAGCGATAGAGCGCACAAAAGGAGTGCACGGGGTCCTCGCCTAGCGAATAGAGGCATTGGAGTGGACCAATTGGCGCATAGAGTCACTAATGAAGGTGAGGCTTCCGAAGGTGATGACAGCGCCGACGGGAACCTGAGTATTCACCTTGCAAACAACGGCCATTAAACTCGAAAAAGATTTTCACAGAACCTACCCCCTACCTGGCGCGTCAACTGTCGTTGTGTAAGAACAACAGTATCCTTGGGGGATACCCGAGGACTGGATTTGTGTAGGCGTATGGGGAAGACTATGATCGAAATTCAATGGTTATCTCACGAATAACGAGAGAAAAGAGATTTTAGACAGGTTCAGGTCTCCCGGAGTATAATAGCCCTAATCCTGTGTGCTTATATGTGTGTTCGCCTAGAAAAACCCTCCTGTAAAGAGTGCCCCCAATCCCTTTATATACTGTAGGGATTGGGGAGTTACCATTTAGGGTTTAAAACAGCCCCTTTAATCCCATTAAATTGGTTTAAATCACCTGGGATCGTGGGCTTATGAATACAGCGGTTATGCGCTACATTAATATGACTGTTACGCCGTAGAGTTTATTACTATTAATGAGAGCGACCGACTGTTGAGCGAGGCCTCCGAGTCTTGGTGGTCGGGCGTCCTTTCGAGTCCTGGCAGTCGGGCGTCCATCCGGGTTGTGGCAGTCGGGCGTCCGTTCGAGTCCTGGTGGTCTGCACCCCTTCCAGGTCCTGGTGGTCGGCACTCCTTTCAGGTCATAATTAATGCTCTATCCTTCTGATCCCGTCTTCTGTCTGATCACCATAAATGTATTCGGAGAGTACCCTGGGGTTATATCCCGACAGCACCTCATTCCAAACACTTGGAACATCGAGCACCTACGTAAATTCTACCCTTTAAAAGGTTGTATAAGTACCCAGGATGCTCGGGCCAACCACGTCAAGGTTTCGTCCTTTCCTCAAGTTGGCCGAGGGCTCCCAATATACATTCATCATGTCAATCAAAGTATCTACATATATGCAAGCTCTTTTTATCATCTCTCCTCTTTTGGTAGTGTCTTTCTCTTCCTGTATCCCAGCTTGCACAAAAAATTCTTTGAGTAACGAAAGAATTCACCCCCTCGTTACCCGACCACAAACGGTCCTCGGGCAGCACTTGTCTTAAGCAGGTGCGATAGCTTGGCTCTCGGAGGTGGCCGTCAGTGTTGTCAGTGCGTAGCAGTGCCCCGAGCCTACCGAGTCCCAAGTTTCTCGGTCAACCCTACTCGCTCGAGCAAAGAGCAGTTGAAAAATCCTAACATCGGTGACGGGCTGTCGGTGCTCGGTCTGGCCTGTCTACCATGACCACTACCAAGCCCCAGAACGTCAAACCATTTTCCACCTAAGCGCAAGTCTGCCTAAGTGCGCCAAAGGGTGACGGGTTAAAACGAGCTCGAGAGGTTCTAGTTCCGCGGCCTTAGAATACTAGCGCAAGTCCCTATTGCAAGGCTTTCGGGAGGAAAAGGTTGAGATCGAGGCAGAGCATCAAAAACCCGAGCACGTAGGTACAACACTTCGGCTCCTCATCGGGACCAAATGTGCAGTGGACTTAGCCCGACCACAAGAGCAAGCAATGCACAGACGCGAGCACAAACAAGAGGCGGAATGACCCAACGACATACATATTCTCAATAAGATAATCTTTCATTGATTTAAATTAGTCCAGGAATACATATGCAAAGCAAAGCAAAGAAAAAAAGCTAAAAAGCTAATCCTATCATTGCCTTAGGCCTGCGACACAGCATCGTTGCCGTTGGCTTCGTCGTCCCCGGATCCATCGCCCCCGTCGTCACTTTCACGTCCCAAAATTTATCCTAATTAAAAATTATTTAATAAATGGAATTTTAGAATAAGGTGTCAATTAATTGTGTGAAATTATAGGCCAAATAAAATTTTGTCTAAAAAGATTAAGCCAAATAAGGCCAAGGAAATTTTTGTTAATATCGTTGTGTCGTAAAAAACCTCTGAGAATTTTTCCCGAATATTCGGGTGCTTCAGAATAATTTTAATAAAATAAAGAACATACTTGCGTGGAAACCTTCTAATATGCCAGGAGTCCCTAGTGAGGTGATCGAGCATACCTTAAACGTCAGGCCAGACGCCAAGCCGATTCGCTCAAGACAAGAAAGAAGCAATCCATTAAGAAATCACTACGCTTTTAGGTGCTAATTTTATTATGAAGGTGTACCAACCCCACTGGTTAGCCAATCCAGTCAATGTAAAGAAAAGGATAGAAAATAGAGCATGTGTGTTGACTATACCAATCTCAATAAAGCATGCCCAAAAGATCCTTTCGGCCTGCCTCGCATCGATCAGGTGGAAGACTCTACCGCCGAGTGCAAAATGTTGTGTTTCCTAGACGCTTACTTCGGGTACAATCAGATCAGCTTGAAGGGGGAAGACTGCATCAAGACCTCGTTCATCACACCGTTCGAAGCCTATTGCGACATCATCATGCCATTCAGGCTGAAGAATGCTAGGGCAACTTATCAACGTGCTATTCAGCGATGCCTCCATTCCTAGCTCAGTACGAATGTGGAAGTATATGTAGACGACGTGGTCATCAAGTCCCAAGTGAAAGAAGATCTCATCGCTGACTTGACATAAACCTTTTGCAGCCTACAAGTCTTCAACATGAAGCTTAATCCGAATAAGTGTGTTTTCGGAGTGCCTTCGGGAAAGTTACTCGATTTCATTGTGTCTCAATGTGGTATCGAGGCTAACCCAGAAAAGGTCAACACCATCATTAAGTTAAAGCCCCTGACCAGCCAAAAAGTTTTTCAGAAGCTAACAGACTACATGACTGCACTCAATAGATTTATTTCTTGACTCGAAGAAAGAGGAACACCATTCTTCAAACTCTTGAAAAAGCAAGACAATTGAATCATTGGCGTGCTTCTCATAAGCCCGCCGATCCGTGGCAGATGCATCATTATTTGGTTCATCAGGATAGGGTTCCTCTAGAACATATTCCTTTTTCTCTTGCTTGAGAACAATTCTCCAGTTTCTATACCAGTCAATAAAGTTTGTTCCAGAAAGCTTTTCCTTTTCAAGAATTGATCGTAAATTAAAAGTGGAAGTGTTCTTAGCAGTAGGTGCCATGATCTACAACAAAAATACAAAGTTCAGCACTATGCTATGTGAATCTTCTATCAAATAAAAGATGTTCCACTATATGTAAAATGATCGCTTTCCCTCTAACGACATATAGTGGGATAAGATCCATAATTAACTAACATTTAGTGAGCTTTGGTACCACTGCTAGAAGATTAGTGACATAGGTAAGCAACAACTTGCTAATCACATCCTTTGTGACTCTTGTTCGTTGGGGTAGTATCCTATGCCTCGACGCCCAACTCCATGCCCTAAAGCCCAAAACCGTGTTGATAGCTTTGTTAAGCAAACCAATACTATGCATGCAGTTGTCCGACACCCACCCTAACTGATTAAGATAAAAGATGGCACACTGCTTTGGCAGACCCACCATAAAATGATCAAAACATTTGTAGGTGCAACTATTGGAAAGGACATCAAAGTTCTTAATTTTCTGAGGGAAACTATTCTAACATGGTAACGATGCCTACCGCACACAGAAACATGGAATAATAGTATGACAGGAACATAAGTAAACATCACAGGCAATCATATTAACGGTGACATAGTATGGCCTTTTTCACATGGTGATCTCTATCTCCATAGTTCCTGTCCTTCGGGTCATCACGCTTTAGGTCTCCATGAACTTGTATCAGTCTGTTATACCTAATAGCACTATACTAATTACATGAGCAGACGCATCACATGTCGACGTGTAGGTCGTACAATATTTGAACAGCCTTGGACTGCAATTAACCATGACACGTAGGCCATAAAAATTACATGCTTGTACCTTATACATTGCAAGGCCATACCAGTCACAATATTCTCTGAAAAACAAGTTAGGCGTAGAATCTACAGGTGACTGAACAAGACCTGGAACTTCTGGCTCAAAGGCTCGAAACTTCTGGTCGAAGGGCCCGGAACTTCCGAGTCAAACCCAAAACTTCCGAAATCAACCTTCTGTATCGAATTTATTTTGGCCTAGAACTTCCGGGTCACATCCGGAATTTCCAAAAATAACCTTCTGTTTCGAAGTTTATTTCAGCCCGGAACTTTCGGTCCAACCGGAACTTTCGAAAATCCAACACAAGAACAATAGATCTAATCTATTTTCACCACATATCACCTATATGTGATCGATCCAGATCACACACTACGCACGTAGGCTCTGATACCACTGTTGGGTTATGGGGAGGCTACGCTAGTGCTAATTTCAAAAATTTTACCCCATTCGCCCAGGAACGATGCGTGTAATGGGATCATAGATTATTACCTCTAGCCACGAGACGCGCTACGACAGCGGAAGTAGAGTTGATGAAGCGCGTCCTCGATCAGCTCTGCTCGGCTCTGTCCGTTCGTCGGCGAAGAAGACGACGTAGTCGGGCGATCTCCACGGGAAGAAGATTAGCACCATAGTAGCAGTGGCGTCTCTACGGTATCCACATGTACAGGGATGGGATCACCTCAAGCCGGTATGCTAGTATCGCACGAGAGATTAGGGGAGAGATAGGCACAACTTGTGTAGCTAGGAGAGGTGGCGGCTAGGGTTAGGTCGAAGCAACAACCAGCAGCAGCCCTTTCATCCTAGCCCCTCCTCTCCATATATAGTGTCCTCTCATGGGCCTTTAATCAGTATTAAAGCTCAACAGATCTAATCTGTTCGTCTGGCCCGAAAGTTCTGGTCTACGCCCAGAACTTCTAAAAATGACCTTCTGTACGAATTTATTTCTGTCTAGAACTTCCGGTTCAACCGGAACTGTTGGACCCGGAACTTCCGGTCCAACTGAAACATTCGAAAATAATATTCTGTATCGAATTTATTTCGACTCGGAACTTTTGGGTCTCACCCAAAACTTCTGGTTCGTCCAGAATTCATCTTTCAATCTGGTCCGGAACTTCCAGTCCAACCAAAACTTCTGGCTCCTCTAGAAACCAAAACTAGGGCTGGCCCGGAACTTCCAGATGCTCTAGAACCCAAAACTTCCGGTCTCAAGCCAGAACTTTCGGTTCCCCTAGAATTCTCTTGGGCATATTTCCATCACTCGCAACTCGTGCTCAACCAACTCAACAAAGATTGGTCATGCTCAGATGATGGTATGCAAGCATGCTATCAAGAAGTCAGGAAGCCAGTAGACAAGTTTGACGGGCTGGAAATCTCCCACGTACAATGACGTGACAATGAGACGGCGGACGAATTAGAATAGATGGGTTCAAGCAGATCCTCGGTACCTATAGGCGTGCTTGTCGAAGTACTTTTGAAGCCATCGATCACCCGCCCAAGTGAACTGCCTAAGGAGCAGCCTGAGGAACAGACGACCAAGCAATATGTCCTAACAATCATCCCCAACCGGACAAAGCCCTACATCGACTATTTGACGAAGGACAAACTCCTAGATGACAAGACTAAAAGTCAAGCAGATTTCACGTCGAAGTCAAAGCTATGTGGTAGTTGGCAATGAACTGTATCGCAAAGAGGCCTCTGGAATCTTGATGTGGTGCATTGCACAAGAGAACAGCAAGGAGCTACTCTCAGAGATCTACTCAGGAGTTTGCAGCAACCATCCAGTGTCAAGAACCCTGGTTGGAAAAGCGTATCATCAGGGTTTCTTCTAGCCGACTGCCATCACCGAAGCGCAAAATATTGTCTTCTCATGTGAAAAGTGCCAATTATTCGCCAAGCAAGCCCATGTAACCGCTCAACAACTGCAAACTATCCCAATCTCCTAGCCATTCGTGGCCTAGGGGCTTGACATGGTTGGTCCTTTTAAGAAGGCACTCGGGGGCTTCACACATCTGTTCATTGCAATTGATAAATTCTCTAAGTGGATTGAGGCAAAACCCATTGCAACAATGACTGTTGACAAAGCAAGAGACTTCTTCTTTGACATCATCTACAAGTTCGAAGTGCCGAACAGGATCATAATAGACAATGGGACCCAATTCACTAGAGGAGAGATCCAAATCTTCTACGAACAGTTCGGCATCAGAATCTACTACATTTCTGTGGTGCACCGACAGAGTAACATGCAGGTTGAATGGGCTAACGACATGGTATTCCAGGGAAATTGGGTACAAGAATTACCCTCCGTGCTTTGGGGTCTCCGAACAACACTTAGTCTGGCAATAGAGCAATCCCCCCTTCTTCCTCATATACGAGGCAGAAGCTGTCCTACCCATAGAACTACAATTCAAATCTCCGCATACTCGGATCTTCAGAGAGGTGCACTCGAAGGTGAACCAACAGGACGATTTCGATATCATAATCGGAATGTACGAGGCCGCGCCTTTATCATGGGGGACCTAGTCTTGAGGAAAATCCAATCCACGAAAGACAGGCACAAACTCTCACCCATATGAGAGAGGCCTTACATTATCGATGAAGATACACGCCCTAGGGCTTAAAGGATGAAGCGCGAGGATGGCACCACCGTTGATAATTCTTGGAATATAGACCAGTTGCGCCGCTTCTATGCTTGAGCTATGTATCATAAACTTTTTACATATGAATAAAGCTTTTTACATTTTTTATACTCTCTTTCCTTCAATGAATAGTCGGTTGTCTGAGTAGAATAAGCCCTGAGTATATGTACCTATAAAAGTTTCCTATGGCGCACCCTTTCTAGTGTCACTGTAGGTGGTGCCAGGGCGGGGTGTCACAGAGAAGATGGTATCAGAGCATAGGTTTGGCTCTAGGAAACGAAACCCCATAGGAATGGACTTAAGGAGTATATGTACCTATAAAAGTATTTGCGAACTAACTAGGACTATCTCTGCTCTCACCTCAATCTCTAGAATTTCGAAAAGATTTCCTCTTATCTTCCCCCTTCAACCAAAGATAGAAGTAGTACCGCTCCCTTCGAAGACTGAAAAGGTGCAAAGCAAAGGAGGATGCGGACAGGATCTGCTAAAGAAGTCGAGGTAACCGTGACCCTAGTACCGCCGCCAACTCCGTGAGAGTGTGGCACAATAGTGCGTGAGTGTGTTATGGTTGGTACTCTGTCCTTGCAAGATGTGCATCCAGTCGGGCTTAGCGCGCAGCCTAGTGGCTTGGCCACATCTAGTTTGTTGTGGTTCTTCTTGTTTGCGAAAGCCGTTTTAGCCTCTTGTTTTCTTTTCTTCTCTCTTCCCTCCTTTCAAAAGTAGTTAGAAAAAGCCAAGATCAACATCAGCATCAAGGTTCGTTCTGCGTGAAGCAACCTATGAAGCCTGGCAAGAGTCAGCACCTTGGGATAAGGAACTCTGCCAAGAAAAAGTCAAGACCGCACCAAGATTAGGTCCCCCTTGTCTTTTCGAATCTCGGGACAAGATTCTGTTAAGGGGGTAGGCTTGTAACGCCCTGATTTTTAGGTCATTAAAAACTATTTTAATAAAAACCTATCTGCGAAAATTTTGCTTCTTTGTGTGTGTCTAGTAGGTTTTGCCAAGTAGATCTCAGTAAAAAAACTTAAAATCAAATCTAGGAAAGGTCATCTATGCTAACTTTAAACCCTAGAAACCCTAGGTCAATAATCCAAAGAACCTTCAGTCAATTTCTCGAAACCCCAATACCTCAAGTACCAAAAACCTATCCTCTCGGAAATTCTAAATTCATCTCTCTCCAAAAACCCCCGCTATCTGATGTGTCCTTTGATTCGAAACTTCCCTCAAAGTTTTCCGAAACCTTAAATCAATTCAACAAGACCACCTGCCAGGGATCCCAAATTCCCAAAGCCTTAGAACTCAGATCCGACACAAATTCTAAAGTCTATCAAAGACCCTAAGTCCATCTCTCTCTCTAGAAACCCTCGATGTCCAATATCGGCAATCTTTTCAACCACACCCCAAATTACTCCTAAATTCATCCAAAATCTATATCCAAAAATTCCTCTCAAAATATTCAAATCTTCGTCTCTCTCTCCAAACCTTCACCAAATACCTAAAAAAATATTCAATCAAATAAATCCCACATCCTCTCAGTCACTCTCCTGCCTACTCCATGTCTCTCTTTCTCTCTCTCTTTCTCTACCTCCCTCTCCCTGGCCAAAGTCAACAAGGCTAGCAGCCCGTGTCACTCCCCCTCTTTCTCTCTCTGCCTACCAACTCCCTTCCCCTCTGCCACCCGAGCAACAACAGCAGCTGGCAGCAGTAGCCCCAACAGTGGCAATAGCAACAGCAGCACATGTCCCTTCCCTCTCTTCCTCTCTCTGCCTCCCCTCTCACTCGAACGCATGCGCTAGCTAGCAGCCCAGCAGTTAGTAGCCGTAGCGGTACTAGCAACGGCAGCACGCAACAGCAAGCTAGCTAGAAATTTCGCACAGTGGCAACAATAGCCGCACGTCGCCCTGACGTCAGCATCCGACGCGCGCCGCCCACGCCGCGCGCAGCAACCGCACGCGCCCGCGCGCATGCCGCGCACAGCGCCCAGCCGCCCGCCGGCCGCTCGCCCGCCTCGCGCTGCACCTCGCTCGAGCTCGCGCACCCGCGACGAGCACAGCCCGTACCCGCTCTGCCCACTCCCACGCACACCCCTGCCACGGCAGTCAACGCCCCGGGCCCACGCCACGCGCGCGAACGCCGCGCCGCGCGCCGCCCGTCCCGTTCGCGTCCATCACCGGCATCCTGTAGCCACCGCCTTTGGCTGCCGCCCAGTCCCGCACGCGCCCGAGCTCGCCCGCGTCAAACCACTCCCGAAGCTTCGCTGCTCCATCCCGGTGCCGCCCCACTCCGCTTGCGTCACCCCTTCTCTGTGCCCAAGCTCGCGTGACCGACAATGGCGCCGATCTGTCCCGTCGCCGCGCACGCACTGCTCTCCACCGCCGCGTTTGCCACCGCCTCTGTGTTCACCGCGCCGAGAAAAAAATCTCGAACCGCCTCACCGTCGCCTGTCGCCTTCCTGTTCCCGCGAAAAATCTCGAGCTACTGTCGCCACCGCCATCGTCGAGCTTATCCACTCCCATCGCCTCTCCGCACCGCCCTTAGCTCCTATAAAATCCGAGCCATCCCTCTCCTCCTTCACGCGCTCAAGCTCGACCTCCGCCATTGCCGCCGCCACTCTTCCCCTTCTGCCTCCCCGCTGCCAAGCCCCCCCACTGCCCAAATCACCCAACCAACCAGCCCATCAAGTTCCTGCTGTCCCCCTGGTTCCATTTTGCCCAGTCCCAAGCTTCAATTTTGCCCGAGGCGAAAATGCCCGATTTTGTGGCCGCCGTCGTCGATTTGTCTCCTCCGGTGAGTCCTGTCCCGATTCCTTCCTCCTATACATTCCTTGTCACTCCGTGGAGCCGCCCCATTCGCCGGTTTAGGCCGCCGGTCGCTGCTTCATCGCCACCACATGCGCCCTGCTCCATCGCTGTCGGCCACCGTCGCCAGCCTTCTCCGGCCACCCCCAACCCAATCAGACCCCACAGTCAAGTTCCCCGTAGACCGTAGAAGGTCACAGAGCTGGCCGATTTGGCTGTTGAGCGCCGGACGCTGCACCGTCGCCGCCGCACGCCCTTGCCTCGCAGCCGCCGCACACTGTAAGCCGCCACTCGGCCTCCTCCCTCCAATCCGAGATGTCTAAATCCATCCCCTAGGTGTCCTGTAGCTTCCCGTTACCGCCATTTGGGTCACCGGACGCCGTAGCGCCGCCGCGCCGCAGGCTCTGCTC
>KE372735.1:388067-414250 GCA_000418225.1 Zizania latifolia | reverse complement strand
ACCTGCCCGCGCGCCACGTGGCCAGGAAACCGCCACGTGGCCTACCCGGGGGGGCTATCCCCCACACATATATATACATATATACACACATATATAAATTACGTGCATTAGTGTTGCCCCAATTAATAAATTATAAACATTAAATTGATCTAGAAAAATACTAAATTTTTACATGAGATAAGCTATGTTGTATTTTGATTGTAAAAAAGTTTTAGGTACAAACAAAGATTTAACCTTCGATTTGCTTTCAAACCTAACTCATAACTTCTCTAAACCCAAATTCCTCCTTAAAGAATCTTCGGTTTCTTAACATTCTATGTGATAACTTTCTCAAAGCATTTTTAAATTTTTATGACAGTATCTACATATCATATCATAACAATATGACAAGTTTTGTATTTTTTAGACTTCATTTAGTTTTTTTAGAATTAAAAAACCATTAAGATTCAGATTGCCGATGGAGTATCGTAACCTAGATTTTTCAAAATTTCTTTCAATTTAGTGGGTAAGGCCTACAAGCGGACTAAAAAATATGAATATGATTTTTCTATAAATTTTATTTCATTATTTCAGATACTTGCAGTTCAAATTTCACCTATTTCAATTTAAATCCTAGAAATCCTAGAAACACACTTAATAAATTATAAATAGTAAACTAACATAGAAAAATACCAAAATTTCCATCTTATCGTAACTTTCGTGTCCAAAATGAAAACGGAAGAAACGTGTCCTTTCGTACAATTACACCATATTAGGATGAATGGGCACGTTTTTGAACCTTTTTTTCCGGAAGCGAACTTTTGAGTCTTGCGTGTTACGGGTGCCATTGTTTTCGCAACTTCCGTGTCTAGAAAGGAAACGCCAGAAACGCGTCCTTTGGTACTACTACACCATATTAGGATGATTGGGCACGTTTTTGAACCTTTTTGTTCCTGTAGCGAACTTTTGATTCTTGCATGTTACGGGTGCCGTCAGTTTTGCAACCTCCGTGTCCAGAACGAAAACGCCAGAAACACGTCCTTTGGTACTATTACACCATATTAGGATGATTGGACACGTTTTTTTAACTTTTTTTTTCCGGAAGCGAACTTTTGATTCTTGAGTGTTACGGCTGCCGTCATTTTCGCAACTTTCATGTCTGAAAAAAAAACATCAGAAACGCGTCCTTTGGTACTATTACACCATATTAGGATGATTAGGCACATTTTTGAACCTTTTTGTTCTTGAAGCAAACTTTTGATTCTTGCATGTTACGGGTGTCGTCGTTTTCGCAACTCTCGTGTCCAAAAAAAACACCAGAAACACGTCCTTTGGTACTATTACACCATATTAGGATGATTGGGCACGTTTTTGAACCTTTTTGTTCCTGAAGCGAACTTTTCATTCTTACATGTTATGGGTGTCGTCGTTTTCACAAATCTCGTGTCCGGAATAGAAATGCCAGAGACTCGTCCTTTGGTACTATTACACCATATTAGGATGATTGGGTACGTTTTTGATCCCTTTCGTTGTAGAAGCGAAATTTTGGTTCTTGCATGTTACGGGTGCCGTCGTTTTAGCAACTTTTGTTTCTGGAATGAAAACGCCAGAAACGCGTCCTTTGGTACTATTACACCATATTAGGTTGATTGTGCACGTTTTTGAACCTGTTTTGTTCTGGAAGCGTACTTTTGATTCTTGCATGTTACGGGTGCTGTCGTTTTCGCATCTTTCGTGTCGAAATCAAAAATGCTAGAAACACATCCTTTAGAACAATTACACCATATTAGGATGATTGATCACGTTTTTGAACCTTTTTGTTCCGGAAGCAAACTTTTGATTCTAGCATGTTACGGGTGCCGTCGTTTTCACAACTTTCGTGTCCGGAATGGAAATGCTAGAAATGCGTCCTATGGTACTATTACACCATATTAGGATGATTAGGCATGTTTTTGAACCTTTTTGTTCCTGAAGCGAACTTTTGATTCGTGCATGTTACGGGTGCCTTCGTTTGCGCAACTTTCATGTCTGGAACGAAAACGCCAGAAACGCGTCCTTTGGTACTACTACACCATATTAGGATGATTGGGCACGTTTTTGAACCTTTTTGTTTCTGAAGCGAACTTTTGATTCTTGCATGTTACGGGTGTGGTCGTTTTCGCAACTTTCATGTCTCGAACGAAAACGCCAAAAACGCGTCCGTAGGTACTATTACACCAAATTAGGACGATTGGGCATGTTTTTATCCTTTTTGTTACGGAAGCGAACTTTTGACTCTTGCATGTTACGGGTACCATCTTATCGCAACTTTCGTGTCTGAAATGGAAACGACAGAAACGCGTCCTTTGGAATTATTACACCATATTAGGATGATTGGTCATGTTTTGGAACCTTTTTGTTCGTGAAGTGAACTTTTAATTGTTGCATGTTATGGGTACCGTCGTTTTCGCAACTTTCGTGTCCGCAACTGAAACGCCAAAAATGTGTCCTTTGGAATTATTGCACCATATTAGTATGATTGATTACATTTTGGAACCTTTTTGTTCTACAAGCATACTTTTTGCTTGTTATGGGTACCGTTGTTTTCGTAACTTTTGTGTCCGGAACCAAAATGAAAGAAACGCGTCTGTAGGTACTATTAAAACAAATTAGGACGATTGGGCATGTTTTCTACGGAAGCGAACTTTTAATTCTTGCATGTTACGGGTGCCGTCGTTTTCGCAACTTTCGTGTCCGGAACGAAAACGCCAGAAACACGTCATTTCATACTATTACACCATATTAGGACGATTGGGCATGTTTTTTAACCTTTTTGTTACGGAGCGAACCTTTGACTCTTGCATGTTACGGGTACCATCTTGTCGCAACTTTCGCATCCGAAACAGAAATGCTAGAAACGCGTCCTTTCGTACTATTACACCATAATCAGATGATTGGGCACGGTTTTGAACCTTTTTGTTTCGGAAGCGAACTTTTTATTCTTACATGTTAAGGGTTCCATCGTTTTCGCAACTTTTGTGTCCGGAATGGAAACGCCAGAAGCGCGTCCTTTGGTACTATTACACCATATTAGGATGATTGGGCACATTTCTGAACCTTTTCGTTTCGGAAGCGAACATTTGAGTCTTGCATGTTATGGGTGCCGTCGTTTTCGCAACTTCCGTGTCCGAAACCGAAATGACAGAAACACGTCTGTAGATACTATTACACCAAATTTGGACGATTGGACATTGTTCTTTAACCTTTTTGTTACGGAAGCGAACTTTTGACTCTTGCATGTTATGGGTACCATCTTATCGCAACTTTCGTGTCCGAGACAGAAACACGCCTTTTGGTACTATTACACCATATTGGGATGAATGGGCACTTTTTTGAACCTTTTTGTTCTGGAAGCGAACTTTTGAGTCTTGCATGTTACGGGTGCCGTCGTTTTCGCAACTTCCGTCTCCAGAACAAAAATGCTAGAAACACGTCATTTGGTACTATTACACCATATTAGGATGAATGGGCACAATTTTGAACCTTTTTATTCCGAAAGCGAACTTTTGAGTCTTGCATGTTACGGGTGCCGTCGTTTTCGAAACATTCATGTCCAGAACAGGAATGACAGAAACGCGTCCATTGGTACTATTACACCAAATTAGGACGATTGGGCATCTTTTTTAACCTTTTTGTTATGGAAGTGAACTTTGGACTCTTGCATGTTACAAGTACCATCTTATCACAACTTTCATGTCCGAAACGGAAACGGCAGAAGCATGTCCTTTGGAATTATTACATCATATTAGGATGATTGGTCATGTTTTGGAACCTTTTTGTTCCGAAAGTGAACTTTTGATTATTGCTTGTTATGGGTATCGTCGTTTTCGTAACTTTCGTGTCCGTAACAGAAATGCCAGAAATATGTCCTTTGGTACTATTACACCATATTAGGATGATTGGTCACATTTTCGAACCTTTTTGTTCCAGAAGCGAACTTTTGATTCTTGCATGATTTCGGTACCGTTGTTTCTGCAACTTTTGTGTCCGTAACAGAAATGCCAGAAATGCGTCCTTTGGAATTATTACACCATATTAGTATGATTGGTATCGTTTTGGAACCTTTTTGTTCCGGAAGCGGACTTTTGATTGTTGCATATTACAGGTACCGTCGTTTTCGCAACTTTTATGTCCACAACAGAAACGCCAGAAATGCATCCTTTGATACTATTACACCATATTAGGATGATTGGGCATGTTTTTGAACCTTTTTTGTTCCGGAAGCGAACTTTTAATTCTTGCATGTTACGGGTGCCGTCGTTTTCGGAACATTCGTGTCCGGAACGGAAACACCAGAAACTCGTCCGTTGGTACTGTTACACAAAATTAGGATGATTGGGCACGTTTTTGAACCTTTTTGTTCCGGAGGCGAACTTTTGATTCTTGAATGTTACGGGTGCTGTCGTTTTCGCATCTTTCGTGTCTAGAAAGAAAACGCTAGAGACACGTACTTTGGAACTATTACACCATATTAGGATGATTGGGCATGTTTCTTAACCTTTTTGTTCTGGAAGCGAACTTTTAATTCTTGCATGTTACGGGGGCCGTCATTTAATATACGGAAGCATGCACACTTCATATGTTGACCTACACCAAGCCAAAATTCAAAGTGAACATTGCTCCAAGTAAAGGTATAAATGTTTTGGGACTAACATGTTCAACTAGTTTTTTGTAGGTGAATTGTTCCAATGATGAAATGGTTTCAACTTTGTTGTCCCTCAAAAGTGAAGAAACAAGATGGTGTGAGGGTGTTCCTATTATTCTAAATCTTTTATACTTACATTTGAGTATAGGAATACCGTACTACTAAGAGGGATACAAAGTTGATGTGTTTGTATGCCTCGGTACTCAAAGTATTTTATCCCATTGCTATCTTGAGAGAAAACCAAAGCCATAACATTTTCTCCTTGGGGTTTCAAGCCTTGTTATTTGTTGAGTTCGATAGCCCTTTTGATAACCTTTCCAAAATGTCTAAGATCATCAAAAACTGACTTCGGAGTTAAAAGTTATGACCTGTTTTCTAGAGTGCTGCCAGGAATTTCGGAAGTTCCGGATCAAGCCGCAACATCCGGGATCTCTAGGTCCGAAACTTCCGGTTCAGTCCGGAACTTCTGATATGAACCTTCCGTATCGATTTATTTTGGCCCGGAACTTTCGGCTCTGCCTGGAACTTCCGAAAAAGTCGTTCTGTATCGATTTATTTTGGCCCAGAACTTTCGGCTGAAGCCCAAAACTTCGGAAAAATCTGTTCTGTTTGAATTTATCTCTCAGTTCAGAATTTCTGGATTGATCCAGAACTTTCGGATGAACAGTTGTAAAATATCTTCAAACGGCCACTTTTTGAGTGAGGGATATAAATATCCCCTCACCCCATTTTAAAGAAGAAAACTCTTGAGCAAAATTTCTAAAACACTCTCTCACTCTTTCAGAGCTAGATCTTGAGCAAATCTTTGAGATTTTATTTGAGAGTGCAACACAAATCTTCTAGCAAACTTCTTGCTCTATCTTTTAAGAAGATTTTGTGTGGTTGAGTTCATTGGTTTCCCTAAAAAATCTTTGAGCACTTAAGTTCATAGCAAGCAAATCATCTATTGTGTTTGTTACTCTTGGAGATTGAGATCTCCTAGACGGCAAGGCATCGCCCATGAGCAACCAAGGATTGTGGTGTGCCTAGGAAATTTGTGAAGGCTCTACCTCACCTCCATAAGAAAATAGGTAACTCTAGTGAAACCCAAGCCAGACCCTAGCGGTTGCTTGGTGAGGAAAAGGGTTGAAAGAGACTCGGCCTTTTAGGGCCCCTCAATGGAGACGTAGCATCGGTGGATCAGAACTTCGGGAAATAAATCAAGTGTCTCATTTATTCATTTACTTGTTCTTCATGTTCATGAGCTAGCTTGTCATATTCATACGTGTTTTAGCCCGATCTATGTGCTCGTGCTTGTTTGATTGTAATTGATGAATGTGATAGCTTCATAATACCTATTAGAACTTGCAAGAATAATTGGTTTGAACTAGAACTCATTAGGGGCTCCTAGATTTAAAGTTTATCGGTTAATTACGTTTATTGCTTATTTTAGCCCAATCTCTAAATCTACCACTTGGATCTATTTTTCCTTGCATAGACATACTCCTAATGACTTGTGCTTACTTTCTATTCTTATAGAATTGCTATAAAATTCTTGAAGGTTCGACTTTGTGAATTTCTTGTTGTTCCCGGAATATCCGGTTGGAACCGGAAGTTCTGGACCCCTGAACGTCCGACTCAACCCGGAACATCCGGACCCCGGATGTTCTGGAATAAACCGGATATTCCGAGAGGTTTAACATTTCTATTCGAAGAATTTTTTAGGAACGTCTATTCACCCTCTTCTAGACAACATCAGTATCCTTTCAATTGGTATCAAAGCAAGGTCTCTCATTTGGGGCTTCATCATCTTGAGAGTAAGGATGCCGATGGGTTGTGAGATGTTTATAGAACCTCTTTTGCTAGATGGTTTAAATTATTTATCTTGGAGTATGTGCATGCTTAATATCTTTAGAACATAGGTCCTCAAATATAACAAATTCTAGATGTGAGCATTTCTCCTCCTAGTAATAAATTGCTTTCATCTGAAGAGGAAGAGAAATGCATACATCTCAATGCTCAAGCTACTAATGTCTTGTTGAGTGCTATGAGTGATGATGTAGTTGAATTCATTATGCCGCTTGAAGATGCTCATCTCATATGGACTACACTTAAGGAAACATATGATAAGTCCAAATGCGATGATGAAAAGACTCAAGTGATTATTTCAAATAGTCAAGATGACATTTCTACATCAACCTCCTCACCAATATGTGATTCCATACAAGGTAATGAAATGGTGAGTAAGGTTGACGATTATGAAATTCTTTCTTTAAACTCCAACAACAATAGAAATAAAATATGCATACCCACATGTGTTGTTGACAATTTCATATCTCTAGTACTAAATTATCAATATCTAATGATGATATGAATAATTATTCCCATTGTCATACTTCTAATTCCAAAGGACGCATTTCTGCCGTTTCCGTTTCTAACACGAAAGTTGCGATAAGATGTTACCCGTAACATGCAAGAGTCAACAGTTCGCTTTCAGAACAAAATGGTAAAAAACGTGCCCAATAGTCCTAATTTGCTGTAATAGTACCTACGGACGCGTCTCTGTCATTTCGGTTCTGGACACAAAAGTTGCAAAAACGACGGCACCCGTAACATGCAAGACTCAAAAGTTCGCTTGCAGAACAAAAAGGTTCAGAAACGTGGCCAATCATCCTAATATGGTGTAATAGTACCAAAGGATGCGTTTCTGGCATTTTCGTTCTAGACACAAAAGTTACGAAAACGACGGCACCCGTAACATTTAAGAATCAAAAGTTCGCTTCTAGAAAAAAGGCCCAAAAACGTGCCCAATCATCCTAATATAGTGTAATAGTACCAAAAGACGCGTTTCTAGTGTTTCCCTTCTGGACACGAAAGTTGCTAAAACGACGGCTCCCGTAACATACAAGAACCAAAAGTTCGCTTCCGGAACAAAAAGGTTCAAAAACGTGCCCAATCATCCTAATATGGTGTAATAGTTCCAAAGTACGCGTTTCTGGTATTTCTTTTGCGGACACGAAAGTTACGAAAACGACGGCAATCGTAACATTCAAGAATCAAAAGTCCCAATCATCCTAATATGGTGTAATAGTTCCAAAGGATGCGTTTCTGACATTTTATATCTCGACACAAAAGTTGCGAAAACGACGGCACCCGTAACATGCAACATTAAAAAGTTCGCTTTAGGAACAAAAAGGTTCAAAAATGTGCCCAATCATCCTAATATATTGTAATAGTTACAAAGGACGCGTTCCGGGCATTTTAGATCTCGACTGGAAAGTTGCGAAAGCGACGGCACCAGTAACATGCAAGAATCATAATTTCACTTCCGAAACAAAAAGTTTCAAAACGTGCCCAATAATCTTAATATGGTGTAATAGTACCAAAGGTCATGTTTATGGCATTTTCGTAACGGACACGAAAGTTGCGAAAACAACAGCACCCGTAACATGCAAGAATCAAAAGTTCGCTTCCGGAGCAAAAAGGTTCAAAAACGTGCCCAATCATCCTAATATGGTCTAATAGTTCCAAAGTACGCGTTTCTGTCGTTTCCTTTGCGGACACGAAAGTTGCAAAAACGACGGCACCCGTAATATTCAAGAATCAAAAGTTCGCTTTCGGAACAAAAATGTTCAAAAACGTGCCGAATCATCCCAATATTGTGTAATAGTACCAAAGGACGCGTTTCTGGCGTTTCTATTCTGGACATGGAAGTTGCGAAAATGATGGCACCCGTAGCATACTAGAATCAAAAGTTCGATTCCAGAACAAAAAGGTTCAAAAAAAAAAGGTTCAAAAACATGACCAATCATTCTAATATGGTGTATTAGTTCCAAAGTACACGTTTCTGGCGTTTCCATTGTGGACACGAAAGTTACGAAAAAGATGGCACCCGTAACATTCAAGAATCATCATAATATGGTGTAATAGTACCAAAGGACTCGTTTCTGGCATTTTTTATCTAGACACGAAAGTTGCGACATTGACGGTAACCGTAACATACTAGAATCAAAAGTTCACTTCTGGAACAAAAAGGTTCAAAAACGTGACCAATCATCCTAATATGGTGTAATAGATCCAAAGGACGCGTTTTGGGCATTTCAGATCTCGACACGAAAGTTGCGAAAACGGTGGCACCCAAGAATCGAAACTTCGCTTCCGAATCGAAAAGTTTAAAAATGAGACCAATCATCCTAATATAGTGTAATAGTACCAAAGGTCACGTTTCTCGTGTTTCTGTTCCAGACATGAAAGTTATGAAAATGACGTTACCCATAACATGCAACAATCAAGAGTTCAATTCCGAAACAAAAAGTTCCAAAATATAACCAATCATCTTAATATGGTGTAATAATTCCAAAGGACGCGTTTCTACCATTTCCGTTTCGGACACAAAAGTGGTGATAAGATGGTACCTGTAACATGCAAGAGTCAAAAGTTCGCTTCCGGAAAAAAATGTTAGAAAACATGTCCAATCGTCCTAATTTGGTGTAATAGTACCTATGGACGTGTTTCTGTCGTTTCGGTTTCGGGCACGGAGGTTGCGAATACGATGGCACCCGTAACATGCAAGAATTAAAAGTTCGCTTCTGGAAAAAAGGCCCAAAAATGTGCCCAATCATCCTAATATAGTGTAATAGTACCAAAGGACATGTTTCTGGCGTTTCCTTTCTTGACACGAAAGTTGCTAAAACGACCGCACCCGTAACATGGAAGAATCAAAAGTTCGCTTCCGGAACATAAAGTTCAAAAATATGACCAATCATCCTAATATGGTGTAATAGTAACAAAGGACTCGTTTCCTACGTTTCCGTTCTAGACACGAAAGTTGCGAAAATGATGGCACCTGTAACATGCTAGAATCAAAAGTTCGCTTCAGGAATAAAAAGGTTCAAAAATGTGACCAATCATGATAATATGGTGTAATAGTTCCAAAGTACGCGTTTCTGGCGTTTCCTTTGCGGACACGAAACTTACGAAAACGACGGCACCTGTAACATTCAAGAATCATCATAATATGGTGTAATAGTACCAAGGGACTCGTTTCTGGCATTTTCTATCTCGACATGAAAGTTGCGATAACGACGATAACCATAACATGCTAGAATCAAAAGTTCGCTTCTAAAACAAAATGGTTCAAAAACATGACCAATCATCCTAATACGGTGTAATAGTTCCAAAGGACGTGTTTTGGGCATGTCAGATCTCGACACGAGAGCTGCGAAAACGACCTCACCCGTAACATGCAAGAATCAAAACTTCGGTTCCGAATCGAAAAGGTTCAAAAACGTGCCCAATCATCTTAATATAGTGTAATAGTACCAAAGGTCACGTTTCTGGCATTTCTGTTCCGGACACGAAAGTTACCAAAACGATGGTACCCATAACATGCAACAATCAAAAGTTCGATTCTAGAACAAAAAGGCTCCAAAACGTGACCAATCATCCTAATATGTTGTAATAATTCTAAAGGATGTATTTCTGCTGTTTTCGTTTTGGACACAAAAGTGGCGATAAGATGGTACCCGTAACATGCAAGAGTCAAAAGTTCGCTTTCGTAACAAAAAGGATAAAAAACATGTCCAATCATCCTAATTTTGTGTAATAGTACCTACAGACACATTTCTATCATTTTGGTTCCGTACACGAAAGTTGTGAAAACAACAGCACCTGTTACATATAAGACTCAAAAGTTCGCTTCTGGAACAAAAATGTTCAAAACGTGCCTGATCATGCTAATATGGTGTAATAGTACTAAAGGATGCGTTTCTGGCGTTTTCTATCTCGACACAAAAGTTGCGATAACGACGGTAACCGTAACATGCTAGAATCAACAGTTCGCTTCTAGAAGAAAAAGGTTCAAAAACTTGATCAATCCTCCTAATATGGTGTAATAGTTTCAAAGGACGCGTTTCGGGTTTTTCAGATCTCGACATGGAAGTGGCAAAAACGACGGCACCCGTAACATGCAAGAATCAATACTTCGCTTCCAAATTGAAAAGGTTCAAAAATGTGACCAATCATCCTAATATGGTGTAATAGTACCAAAGGTCATGTTTTTGGCATTTCTGTTCCGGACATGAAAGTTACGAAAACGACGGTACCCATAACATTCAACAATCAAAAGATCAATTCCGGAACCAAAAGGTTCCAAAACAGGACCCATCATCCTAATATGGCGTAATAATTCCAAAGGACGCGTTTCTGCCGTTTCCGTTTCAGACACGAAAGTGGCAATAAGATGGTACGCGTAACATTCAAGAGTCATAAGTTCACTTCCGTAAAAAAAAGGTTGAAAAACATGCCCAATCGTCCTAATTTGGTGCAATAGTACCTATGGACGCATTTCTGTTGTTTCAGTTCCGGACACGAAAGTTGCGAAAAGGACAGCACCCGTAACATGCAAGACTCAAAAGTTCACTACCAGAACAAAAAGGTTCAAAAACGTGCCCACTCATCGTAATATAGTGTAAAAGTACCAAAGGACGCGTTTCTGGGATTTTCGTTCTGGACACGAAAGTTGCGAAAACTACGGCACCCGTAACATGCAAGAATCAAAAGTTCGCTTCCGGAAAAAAAAGGATCAAAAACGTGACCAATTATCCTAAAATGGTGTAATAATTGCAAAGGACGTGTTTCTGTCGTTTCTGTTTCGTACACGACAGTTGCGATAAGATGGTACCCGTAACATGCAAGAGTCCAAAGTTCGCTTCTAGAGCAAAAAGGTTCAAAAACGAGCCCAATCATCCTAATATGGTGTAATTGTACCAAAAGACGCGTTTCTGGCGTTTCCGTTCCGGACACGAAAGTTGCGAAAATGATGGCACCCGTAACATGCAAGAATGAAAAGTTCGCTTTCAGAAATAAAAGGTTTAAAAACGTGCCCAATCATCCTAATGTGGTGTAATAGTTCCAATGTACGTGTTTCTGGCGTTTCCTTTCCGGACACGATAGTTGCGAAAACGACGGAAAACGTAACATTCACGAATCAAAAGTTCGCTTCGGGAACAAAAAAGGTTCATAAACGTGCCCAATTATCCTAATATGGTGTAATAGTACCAAATGACTCGTTTCTGGCATTTCCATTCCGAACACGAAAGTTGTGAAAACGACGACACGAGTAACATGCTGGAATCAAAAGTTCGCTGCCAGAACAAAAAGGTTCAAAAACGTGCCCAATCATCCTAATATAGTGTAATAGTTTCAAAGTACGTGTTTCTGGCATTTTCTTTTTGGCACGAAAGTTGCAAAAACGACGGCACCCGTAACATGCAACAATCAAAAGTTCGCTTCCAAAAAAAGGTTCAAAAATGTGCCCAATCATCCTAATAAGGTGTAATAGTACCAAAAGACGTGTTTCTGGCGTTTCCGTTCCGGACACGAATGTTGTGAAAACGACGGCACCCGTAACATGCAAGAATCAAAAGTTCGCTTTCGGAAATAAAAGGTTTAAAAATGTGCCTAATCATCCGAATGTGGTGTAATAGTTTCAAAGTACGCATTTCTGGCGTGTCCTTTCCAGACACGACAGTTGCGAAAACGACGGCACTCGTAACATTCTCGAATCAAAAGTTCACTTCTGGAACAAAAATGTTTATAAACGTGCCCAATCATCCTAATATGGTGTAATAGTACCAATGGACTCATTTCTGGCGTTTCCATTCCGGACACGAAAGTTGTGAAAACGACGACACCCGTAGCATTCTATAATCAAAAGTTCGCTTCCGGAATAAAAAGGTTCAAAAACATGCCCAATCAACCTAATATGGTGTAATAGTATCAAAGGACACGTTTCTGTCGTTTCCGTTTCAGACACGAATGGGGCGATAAGATGGTACCCGTTACATGCAAGAGTCAAAAGTTCACTTCCGTAACAAAAAGGTTAAAAAAACATGCCAAATCGTCCTAATTTGACGTAATAGCACCTACGGGCGCGTTTTCAGCGTTTTAGTTTCGGACACGAAAGTTGAGAAAATGACGACACCCGTAACATGCAAGAATCAAATGTTCGCTTCCAGAACAAAAATGTTAAAAAACATGCCCAATCATCCTAATATGGTGTAATAGTACCAAAGGACGCGTTTCTGGCGTTTCCGTTCCGGACACGAAAGTTGTGAAAACGACGGCACCCGTAAAATGTAAGAATCAATTGTTTCCTTTCGAAACAAAATGGTTCAAAAGCATGCCAAATCAACCTAATATGGTGTAATAGTACCAAAGGACACGTTTCTGGCGTTTCTGTTTCAGAAACGAATGTTGCAATAAGATGGCACCCGTAACATGCAAGACTCAAAAGTTCGCTTCCGGAACAAAAAGATTCAAAAACGTGCCCAATCATTCTAATATGTTGCAGTAGTTCCAAAGTACGCGTTTCTGGCGTTTCCTTTTCGGACACGAAAGTTGCGAAAATGACAGCACTCGTAACATTCAAGAAATAAAAGTTCGCTTTTGGAACAAAAAGGTTCAATAACGTGCCAAATCATCCTACTAAGGTGCAATAGTACTAAAAGACACGTTTCTGCCATTTCCGTTCTGGACACAAAAGTTGCGAAAATGACGGCACCCGTAAAATACAAGAATCAAAAGTTCACTTCCGGAACAAATAGGTTAAAAAACGGGACCATTCATCCTAGTGTGGTGTAATACTTCCAAAGTACGTGTTTCTGGCATTTCCTTTCTGAACACGAAAGTTGCAAAAACGACAACACCCGTAACATGCAAGAATGAAAAGTTCGCTTCCGGAACAAAAAGGTTCAAAAACGTGCCCAATCATCCTAATATGGTGTAATAGTTCCAAAGTACGCATTTCTGGCGTTTTCTTTCCGAACACGAAAGTTGTGAAAATGACGGCACCCGTAACATGCAACAATCAAAAGTTCATCCAGAACAAAAAGGTTCAAAAACGTGCTCAATCATCCTAATAAGGTGTAATAGTACCAAAAGACGTGTTTCTAGCGTTTCCGTTCCGGACACGAATGTTGTGAAAACGACGGCACTCGTAACATGCAAGAATCAAAAGTTCGCTTTCGGAAATAAAAGGTTTAAAAACGTGCCTAATCATCCGAATGTGGTGTAATAGTTCCAAAGTACGCGTTTATGGCATGTCCTTTCCAGACACGACAGTTGCGAAAACGACGGCACTCGTAACATTCTCGAATCAAAGGTTCACTTCTGGAACAAAAATGTTTATAAACGTGCCCAATCATCCTAATATGGTGTAATAGTACCAATGGACTCATTTCTGTCGTTTCCATTCCGGACACGAAAGTTGTGAAAACGACGACACCCGTAGCATTCTAGAATCAAAAGTTCACTTTCGGAATAAAAAGGTTCGAACAAGGGCTGGCATAGCCAATGGTTCTATGTTAGGAACCACGAGCCAGCCCTCTCTCTAGATATCGACCGCTTCCCGACTCCAGCGCGGACCTGGTCGGACCAGTGTGGTTCGGACGACCAGGACCAGGTCAACGAGCTTGTTCAGGAGATCGCTGACCTTCGAAAGCGAGGGTTGATGGGTGTCGTTGTGGCCCTAAACATCGTGCTCTGCCACATCCAGCCTTGCAAGAGCCGGGCACGGTCGGGGTACGATTACGAGGGTCGGACCGACCCCTCCCATGAGTCTCTAGAGGCATTGTCCATGGAGGAGGCTACAGAGCGGGTTCGGGATCTCTTTGCTGCTAAGATGGAGATCTGCAATGAAGACACTGATGGTAATATGCCCTAGAGACAAGTTTTGGAGGAACCGGAAGTTATGGTTGGTCCGAAACTTCTGGGCCTGCCCTGGTGGCAGGTTCTGGAGGAACCAAAAGTTCCGGTTGGATCAAAACTTCTGGGCCTACTCTAGAGGCGAATTCTGGATGAACCGAAAGTTTCGGGCTTCGGCCGGAACTTTAGGGCCGAAATAAATTCGATACAGAATGTTATTTTTGAAAGTTCTGGGCCTCTGCTGGAACTTCTGGGCCGAACGTGTAGATTAGATCTGGTGGGCTTTAATGTTGATTAAAGGCCCATCAGTGGACTCTATATAAGGAGAGGAGAGGCTAGGGCGCAAAAGGTTGTTGGACCTCCCCTAACCCTAGCCGCCACCTCTCCCCTGGCAGCACCTGCTGTGGCCACATCTCCCCTAGTCTCGCGCGCAGTACTAGCATACCAGAGTGAGGTGATCCCATCCCTGTACATGTGGATACCATAGAGGCACCGCTACGATTGTGGTGCTGATCTTCTTGCTGTGGAGATCGTGGTGCTACGTCTTCATCGCCAAAGGTCAGATGGAGCTGGGTGGAGTTGATCGAGGACACGCTTCCCCAACTCTTCTTCCACTGCACTAGCGCGTTTCACGACTAGAGGTAACAATCCATGATCCCATTACTCGCATGGTTCCTGGGTGGACGTGGTAGAGAAATTTTTGTTTTCATGCTAGCGTAGCCTACCTGTTCCCCAACAGATGCTCTGAAGTCATATCATCTCACCAATCCCCGACCGGAGGTAAGGCGTCATAGTTAGCCTTATTTATATTTCTTGGTTGCTTCCTTTTGCAATATCACCTGCCGAGTGTCAGCTCTGACTCGGTGAAATGTAGGGGCGAGACGTGTTCTATTCTTTAGCGCCATTGCCGAAGCAGCCACGAGCGGTCGGGCAAAAGGATATCGATCGGGTTGATGGCCCAATCGGCAAGAAGAGAAAGGACAAGGCTCCTGCTGCTCCGGTGGTGAAGAGGACGCGGTCATTGGTGGCTTCAAAGGGCAAGCCTAAGGTGCCCTCATCGTTTCTGGGCGAGGCCAGGGCTGAGTCAGAGTCGTCGGAGGGAGGCCCCATTGACGCTGCGTTGGTGGTGGTGAGCTCTTCCTCGTCTCTATCTCCTCCTCGTTCGTTGCCTCCACCGGGGGGCCATCGGGCAAGTCCCGACCAGTGAAGAAGGTGGCCTTCTGAAAGTCGAGCAGGTAATTCCCTCATGCCTGAAAGTATATATGGTGATATAGAATTTCTATGTCTTGACTTGTGCATTCATTAGGCCACCGACTTTGGATCTCGGGATGGATGAGGTTGCTATCGTAGGGGAGGTCCTAGCACTGGCGATCATGCCGACCCCCAATGTGGGCTTGATGGAGCCGGCTGCCGCCTCGGGGGCTGTCGGTGTGGAGGCAGCGTCGGTGGATGTGGACGCAGGGATGGTGACAATCATCCCGACCCCCGTTGAGGTCCCATTAGGGCCAGCAGTGGATTAAGTAGTGGTCGGCATGGGAACTGTGTCTGTGGAGCCAATCCTCGATAAGGGGTCGTTGTCGTCGATGACCACACTAGTGGACACTTCATCGGGAGCAGCTACCGCTCTGACTGCTCCTGTCATGGAGGTTATTCCCCCCATGGCAGACTTGGAGGAGGACTCAGTGGTGGCCCCTCAACCGATGGAGACACCGGTGCGATCAGGGGATGTAGTGCCTCCCTTTGGCCCAGATGACATCATGCGAGATGAGGAAGAGTGTCGACAACTCCTGATCCGGCTGGGGATGGTGGCTGATGTGAGTCCCTCTGCTTGTTGTGTTATTGCTTGTTGTTTAATTACGACTGACGGAGTATTGTCACAACGTGTGTTAGGGCATTTGGTCGACCATGCTGACAACCTGTGCTGATCGGGCGCAGCAGGCCAGGGTGCGAGCGATGCTCGTGTCTAACAGTTAGAAGTCTGGCTGGCTGAGGCCGAGGCCAGGCGAGAGGTGGTGGAGAAGGAGGCCACCGAACTCTGAATTTTGCTAGACATCCAAGAGTTTAGTAATGATCTTGTACCTTTTGAACCATTCCCTTATGTTGATGAAGTTATTTTAGTTTTGTCGGTCGATAGACCGCTAGTCTCTTGGGGTGCAGGTGGAGACATTGATTGAGCTCATCAAGCGGTTGCAAGAGGTGGCGAAGGCGGCGTTCGGCGAGGCCATATAGGCCAAGAAAAAATAGGCTGAGATGCTCGTGGAAGTCCGAGAGATGAAGAAAAAACTTGTCGAGGCAGATAAGAAACACACCGAGGCGGTCGGTGAGTATAAAAGTACGCCCGACCGGTACGTGTTTTTGGTTGAAAGTCTGAATCTCCATCTTGACATTTTATCTATGCTATAGAACTGCATCGGTGTGTTAAGGCCTAGTTCAATGATTTGGAAGCTCGCTTGAGCAGTGTTCAAGCAGACTTTGACAATTGTTGGGCTGGTGCCAAGGCCTTGATGAAGATGGTGGATGATGAGCCATCGTGTGCTGACCTGCCCAAGAACAAGTTCTTGGTGCGGCTCTATGGGGCACCCGCACGCCTCCGGAGTCATGTCCAGGGGTGGTTGCACACGGTGGCGACGCACACACTCGAGATTGTTCGAGTGTTATATCCCTACACCCGACTAGAGCATATCCGAGAGGGGTGGCCATCAACTGTCGAGGAGGCCGATATGGAGAAGTACTACTCGAACGTGAAGGAGACAGCCAAAGTGCTCATTCAAGACTTGGAGGTGTTCTCTGAAGAACCTACCGAGTAGTGCTATTATGTAGGAAAAAGTAATGGTGTAAATATGACATTTATTTTTAATGTAATGTTATTTGAAGTTATAATTGTGTTGTGTCCGACCGCCCTATTTTGTTATAGCCTTAGTTCGTAACATGGGGAAACTTAGCCACACACACGCATATTGAACCTCAGGCTTCGCAAGTAGTCAAGAAAGATTGCGGAGGTGGTCGGGCAACAAGCATGGTAGAAAAATTCATTAGGCGAGTTTGGTGAGCCCCCGAGCGTGCAACAGACATATCAACTACACCTCCCCATAGAACGGAACGAATACCAACTCGGGATGATCGATCAGGACATCGCTCGACCGATCGCCAAAGCTAGAGCGGGTCATAGACTCTAGGGTAAAGTGATAGAAAGGGCAAAGCACACAGGGCTAGGCAGGACAAAAGGTGTTGGAGAAGCTTTGGAGAAGTGAAATTATTATTAATCCAAGATAGAAAGTACGTAGCTTATAACATCATGGGTAAAATCAGCGTAGGTGCTCGATGTTCCAGGAATTGGGGACGCGTTGACCATCTTCTCTGGTCAATCGATAAGATCTTGGCCGAGTGACCTTCACGATGATAAATCGACCTTTTCACGGAGCAGATTGCTTGTGAGAACCGACCACGGATTGTACCCGACGAAGGACCAGATCCTGACTTGGAATGACCGACCACGTACATTATGATCATGATATCGGCGAATTACTTGCTGGTATCGGTCATATTGAATTATTGTGGCCAATCGAGCTTCCTCGAGACTATCAGTGTCCTCTTGTCTTGTTTGTTCGGCGGCCCTCTCTTCAAAATGTTGAATTCTCGGGGACTTGTGGACCATGTCTACAGGTAGAATGGCCTCTGACCCGTATACCAGGAATAAAGAAGTCTGACTAGTAGCTTGGCTTGGTTGAGTGCGGAGTCCCATAAGACAGCTGGTAGTTCTTTTATCCACCGTCCTCCATACTTATTGAGAGGGTCAAAAACCCTAGATTTCAAGCCTTGGAGAATCATGCCATTAGCTCGTTCACATTGACCGTTTGCTCATGGATATGCTACTGATGCATATTTTGCCTCGATGCACTGGTCTTCGCAAAATTCCTAGAAGTCATTTGCAGTGAATTGTGTCCCTAGATCTGTGATGATCTGATTGGGGATACCATACTGATAGATAATTCCCTAGATAAATTCTGTGGCTTTCTTCATGGTGCAGGTCTTTAGTGGCATGACTTTAATCCACTTGGTAAACTTGTCCACTGCGACAAATAGGTGGTCATATCCATGTGGTGCCTTCTGAAATGGGCTGACCATGTCTAGCCCCCAGCATGCGAATGGCCATGAAGGCAGAATTGTTTGAAGTGCTTGTGCCAGGATATGATTTTGCCTGATGAAAAACTTGCATCCTTGACATCTTTTGACGAGTAGTTTGGCGTCTTCATTGGTGGTCGGCCAATAAAAACCTGACCGGAACACCTTGCCTACGAGAGTCCAGGCACCAGCATGATTGCCACACATTTCCGAGTGCACTTCTTCCAATATGTTTGATCCTTCAAGTCGATTGACGCATTTGAGGAGCACCCGAGTCGATGCGGCTCATTTATATAGCTCCGACCTGACGATGACATACTGTTTACTCCTTTAGGCGAGATGAATGGTGGAGTCCTTGTCATCTGGAGTTTTGGCGGTGAGGATAAAATCATCCATGGTCTTCCCCTTGGTTCCTGACAACAATTAAAACATCACAAGGATCAAATAGTATTCCATTCTTAAAAACATTACAGTGTACACTTAGGAACGTATTCACCTGATAGTTTAACTGACATGCACGTGCCTGAGTAATTGGTCCTTGCATCCTTGGCTCATCGTCTCGTATGTGTATATCCAGAGAAGAGATGTCCACATCATATCATCTATGTAGCATTCTACAATATCATGTAATAGCCCATCTAGGACGACTGTCATGGTTCGTTGGTATGTGGCACCTGCATTTTTTAATCCAAAGCGCATAACTTTGTAACAGTATATCCCTTTTGGTGTTTGGAATGTGGTTAACTCCTCATCTTCTGGTGCCATTTTTATTTGATTATACCCTAAAAAACCATCCATAAAAGAAAATATTTCGTATCCCATAGTAGCATCTATAAGAATTTCAGAAATAGGAATTGGGAAATCATCTTTTAGACATGCTTTATTTAAATCCCTAAAATCAACTCATACACGAGTTTGTCCACCTTTCTTTTTGATGGGGACAATATTAGAAACCCATTGAGGTTATTTAACTTCCCTAATAAACCCTGCAGCTATGAGCTTATCAACCTCAGCTTCAATTTTTTGGAGGATATCTAGGTAGAACCTTATTTGAGGTTGCTTTACTGGTGGAACATCCTCTCGTACGGCTAGCCGATGCATTGCAACCGCAGGATCTAAACCTGGCATTTCTTCATGAGACCAAGCAAAGACATCTTTATTTGAGGAAAGAAATTTATGATATTCTTTCTTACTCTCTTCGGACAAATATTTGCTGATGTAGATCGGACAAGAATTGTCAAGGGTACCAATATCGATCTCTTCCAACTCATCAACCGTAGACTGGTTTCCATCTTCCATTTGTGGAGATGCTACTGTCGTGTCTACAAACTTGGCTAAAGTCATACAAACTTCATAGCCCAAGCCATATTTCTTTTCTTTTAATTTCTTGTCCTCATACAGCACGTCAAGCTGTGCTTGTGATAGCACCTTCATAAACAGTGCAAGCTGCCCTCGGCCACCACATAAAGACCGTCCTATGAGGATGTCATACCCCATTTGCTGCATTATGTACAACACTTTATTATCATATAAGGAGAAAGGCAAAGGCTCGTTATCTTTATTCGATAAAGCAATATGTGCAGAAGTTCTAGCTTTATTTCTAGCTGGAACAAACTTGTGCAATTCACTTCGTGCATGTCTTATTTTGTGTTGTATTAGAGAAGGCGGAGGCATCGTAATTTCTATACCTTTATCAGAGGATGGCTCATTCACTACCCAAAATCTTGGTTCTCCCTCCTTTCTCAGATCCGTTGGTATATATTGATATATTTTCTGACTTGATGAGGATTCACTTGCTTCCATTTTTGAGAACCTTTGCTCCAATGTTACTTTTGTCGTTGGTTTGTCCATCTTACCTGAGAGCTCAATGTAAAATTTAGCATCGACATAGAAAGATTCGGCTATTGTAAATGGCTTTTTATCAGCGAAAATTATTGTTGTTTCTCCTTTAGCATTTTTGTATTTAATGCATTGATGAAGCACAGATGGCACCACATGGTTTTCATGCAGCCATGGATGACCAAGTAGGGCATTGTATAAGGTAGCAACATCAATCACATGGAAAGTCACGTAAGTGGACAATGCTTCTATTTTACACACCAAAGCTATAGTGCCCATAGCCTCTTGGCTTGACTGGTTAAAGCCATGAATAATTACGTTTGATTGACTGAGATCTTTCTTAGAATACCCAATCCTTTTTAGAGTGCGCAAAGACAATAAATTTATAGTGAATCCCCTGTCTATCATAATTCTGTTTATGGGCAAATAATCAATTTCACCATACATAAGGAGAGGACAGTTATGCTTCTTATGTTCTAATAGTAGGTCTTCATCTGTGAATGTCATGTTTAGAACCTCAGCTAATTTTGCTTCGGTGTGAGACACTTCTACCCTATAATCCTCAAGAAATAAAAGTGCTATAATAAAAGCCTTTCGTAGATTAGAAGATAGACACAGAGCATCATACACTGAAAGCATGGCTGGTATTTTCTTCAAATAAGCAATTACATCATACTTGACTGACACATTAGAAGTGGGGTCAGTCGTTTCATCTAAAGCTACATCCTTGCTTCTAGGATTTTTAGGAGGAGGGTGAACATCAGTCAACTGACGGCCCAATCTAAGTTGAACTTGGTCTACTTCTAGGGATTCCTCCTCAGGGAAGTACAATGGTCCATCATCTTCTTCGAAGACTCTGATTATAAAAACATTGAAGTCCTCATGTGTGTCGTCCTCACGCCATGCCAATCTTTTAGAACTTGTCAACACGAAACGTGGGACTTCAGCATTGACCGTTAGTCGTTCGAGCACGCTTCGCCTTTTTCGGTGCTGTCCATGCTCTTCTAATTTTCCATAATTTGATGGGTTGGACTTGTTGGTATATGTCCCTCTGAAGTATGCTCGCTGCTCATCAAGATATAGTGCATTGCCAGATCATTTTGAATGGTAGCGATGCTAGCTACCATTTTCTTTCCCTTCTTGAAACTCTTCAAAAGGTATGTATTGATTGTCCCTTCATCTATCAATTTCTGGATGATATTTTTTACCACAAAACAATCTTTTAGTGTGTGACCCAAGACACGGTGGTAATGATAGAAATTTGGTTCATTGAACCTAGAGGCTTCCTCTGGTCTTTTTGGCCTTGGAAGCTCTATCAGATCCAACTCTTGTAAACCGACAGAAAGATCTGGCACCTCTTCTATAGGGAAGGAGTATTCTTTGCTTTGGCGCTCAATAAGAGTTGGCCTTCTAGCAGATTGAGGTCCTTTCGGTTCTTTATTCCTTGTAGCCGCCCTATCTATTTGCAATGATGGGATCACTGTCGTTGCTTGCATAGCCTGAACATGCTTTGGCTTGAAAGGAACTTTATCTCTTGAAATATTCTTATCAATTGGCTTTGTGGCTGTCTTTTAACGATGAGCCACGTATTGCGCATAGTTTTTAATGTCAGTTGCCTTGGACGCCAATTCTTCAAAGGTTATTGGGCGTACACCTTGTAAATAAACTGCCATATCAGGTCGTAGGTTGTTCATGCACATCCGTATGGCCTCGTATTCTATAATGGGCTGAGGACAATGAAGGCTAAGATTCCTCCATCTGTTTATGAAGTTGGCAGCTTTTTCATTTGCCCCCTGCTCTGTTTGGGTCAGTTCGGTGATACCAACAGTTCTCTGTGTGCTATAAAAGTGCTCGAGAAAAGCGTCTTGCATTTGTTCCCAAGTTTTCATAGAGCTTTGTGGTAACTTGCTGTACAAACTGTTGTAGGAGAAGAGCTCCATTGTGAGCTGTGTCTTGGCAAGCTGCAAGAAAATGAGCTATATGCTCATGTGGTGACCCAGTTCCATTAAATTTGCTGAACTGTGGTTTTCGATAGTTACTTGAAAAATACACCATATCGATGTTCGGAGGGTATGGTATAACATACCCCGGACGCATAGAGTAGTGCGCTTGCATATATTGTGCCTTAACCCCTTCAACGATCATCCGTTGAATAGCCTCCAAGCTAACACCAGGAATCGCTTGGTGGTTCTCCTTGCTGGCAGAGGTTTGCCCCTGATTTTTTGGCCCCGCACCATTTGCTACCTGGTGCCAAAGAGCAGCCAATTCATCTTCTTTTTGTTGTAATGATGCTATGAGCTGGGATAGCTGTCCTTCCACTGATAGGGTCTCATTTGTTGCTAGAACCTACTCAACACGCGGTTGTTGAGGTCTATGAGAATTTGGCTCGGTAGACTATAGCATCCGGAGCATCGTTTTTAGGATAAGTTGTATCGTCATACAGGGGATTATGAGATCTTGAATAACTCGAATCATGAGAATTTGTAGGACTACGAGTTACAGGACAATGATTTATCACAACATTTTTTCTAGCTTTCTTTCTTTTGAAATGTGTCGAGGTAGAAGGCGCTTCACTGGTGCCGTCCCCTGTTTCTCTGACCCCAACTGGCATAAATGAAAACACCTCAAATGACTTGTTCAAGGCCTCTTTTCTGATCGGCCAAGGAATGTTGTTGATGTCTTCTTGGGTGTGCCTGTCACTGTCCTCTTTATTGGCACCTTATGACCATGACTGGGTGAAAGAGAAGTTGCTCCCTGAATTGCACTGCATGCTGGTTTTGCTCGCATGGACAATTCTCTTCGCTTGTAGTTGGCTCACTTGGCACGAATATTTGCATCTTGCTTGATGTAGGCCTACCACTGAGGGTCTTGCTTTACGTACTCTTGATATCCTGGCCAGTTGGCCAACGCCTCAGCTCGTCTCATGATGGCGCCACCCACACTATTTTCAGATGTGGAAACACCCGGTAGCAATTCTCTCAATGTTTGGCAGATACTTCTTTCTATGAATGCATTCAAGGAATCAACCCTTCCTCCTTGGATTCTAGGGCGATTCCCCCTTGTTCTGTTGAAGATATCATGACCCACCTTCTTGCGCTGACGAATTGTCTCTCTGGTTTCAATCGCCATAGGGAAATTAATCCAAGCCTGGTGAGTGTTGCGCCGTCGCCGACAGTGTCGTGCCGGTGAGAATGATCCTTCAATGGAAGGATATGAAATTGGTGATGGTGATGACACAGGATCAGAAGGCACCATCGTTGGATCTACATAGCCCATTTTAACATATTCGGGCGTGAGATAAACCCCTTGCCATTAGAGTGTGCACTTCTGTTAATGGCAAAATTTGGTAAGGCCCAAGCCCAACGCAGTTTCGGCACGGTCAGTGAAAATCAAGAGTCCAGTCAAAGTATGGTTAACGAAGCCCGTCCGCAACATGCACGAGTGATCGGATAAGGATACAGTTGGGAGAGAAGCCGATAAAGAAGGAAAGGGTGGATTTTCTGTGGAATCGGTTACAATCGTATCGGCATAGGACGGCAAGTCTTCGGACTATAAATATGTAACTTTTAGACCTAGTTTAAAATCAATCAACATATCAAATAACTCTCGGCGCATCGCCAAACTTGCCATCGGTGAGTTCTTGCTCTCCCGAGGGGCTGCATCGCTTCGATCTCCGGCGAGGGTAAGTTCCGCCAAACATGTATTGATTAGTAGATCTAAGGCTTCATCGGTTAGGTCCGACATCTTAGTCCATGTATCGATCATGCTGTATCAGATGCGTGGTTTAGATCAAATATTTCAGTCTAAGGCTTCATCGGTTGAGTTCGACATCTTAGTCTGTGTGTTTGATTAACATCGCGTATCGTTCATCTGGATGAAGTGTGCTCCGATATGTTTAGCACTATGATTTGCTGTGACTTAGCGACTGTCTTGGTTCGGTCCAATCTTGCGGTTGTAGCAAATGATAATGTGAACACAGATCAGGCATGTTGAGGCCAGATTCTATCGAAGTATAAAGCGATAGGTTATCTTTCTGCATGTTTTAATCTCATCGTTGTATCGGGCATCAGAATCGGGTGATACACATCGGCCTAGCGTTATTATATCTGTCTTGCTTTTACATCCCGATATCGACTCTAGTATTACTTTCGGACGATTTTACAAATTAGATGGTTCAGGCCGATACTATTGTCCTGATAGATCTTCACATTTGATTTATTTTCATGCCATGCATCCGATATGTCGTGTCATGTGGTTTTACCATGTTATTACTACGCCTTATTTATCTTATTTAAATGTATATCCCGATACACGCCAAGACCATTGGCTCGATAGCCGATAGACGTTACTACTTACGTTTTTCTTGTCTATCTTATCAGTTACAGGATCAAACTGATTGGCACGCCATGAACCACAAATTTAGGACCTGCACTAGAGTTAAGCATATCTCTCAGGCCACGCGTGTGACCAAAAACTTCACCAACAACTTCTTTTTTGATTTGCGCCGTGCTCCGCTGGACTTATTGACTAGCGTGGGGATGAACTCAGGTGCATCAGCTTGGAGTTGACTTCATCAATTAGATGTTCTGTTATGAAATGATGAAGCTTCTTGCACCATTGTGGCGCTTTTGACTTTGCCCAAGGGCTGTTGGTGGTGAGTTTCATCTACCATCACAGCCTTCCCTTTATCAAGTGGCTGCAAGCGGTGGGTTTGGTTCAGCACAACCTTGTAGATGACGGTGTCATTGCTGTGGGATTCGATGGTGCAGCCCCTAGTATGCTCAGGGAATTTTCTAGAGATATCACCCCTAGCATCTCAGGGGCTACACCGGATGAAGCTATGCCGAAAGCTGAGGATGAAGTCACCTTCAGTGTTGGAGATGCATCCGCCATCGGAGCTTCATTGTGCTTCGTCAACGCAGCCACTTCTTTGGCTGCAGGAACCAACGAAGAACTCGCCATTGGATTGGTTAGCCTCGCCTTTGATGGACACGTCTTCTTTTCACGAATAGGCCACTCGCCAAGTGTTGTGTAACAAAACCTTGGCGAGGGCTTGTGGCTTGCTGCCTTGCCATGTGTGCTCCTAGTAAACCTAGGAGGTAGCATGTCTGAGGAAGCCGCCTGGTGAACACTGATGAGCAGCTCTTGTGAGGAGGTTTCACGTGCCTTTGCAGCTGCCCTTCTCCTTCTCCTAGCAGACTTGGACATGACAGGAATAAATCTATCCTATCGTAAAGAGTCCACCTCTTGGTGGTTTGGTGGTAGCCTGTCGGTGTTGATGACACAGCAGTTGTCTTAAGTGAACTACCACTGTTGGCTACTTGGAAAGGGCCCATGGGGACGTCCACCCAAAATGAACCAAAGCGCAGCGTGATGAATGGTTGGACTCGCTCCGCCATCCTTCACATAAAGAAAACTATATGTAAGTTTTCTTATGCACATATTATATCTGGCTACAAAAATGTAGCATGAAATATTTAGCATGCATGAACATATTTTTTATGTCATATCATGACCAACATAAATAGCATAAATATATTTCACTTGTGTATGTTTTTTTGTTGTAATTTATGTCAGAACTCAAAGATGAGGAGAGAAGTATGTCCCTCCGGGCATGCCAGAATCTGACGATGAAAAAACAGGACCCTTTTTGCTCGGAAGGGGCATATCCACAATTCGTTAGATACAAATTGATTTGATTTAAATACAAATGCAAAAATTAAAATATCAGACATTGTGAATCCATTACTGTTGGTGAAGTTTTTGGTCACACGTGTGGCCTGAGAGATCTACTTAGCTCTAGTGTAGGTCCTAAATTTGTGGTTCGTGGCGTGCCAATCAGTTTGATCCTGCAACTGATAAGATAAACAAAAAA
>KE372735.1:355102-379446 GCA_000418225.1 Zizania latifolia | reverse complement strand
TAAAATCAACTAGTATTGGAACCGATATCGAGACATAAAAGCAGGACGTAATAACGCTAGGCCGATATGGACCGCCCGATTCCGATGCCGATGCCGATAAAACATAGAGAGATGACCTATCGGCTTATACTCCGATAGAATCTGGTTGCATTATACCTGATCGGTGTTCGCATTACTCTTCACTATGACCGCAAGATTGGACCGAACCAAGACAGTCGCAAAAGCCATAATAAATCATAATACTAAAACAAATCAGGACATATTTCATCCAGATGAACGATACGTGACATAAATCAAATACATAAACTGAGATATCGAACTCAAACGATAAAGCCTCTGATTAATACATTTGAATCTAAACCACGCATCTGATACATCATGATTGATACATAAACTAAGATGTCGGACTTAACCGATGAAGCCTTAGATCTATTAATCAATACATGTTTGGTGGAACTTACCTCTCGCCGGAGATCGGAGCGATGCAGCCCCACGAGAGAGCAAGAACTCGCCGGTGGCAAGTTTTGGCGATGCGCCGAGAGTTTGTTATGTTGATTGTTGTGATGATCTAAACTAAGCCTAAACGTTACATATTTATAGTCCAGATGTCCTACATGGATACGACTGCAACTGATTTATCTTTATCTCCGTAACAAGATCTATCTTCCCTTTATATCGGCTTCTTCGTATCCTTATCCGATCACACGTGCGTATTGCAGTTGGGCTTCATTGACCGTGCTTTGACCGGACTTGTTGATTTCCCTCAATTGTGCCGAAACTGCATTGGGCCTGGGCCTTACCAAATTTTGCCGTTAACAATTACTTCTAGACTTAATACGTTTACATAATAATCCTGTTAATTACATCTCTGTAGAGAAAACCCCTGATTAAGAGTTCTGACTAAAAAAGAAAATTACAATGCATACTGCTATGAAGCTAAAAATAATTAAAAATAACATTCTATCCTAGCTCTAGCGCGGTTGAAGAATTGTCTTGATTTTTCTCCACATGAGTTTTTGTTTAAGCACATGCAGAACATAAGTGCTTGTTATCTTTGTTAGCATGAACATCATGACCACGTCATATATGTATATATGACATGGTTTATTTTCTTTGACACTCTATCGATATTACTACCTACATGGTGCGAAGCCATGAGGCGTAACCCAATGAGTATTTGTTTATTTTGGTATCCGAACTATAACTTAGTCTGACTTTATATGATCATATTCTTAATACTGAGACTTACTTATGCCACTGTTGCAGGAGTTGCATATGCATATATATGCAACTTGCACTATATATATATGTATGTGAGAAGTACAAGTATTTATTATGTATGCGGTTATACAATGTTTCATTTTGACCGGACCTAAGTATAGAGCTTGATTATGAATCATTTTAGTAGGTATTTGTGACTTCAAATTTATATATGAAAGCTATATGAAGAGCATAACCGGCCCTTTTTTATATTATATTATATGACTTATATAGGTGACGAGCATAAACACTCTCAATTTAATTTTGTTCATCACTGCGCGTGTATTAATACTCGCATGGCATGGTGCCACAAAGATAACTGACGCGAGAGTTAGTTTGATTTATGGTCGATATTTTCATGACATTAATCATGCCTAATATGTGTATACCCATGATTTGTATCCCTTGTAGAGGACTAAACAAGAGCCAAGAGTAGAACTCTAGTTTATGTTTGTATCCACTAATGGGACCAAAACAGAGTGAATAATAGCATGAAAATGTGAAAATGAATATAACCTTGTAATGCATCATTTGTAGCAAGAAATATTCTTAGACTCGTACACATTTAGCCGAGCCTAAGAATTATGAAAAAAAATTTTCTTAGTCTCGTACTCATTAGCCGAGCCTAAGTATTATGCTAAAAATGTCCTTAGGCTCGTACTCATTAGCCGAACCTAAGGATTATGGTAAAAATGTCATTAGGCTCGTGCTCATTATCTAAACCTAAGGATTATGAGCAAAAATGTTCTTAAACTCGTACTCATTTAGCCGAGCTTAAGAATTAAAGCAAGAAAATGTTCTTAGATTCGTACTCATTTAGCCGAGTCTAAAAATTATGGCAAGAAAATGATTTGACATCAAGAAAGATCTTCTAAACCCATACTCTTTAGCCGAGTTTATGATCAAAATATGCATTCAATTAAGAAGGGAGAAGAGGAACAAATGAAGAGCATAATTCCTCACCTTGACAGCACCTTCTTCTTCTAATCACTTGTTTTTTTGTGTGTGTTGATTTGCAGGAAATTGTGAGAAGAGCAGTAGGATGAGTATTTAGCAGCATCTCCCCTGCTTTCTCCCTCTCTAATGTGCACACCTTTGCTGTGCATTGGCACTATTTATAGAGAATGCGCCAGGGCGGTTATTAATCGCTTGCTGTGCGAACGTGGCGATAACTGCAGTACTAGAACCGCCTGTACGCGCGTGGGGAAGTGGTTTTGCTGGACGTGCGCGCAGGAGATGGAGCATGGCCGGCTGTGCGTGGGTTTGACTGCTGCGTGTGCTGCCTTGAGAGAGAGAAAAATGCGAGCAACCCACTACTTGTGCATGCAAAAACTACTTCATGGAGTACATGGTTTCCTGTACATGCATGCAGGAACAACGTAACATGGGTTCTTGGACGTGCTGATGGAGTTAGTTTCCACGCATAGCTCCATTTCTTCTTTATTTTTTTTACTAGCAAAATTGCATGCGGGCTCCACTTCCTGTGCGTATCGTGAAAGGAAAAGGCTGCCACTGCATGCAAAAGGTGCTAGCTGCCATTATTTTTGTGCATGCAAAACATACATTGTCCCTTTTATGACTTGGTCATAGTACCTGGGTGTCTATTAATTTATTATTGCTTAATTGTATTTATTGTATAAATATATGGTTGACATGTGGTCCATGAAGATATGTGATCAATCTTATTTGCGCAAATTACTTATCGATGTATATATATATCTTTCTTTTTATTTTAGAGACGTGTGTTTTAGATAACTCTAAAATTGACAAGCCACAATATATATTTTCCTTAAAATATTATATCAGTCTTTCTACCAATGAATCTTTGAAATGCAATGAAATATTATTTTAGAGCCGATCGGTTACTGACTGAAGTCGGGCTCGTACTACCTCAATGTCTTGAAAAAAATGAGCCGATTGGGCTAAAGATGGCGGAGTATGGCCGATAGATCATCTTGAATATGATCCTAGGATATGAACGCTCTGTCCGATGATTGAGATTCAACATCACTGACGAGTGGTGGTATGGTGAAATTAGAGGGTCAAGGGGCCTGAAAGGACAAAGGGTGGACCGATGTGTTAGCATTATGTCCTAGAGGCAACATGGAGATGTTGTACATGGCATATTATATTTATGAAATAAAGTTACTATTCCTCAAAATATATTGTCGTTATGGATCAATAAATGCGTGATTTGTTCATAACACTCATAATGTGACTATTTCTAAATGATCTCTGATCAGATATAGGTCATATATAGAAAAGATATGACTGAGATCAACATGTGTATTGATTAATGATCATGTCTCATGGATCATGGATATGGAGATATCAACTCAATAACATGGACATGTATTGGAGAACATATGTTGAATAAACCCACTATAAAGCACTGTTGAGATTCCGCGTGTCACCAGTTGGTCTCAGTAGTGTTTATGTAATTTCTTTAGACCTAAGATCATCGTGGTTCCAACATGCATAGTAGCTTACTTTGAGTCTACCAAACGCTACTCCGTAACTGGGTAATTATAAAAATAGTCCTCGGGTATGCTATAAAACATGTAGTGAGATGTGAGTGATCAAGATAGAATTTGCCCCTCCTTAATAGGAGAGATATATCTGGGCCCCTCGATGTAATAGATTATGGAAGTGCATGGCCATGCCGAAGTGATTAAAGAGTTAATCACATGTTATAATCCAATGCGGAGATCGAGAGAGGATTGAGCTATTGATAGGATAGTATAAATCTCACCTTGTGCTCGAGCGATATCATGAGGCAAAGGGGCATGTACATATAAAACATTACAGGGTTCAGCCGATATGATCTTTACGTATACTTGAGTTAATATGCTATACAAGAGGCCGTTGTTAACAAAATATAAAAAGAAGTTTCCATATATTAACCAAGCTATACATGAACCTACAGGGTCACACCCTTAACGGGTTAGAATATTGGATTCAAATTAGGCTAAATATGGATAGAGATCCAAACGGTTTGGATGGAGATCCGAGTAGATCAGATAGGGATCCAAGTAGAGTTCTAGTTGGACCCTTCCGGACCTAAGCTAGGACGTCTATATATATATGAGGGTGCAGGGCACAGGGAAGCTAAGCTTCTCCCTCGCATGTTGATGTGATTCTCGTGCTAAGTTATTAGCCACCAAGAGTAAACCCTAGTCGCCACCTCTCGAGCCCGACCATCTCGCCGACCGTCCGGGTGCTAGTACACCATTGACCGGTGTTCCTACCCCAGATGTGTGGATACTAGTAGAAGCGTTGCTATTCTGCTTTGCATCAGCACCGACGTCGCTGATTGGATCAGCGACGTCATTGGCTACTTCTCAAGGACCATCCTCGGCTTGAAAGAGAAATCCTCGAGAGTTCTCGAGAACGTTGATCGGCTTCCCGAGGACATCGATCGGCTTCCCGATCACATCGGCATGCTCGAGCTGAATCGGCTCGCTACTCCAACTCTCCTTCCGCTACACTGCGTGCCTGAGGTAACGATCCATGGTCCCTCTCTTAGCAAGATATCCTGGTATGCGCAGTAAATTTTTTTTGTTTTTGGCTAGCGTAGCCTCCGCGTTCCCCAACACGATGAACTTGTGAAGATGATGAATAGCAAAAGCATGCTCACCAACGAAAGTATGCTTACCCGGGCGATCGGTGAGTAGGAGGTGAGCTTGGAGCCAACAAGGAGTCATCGGAGTCATCATTATCTTCGTCATAAGGAAAGTTCGACAGCCGCCATGATAGGAGATGAGCCGGATCGTGATCATCGATAGCGTTGAGCAGTTGAGTTTGAGGATTGGAGTCTTCAGAATTTGGAGAACTCGATAGGTTGAGATTTGGCTGAGTAGAGGGAGCCTGAAGACAACAGGAATTCAGAACAAAATTTGCAAGAACTTGATGAAGCTGAAGCGAATGTCGTGGAATCAAAATGATAAGCCATGAAAAACGTACCGAGTCGCGATCGCCGGACACGTCGTGTTGAGAAGCTCCTATCTTCAGCTTCTTGTTCGGTGGGGAGCTCGAGCTGTTAGAGGCCATCTGAGTGAGGAGACAAAGGAGTTACTGTTGAAGAGAGAATGCTAGAGCTTGAAGAAGATGGCCTGTTGAAGAGGTACTTAAAAGCCTCAGCACATTATCTTAGCGATTGGATTCTTGAGAAAAGATTTTGAAACATGACCCTTCGCATTTCGAACTCAGGGGGCATGTGTTGGCACCAGAAATTGGGCCAGCACGCCATAGGATTGGTAGGCCACGAGGCTAGGCCGATGGGCCACCAAAAGGAGTTCAAAGGGTGAAGATAGAACACACGCGACATGGGCTCAGGCTTCGTAGGGATTTTAGATTCCATGTCAAACATGGATTAGCTGTTTTCTCTGGCTATAAATAGTTAGGCCCAGGGCTATTATAAAACATTCACACAACCAATCAATCAACCATCGACGCATCGCCAACTTTTAGGTATGTAGCATTAGGGTGATTCCCCGCGCGGGATCAAGTTGCATCGGTTGAGTTCGATCTTTGATCACGCTAGGAATAGCCTTCTTGATAAACTGATTAATCTATTCATGGCTTTCTCGGTTAGATCTGATACTATGATTAGATTAAGTAGATTTGCTAGTTATTGGTGTAATGCATTGGTTCTTCTTTCTTATATTATGCTTTATTGTTCGAACCGATGTGTTTGCCAATCACGTTGGTTTCGTAGGTCATTTTAGATTAGATTGTATGCTGATCGCTAGTGTGATGCTATTTCAGATAGGTTCGATCCATAGCACCGGTGAGAGGTATACGAGATGATCTGATTTGATTTACTAGTCCAACGTACATCAGAGTTTTAGCCGATGAATTACTTATTGTCTTGGCAATCGGTTTTGGTCTCGTCCATGATATTCTTAGCATGACGCCTTTGCACTGCATCGATTGAGTTCAAACTGTAGAGGTTGTCATGTTGAGTTTACCCTATGAGCCGATTAGTAGGATTTGCTGATAGTAATGTTAAGTAGATTTGATATTGATTAGACAGTACCTGATTGTTTACATATTCATGCCATGCATCGTAGTGTTTACATGAGCTATCAGAGCTGATGTCGATGGGCCATCGCCGATAGCGTTAGAACAACTCATATTTATTTCCTTGTCAATTGTAGGATTAAATTTACTAGCACGCTATATACGTCTTTAGGTTTTTAGGACCTACACTAGAGCTAAGCAGACTCTTCGAGGCCTTCGAGTGTGAAGGTGCAAAGATCCCTGTGTGATTTTTGCGTCAACATAGTCCTATAATCAGTGGCTAGCACACACATCCACAACCTATTATCTATACAACATACACATACATAGATAGATAATAAGGTTCATAACAAAATAGACACATAAGTCATACATCAAAGATAGGACCGACTGACCAAATAAAAGAGTACAAACGTAGCAGTTTAGAGTTTAGGGTTTAGAGTTTATTATAAAATATATAAAAGATCGTTGGGCCATGCGGGTTCCCCGTAATAATTATGTCCCATCCCTTTAGCTAATTTTGCTCTTAATACAGGATCATTTAAGTCAGGTTTCTTTGTTATTGGGATAGGTGAATTCTTTAAGATCCAGCCCCCAAAGGAACCGGACATGAGAATTTTTCATCATCTGGCCTGAGCAAGAATGAAAGATCATTGGTTGATTGATAGGACCTGTCGATCAAAAGTGATCAATAGGAGAACAATAATAAAAAGCACTCTATCGGCAGGATCGCTGTCAATGCTTCGGTAGGTTGAAAGGGGTCTAGAGTTGCAATTTCTACTCAGCTCGAATAACGATTATTTTAAAAAATTATGGCCCTTTCCGCGAAATCCAAACCGTGACTGTAATGGGCCGGCCTAGCCCAGCCCATAGATAGCAGGCCCGATGAAGAAGAGGCCGACTGGCTTTGATCTTCCGCCCCAATTTGATCGGTTGTCGCCCCTCGCCGATGGCGGAACCCTAGCCAAGCTAGCCGCCTCGATCCAGGAAGGGGGAAAGGGTAAAGCGATAGAGGCGATGTCGTCGTCGGCGCCCAGGGATCCTCGGAACCCCAATCCTCCCCCTCCTCCAGGATCTTCTTCGGGTTCGGCTCCGGCGGGGGGCAATTACTTCCCGCTGCCCTTCCATCTGCAGCCGCAGCCGCAGCCGCAGCCGTCGATGGCGAGCACCTACCAGTACCAGCAGTACCAGCAGCTGCAGCAAGCGCAGCAGCTCTTCCAACGCGATGCGCAGACAATCACCCCCGAGGCGCTCGAGAGCGTCAAGGCCGCTCTCGCCACCAGCGACGTCCTCGACTCCGCTAATGGCAGAGCCACAGCCACCTCCTCCGACCCCGCTGCCAAAAAGAAGGCCATCCCCCGCCGCGCTGCTGGCCAATCCTGGGAGGATCCCACCCTCACCGACTGGCCCGACAGTATGCTACTATCAATTATGCTATTGATTCTATCATGCCATCTGTTTTCGTACCTGTGACTGCCCCACTTTCATTTTCAATTTACAGGTGACTATCGGTTGTTTTGTGGAGATCTGGGTAATGAAGTTAATGATGATGTCCTCTCAAAAGCTTTTTCACGGTTTCCCTCCTTCAACATGGCAAGGGTATGTTCCTCTTTTCCAAAATGCCCTTTAACGTTCCTCTACTTTTCAGTCTCCAAGATCAATGATATAAAGCCGGGATTTGAAAATTTACTTGAGCTAAGCATTACTGCATTAGGTCTTTTTGGGTTAGCCTTTTCTTTTCTTTTAATTTTTATATTTTCACTCCAAGAATTGTGCTCCATTAGTGTTCATATTAATATTTTACTGAGTTACTGTGTAAGCACCTCTTTCAGGCTGTGGACCTGTGGTATGGAACATACTGGTTGTCCACCTGTTCCGATGTCATATTTCAATAAAGGCTCTGCATGGGTTGTCAATTTTGATGTTTGATCCATATCTGTTATATTGTTATATCCATATGCGTTTACATTAAATTCATGGGATATGGTAAGAGGAACATCTGACATATATCCACTTTTGATAGGATATTCAGTAGACAACTGATAATATTACAAATGGATATATAATCAATTGTCAATGTGAACATGGGGGCATCCCTATCAAAGGAATTCCATATCATCACATTTAAGACCAATCAGTCAGTTGCTGTTAAGACTTCCACATTTTGCCTAAGAGCATCTCCAGCGGTCACGGCAACACAACCTCCATCTCATTTTAGCGTTTGGCCAGTAAAAAAAGCACTCCAGCAGAAACGGCATCACATACGCAAAAAAGATGCAGTCGCCATCTTGCAGCTCGCATACGCCATATGTAGCGGCTGCACTGTGGATCTCCATCCTTCACTCCCCCTCACTCCCGCCGTGATCCGGAAGTCCTGCATGATAGGATAAGTCTTGGTCTTATTGGGGCATATGTGCTGTCAGCACCTTATCACTTTAGCATCTTCTACTTTAGTAGTTGAAATATGCTAGTTTCTTCTTGAGCAGCAAGTAAATTTCTTTCTTGAGCTGCAAGAAGGCTACCTTATATGTACCCAAACTGCTGCCATGTTTTGAGATGAGAAGAAGAGAGGAATGAAAAACCAATTTCAAAATTCTGTGATTCTGTGATTTTCTCCAACACTGCAAGCGTCCGCTCCGGCGAGGTGGATACTGCTGTACGCTTGGTTGAGTTTAGGCGTTTGTTGGTTTGGGAGGAGGAATGAGAAGACTAGAGAAGGATGGACCAGCCAGATCTGGCGGCGATAGGAAGAGGGTGAGGATCGGAGGCTGTCGGATGGCTTTCTGCGCGGCGGCTTGGATCTCCTAACGCGGCCACAGGAAGCACGCGATGCAGCATCGATGCTTGTGGGAGTGGAGAGCTGAGGGATCTTTTTCTCCATGTGGCCACACTTGCAACACCGATGCAGCAGAGGGGGATATTGTGTGAGTGGGAGAGAGCTGGTGTCTTGAGGATCTAGTGGTATTTTTTTAGACCAAACGCTAGGGTATTTGGACTGATGGGTATGGAGAAACAATGAATTTTTTGTATGGTAGAGCATAGGCCAAAGTGACATAGATAATAGATGCTTGTGTGCTATGATTAATTTTTTTGTACATCTTGCTATTGAAAACTGGATGTTGGATTACTTGAATCATACTATGTCTTGTATGTAAATACTGATTCCTTGGTGCTCTACAGTCTCTGAAGATCCATCCATTTCAGATAAATTACATAAGAAGTTTCGTCCTTTGTTTGTGATTCTAGGCTCCACATTAGCAGTGACAAATTATTTCTGCTATGATAGATTTGTAGAATTCAGCATGCCATGATAGTCACTTCATGTTTTATTATGAACAAGTGTGGTGATAGGAAATTATTAAAATATAGAAGAGTGAAATATGGAGGGTGATATATGGATAATCTGTTGGAGTGGAAATAGATATAGATAGGAAATCTTTATGGATGGCTATCCATATGAAGAATTGAAGATAAGGATGGTCAAATTTAGATTGTCTGCTGGAGATGCCCTAAGGGACTAAGACTGACACTGTTACTGAGTTATATGTAGTTGTGCATGTTATGTTTTCTTATGTGCATAATGTTTATGCATTTCTTGAGGCTACATGGCCATAATTTGTACTTGTACCCTTTCTTTTAGGTTGTTCGAGATAAGAGAACTGGGAAAACTAAAGGATATGGATTCGTGAGCTTTTCAAACCCTACAGACCTTGCTGCAGCAATAAAAGAAATGAATGGTTTGAATTACCCGACTTGTTCAATTGCTTCCTTCCATCAGCATCTGTGTACTGTTACACTTATCACTTTTGATGCTAATTCAGGAAAATATGTTGGGAACCGCCCTATTAAATTGCGTAAGAGCAACTGGAAAGAGAGGACCGATGTTGATGCTCTAGAAAGACAAAAGGTTTCAGTCATGTTTCCTTCATTGAACCAAGCATGTTTCTCCCTTCATATGCTTAACTTCTTTCATACTTCTGTCTTTCAGAACCACATCCAGAAGAAACCTAAAATGCCCAAGAAAAGTATCCTTCACAAGTAAAGCTATATCAGCCCTACCAAGGGCCATCCCTGTAGACTGTAAGTTCCTTTTCAATATATGCTAGCTTTTGAGTAAAAACCACTACTAGGGCTCTGGAAGAGTACAGAGCAACAACTCTATCTTTTTACATTCTCTTATCCAAATATTGGATGTATTCTCTTGGCACATAACCTCGTCTGGCTTGAGTATTGTATTCTGGTTTATTTTTATCTTTATATCATGTAACAAATATTGAGCTTGTTACCTTGTGTGCTAATTTCATGGAGAAAAAAGAGGAATAAAATATAGCAATAAATTCTTCTCCATATTCTATCCATAAGGTTATCACTTATTAGTCAGAGGCGGGTGATTTTGTAATAAGGAACGAACTAGTATCCATTGTCCATGGCTCTGTTTGCCTCTGTTTTTTGAAAATCCGAGTATTTATGAGCAAGCTAGAATTCAGATGGTTACTGGTTGGTTCAATTGGTTTCCTATAAGCATGTTTTAAATCTTATTTCCATTTGCATTGTGCTAATGTTGGGTTTGGTATTTCTTGTGTAATTGCTTGTACAAACATACATTTAAATTACATACTCCAAATCCAACCATAGTTCAAAAAACCAGACTAGTGGACGAACCAGTCAGGTTGTCGTTTCACTGGTTCACCAGTTCGAAAATATTATTAATATTATTTTTTGTTTGTATTATTTTAATATAGAAAGAATACAAGTTGATAGAAAATATGTATAAGTTAATGTTAAAAAATATAATTTTGCACCTAAGATTACAATTATATTACAATATCATAGTTTAGAGGGATATTATAAATATAGTGTCACCACTCACAAACCTTTAGAATAATAATAGTATCCAAATTATTTAACAAAATTTATTAAGGATGTATAAAAGTATAAAACAAACTTACTCAAGTCCATAGACATATTTACTATCTTACCCCTAAGTCTACAGTAAAAAATACAAAGGATGGGTATTTTGTGTGCTATCATTGAGCTGGCTGGTTCTTCAAAACTGGTACGGGTTTGACGGTTCAACAGTCGGTTGGTCCGGTTCCGGGTCCGATTTTTTGCACTATGAATCCAACCAGTTGCATTCTAGTTAGGACCGTTCATGCCTGACTGATCCTTTAAGGCAGACTTAAAATTGCGGGTTTGTTTATTTGTACTAGTTAGAGTCTGATATATTTTGTGTCAACTTTAACCCCTTATACTGTGAACAAGCCACTTAATCCAAATTATTGTGCGAGTCATGCTTAGTTCTTACAATGACAAAGGGCTGATTGATGGGCTGTATCGTGCAGTACTTCGTTGGGATGGACTTTGAAAACTGTACTGGCGAAACCACTCGTACTGCACAAGTTGAGTCGCAAGAAGAATATCGGTTTGCCCGCTGTTATCTGTTACCGCTTATCAGAGAGGCGCGTCAATACTAGGCAATTTTCCTTGTGATGACAAGCTGATGTTTACATCTGCAGAGTTGCTAAGGTTGTAATCGTGTGTATTTGGACAGCAATGTAACAAAGGTGTTCTTGTTACTGTCAGTTTACTCTTTTAAATGACCTCGGTGAATTTTGACCTACAGCTCTAACCTCATGCCATACGTAAACAGACTAATCAAAGAACGTGAAACAACATTTCTGGCTTGCAATGGAAGGATTGGTTTTTCCAAAAGAAAAGTGCAGTAAAGCACTAGCTTACTCGTTTAATATAATCAGTGCAGAGCGTTATCCTTATTCATTGCATTGCTGGAGAACAATCGATGATGGGCATCTGAGACTGGCATGCAGCTAAACTGTTTGCATACCAAATCAATGCAAGGGAGGGATAAATATTTGAGTCAACTCAACTGTAGTAAGAGACCAAGAAACTAAACAAAGCTAGCTAGCTAGGCTGACTCGCAATTCGATCTTGAAGTGAAATGGAATGGATCAATATTCCAAGGAAAACTGACTTTGGAGCTTCTTGCTGGCGGCCCTCCGCTCCGGCTGCGACAAGCTTTGGAAGCCTGACGCCCGGCTGCTGACGGAGCCAGTGCCGAACATCCTGGAGCAGAACCTGGTCGGCCATGCGCCGCCGCCGTCGGCTCCTGTGCGCCGCTGCAGCAGGGACAAGTCGTCGACGTGCGCTTCCCAGTTGTGGGTGTCATGAGGAGTAGGATTCGGATCGTCGTCGTCGTCGTCGTCGTACTCCACCACCCTGGTGGTCTTGCCATGAACTAGCTGCTGCATCCAATCGTCGTCAGCCGTGTAGGCGTCGAACTTCTTGTCGTGGCGGTAGTCGGCGCCGCCGCAGAGGTAGACCATGGTGGGGCTGTCAGAGGCGACGGACCAGCTGGTGTGGGAGGTTCTGGAGGATGCAGAGGAGGGGGACCCCGATGAGGACGTCCGCGAGGAGGGTGAGAAGCCAGCGGCGAAGCAGCCGTTCTGCACCTCGTGCGAGACGCGGATGGCCCGGCGGCGCGCGTCGCGGAGGCGCTCGGCGTCGGTGAGCAGCGTGAGGACGATGTCGCAGCGCCTCTGCATGCAGGCACCCCAGTCGAAGCCCCTGTCGTCGACGTGGGTGAAGCCGCGAAGGTCGCGCAAGGCGGCAATCTCCGGCAGGAAGTCGCGGGGGAGCTCGTCAGGGCCGTGGGTGAGCAGGAACTCCAGGACGACCAGCGCCTTGTAGACGGGCCTCCACTCCTTCCAGTCATCGGCGTTGGCCATCCGCCGGCGCAGCACGGCGGCGATCCGCCAGTACTCGTCCATGTCGAAGGTGGCGTCGGAGATGCATGCCAGGGTCCGGGCGTCGGGGATGCCAGCTTCGTTGTTGGTTGCCTCCTGCACCAGCAGCTCCGCCGGCGTGACATCGCCCAGGGCCAGCCGGGCTTGCTTGTATTTGTCCTGCAGGAACCCCGACGCCTGCCCCAGCAGCTGCCACCTCGTCGCCATCGCTCTGTTTGCAGCAAGCTAGCTAGCTAGTGCCTAATTAATTTGCATTCGTGAAGGGTAAAGCTCGATCCATCCATCGCCAGCCAGCTATGCCTATAAATGGCAAATGGCATGGCGGTTTAACTAACTAATCTCCATGGATGCATGCATGCAATGCATGGGTGAATCGGTTTTCTGGTCGAGAGGGACAAGCGGCGGCGGCGTCAAAGGAAGGAGAAATGGAGAATCGGAGGAGAGGATCACATCAGTGCAAGCAGATGGAGCTCGGCAGCTCGCTAATTCAGGATCCATCCATCTATCATCCCTCCAGGCTCCCTCAACCTGCCGATGGAGCTTAGTATATTGTTAGTTTTAATTATTAATTAAAAGCTAAAATTATCGGTTATTGTGAAATTATAATCTCCTTAGACTTGTATTCTGGGAATACCAGAATTAATGCGTCTTGTATAAATTTAATCAAAAACCAAACTAGGGTTAGAACGTCATGTAATTTTTTTTAAAATATTTCAGTAAAATAAATAAGATAAAATACAGTTAAATCTAAATTAAAATATTTTACTTACAATTAAAATATTTTACTCTCATGTATAAAATATTAAGTTTGAACCATAAAAACATAACAAGAGTGTTGCATGTAACTTTTTCTCACTATTGCAAACAATAACACTAAATGTTACGTCTATTTAAAACATTTTTTAATAACAAGATAAAACACATTTCTTACTGAGTGTTACCGTCTGATTTTTTTTCATATCGATGCCATAAATAAAGCATTATTGTTAATTAAAAGCTGGCATGCACAGATGCACGACGGCGTACAGTTGTACATCGATCCATGATCCTCATAGTTGCAAGAGTATCCAGATTTTCTGACAGAACTTCTGTAACAATTGTCAGAGACATCATGTATAAAATACTCTCTACTCTCTACTTTGGTTGCTTGTCTCCTTCGCAATCTACATTTCAACAGAGATATCAACAAATTCCGCTCCTCCTGATTATTTATATTTAGTCTTAAATATCATAAATAAGGTATTGCATTCCGGGCTGACCCACCCAGAAGCAGCATTTTTATGCCAAACACATGCTGTTCTACTGAGAAGTTCAAAGCATCCATAAAAGCCACGCAGCGTGGGAAAGAAATGAGAACCCAAACGCTCAATGCGCCAAGCTCTCTTCCTCTTGTTTCCAACTAATCGATCTTCACATTTGAATACAGGAGGGTGTCCCTGGTAAGTGGCATATTCATAAGCAAGCAAACCTGCACAATCAGCACAAGAGTCTTGAGAAATACTATAGTCAAAGAGAGCATCACAAGGCTAAACAAATAAAAGTGAGACCTTGCACATCAGGGCACACTATCAACAAATTGGAAAGTGCATCTCAGGTGCTGCTCGAAATTAGCCATTTAAGCAGTGAAACATCGAGGAATTTATGCTCACCCCCATGAGAGTCGAGACGAGAAGAATGATCCCTGTAATCCATGCCAAACTCTTTCTGACAAGTATCTTAGCAGAAGCTATACTCTTAATTTGGCTTGCTTCTTCTAGCCATCTTGAAATGTGCAGCAAAGATGGTGGACCCACTAAGGATGGTGAAGCCTCCCTTGAGGATATTACTAGCCCAACAATTTTTCCTGTATCAGCGCATAAAAGTTGTGAAAACCAGAACCAAAGTTTTTGCAAAAAAATATATATCACATAATAGCAGAAGTAACAAGTGCAATAATATTTCAGAGAGAAAGAGGGAGGCTGTTGTACTTCAACTAACATGGCTACTGAGGTTAGCGTCAATATTTCTATGCACAATTCCGAAACAAAAGAGAACCGAATATAGATTTATGCTGCTAGCTAATGTTGCAGCTCTTAATTCATCCCTCAAAATGAAAACAAAGGATAGCTTAATGTTGCCAAAAAACATGTTGTCTTTTTCACGAGTATCACAGAAGAACTTAACTTAAACAAACATATAGGTATGGTGCATATATGCATAGGAGAACTGAAGAAACTCATGTTAATCTTACTGTTGTATCCACCACGTAGTAAATCGAATGCTTTGGTAACAGCTATGCGAACTACTTCAGTTCCCTGTTTAACAATATCTGCAGAACCATATTCATCTTCCAAAGCCTACATAAAACCCATCAAATTAGCAATTGTATATCACTAACATGGGTTCAGAATCACAGCTAGGATTTAGTGTGAGGAGATACCAAGGCTGTACATTAGATTTTTGTGCACGTTAAGTAGAAACCAGTTACCATTTTCAAAACTGCTAGCTAAAAGATTATGGTTACAAAGTTACAACTTACCTTAATGCCTGTGAAGTGGCATACTATTAATTCTGCAGGGCTTACGACACCTAAGAAATCTTCATGAACCTGAATACCCCTTTTTATAGTTTTACGAAGGGAGACCAAGCTGGATGCAAATTCCATATCTGCTTCCTGTAAAGAAATGCAAGTTCTTGCAATGAAGTTTGGGACTTGAGATGTCACAGTGCAAATGCAGACAATTACTCCCTCTAATGATTTATTATAAGGCCTTGTTTGATCTTGCACAAGTATTTAAGGGGTGACGGAAGTAGATAAAGCTAAGATAAGAGGAATTAACTTAAGTACTTCTTAAGATGTTCACAACTATGATATGTATGGTATATCTGCTTCTAGGCTACTCGTTTCATGCTCCCAAGTCAAAGCTCCAATCTGGTATGATAAGAGAAATTAAGTACTTGTTTTGAGAGGACGAGGAGAATACTTTATGTGATGTTAACAGATATGGCACGAGGAGGAAATAAATAAGGGCATGGTAGGAAAGACTCAATACATCTACATGCAAGCTTTACATGTATCAAGAAACCTATTGAATACTTATATTTTTTGAGTACATTGATGCATACTATTACAGTCACGCTTAAGTAATAAATTATCATGAGGTAGGGGTGGTCAGCAATCTCCACTGACAAAAAAAGTAATAAATTATGATACCACTTGATCCAATTTTAACAGAAAAGCAATACATTCAGGTCAGGAAATGATCTCCGTATAAATGAATTAGTTGAGAGGGAAATGTTGTAATACTGAAAAAGAGAAAGTAATAGTAAAGTGCTAGTGTACTGAATCTGTGCTTTTTTTGTTTTCTGCTCGAGGAATGTTGCATGCACCGATAAAAGCAAACATAAACATGCATAGGTGTGCATATGAACACACAGCCTATTTTCATGTATGTCTGAAATGGATGAAAGGTTGCTGACCTTGGCAAGTAGCAACGTAAGACTTTTTCCACTCTCCAAGGGAATGTTCAATTTGCCATCAGCCTTCAGATATGATCCCCCCAACCAGTTTGCCTGCAAAAAAATTTCTTACAATTTGCAATAAAACACTATGCATAATGCTACTTCCTCCCTAAAGAAAAAAGAACTTACCAAGTCAGTGAGTTCGTTATCAAAATAAACTGAACCAGAATCAACAGCTAGAGATTCATCTGAATGAATGATCACTAATTCATCATTATCTGCAAGGTATATGACCAACGAAAAATGTGTGAACACAACAACAAAAAGGTCCAAGTTCCACAAAAAAACATAGTGGTGTGCACTTCCAAGGTAAGAAGTTGCTAGATATTTCACTAAACCTGTAAACCCTGTAGCATAATTGCTTAGACCTTCAATCCTGGTTTTGAAAATGCTACCAGCTTCAGATGCGAAGCTTTCAGCAGAGGCTGCCATATGATCAAGAGATGCATCATTAGCTGCTAGCTAAAAATTGCATGAATAAGTGCAAATACTGAAAAAAGCATCACATAGCAAACAACATATGCATACCATGGGATCCATCGATTTGCAGCAAGAAAACAGCCCGTGGTCTGTCGAATGGTTTAGGGAGTAGCACTTTGTTCAACTGAAAATGAATGCAACGAAGGTGAAAGGGTTTAGGTTGAGCAGCAAGACGCATGTAATGGTTAGCTTGCTCCAGCGTAAAGGTTGGGATACCTTTGAAGAAGATTGCGCAGATAGCGAGGCTGGTGGTGAAGAACCAAGCAAGACAGAAATAGCCGCAGAAACATCATCAAGTGACATTGAAGGGGCCTGCTGCAGAAGTGATGAGGATATTCACATTAGTGAGATGATAAAGTATGATGATTGTCGCTGGCATGTTAGGTCCCTGTAGAGGAAGACGAGGGGAAAGCTAAATTTTTGTTTTTCTATCAGCAAAGGTGAAGTTTTTAGGCTTTTATTATCTACTCGATAGGATCTATCAACAACTAACACAAAACGAGCACGGAGTAGATCGAATTGGGGATGGGACCTGGTCGTCTCGTTGATCCCGCAGGTAGCGGTGCGACGCACCATCGACGAAGGCGGCGGCGGATCCCTGCGCCTGCGTACACCATGCACATGTCAGGGGAAGAAGGGCGGGGACGAGGAAGAGGGTTGGGAGGGGGGATGATGAGGTTACCGGAGCACCGGAGGCGGCGGCGAGGGAGACGAGCAGCGCCGAGAAGGGAATAAGAAGAGGAAGGAAGCGGCGACCCATAGCCGCCTCACCAAGATTGGATCTTGTCGATCGGTGGGTGGTCGTCTCTGCTCGCGGCAGGGAAGGGGGCAGCAAGAAAGAAGAACTCGCCGATATCGATCGGATTTGGGAGAGGAGAAGAGAAAAGACAGCGACCCGCCCGTCGATTCGGCCCATGGACTACCCAACCTGACATAACATAATGAAATACGGTTTTGTAATTTCCCGTCCGGTCTCCTAAAAGGCTAAAATATAATCCGTTAATCACCGAAACTTGAGTTTTTCAAAACTATGTTGCTCACCATACTAAAAATGAATTCCTTCTAGTTTGAAATAATTGTTTGCTTCGGTCTTTGCCCTCAAACAATACTAGACAAAGTTGTTTGTACTTTGTCCCGGTCATTTCCATGGATACGAGAGTACTCAGGTAGAGATGGCACTTTTACACGTATATCCATTTATTTACAGATAAAAACTCTATTAGGATTATGTATTTTCTCAATTTTATACTCGTAGGTACGTTAATGAGTCAAAATTTATACTCGATGGGTAAACAGGTACGAGTACAGGTATAAAATTATTTCACAGATATGTGTATATACTACTCATATCCGTGGTACCCAATTGCCACCCCTGGTCCTTGATCATATATCTATCATTTACATAACCACCAGTGTTATTGACATTGGTCATGTGGTTGTGAGACTCCTAAAGACCTAACTATAAGTGTCCTCTCCTTGTGGAAGCAAGCTCTTCACAATTAGGTCAAGTGTGGTCATGTAGGATAGCCGAGCAGGGTGGTGACCCGAGACTTTGACCACTTAGCTATTCAAAAGACTGATCTCCGTAGGTCCCATGGATCGAACAGGTGCGCCACACGCAACGTGATTGAAGTACTCAGTCAACATGCATTGATTACTTTACTTCTACATTAAATGTAGATGATCTATTATATCTAGCTTCGTTATCATACATGCCAACGTTCTATTAGATACACAAGGCGATGTTTCATCGAACACCCCAATACGTCTGCTATGAGAAAGCATCTCGAGACGATAAGACTAACGTCTTGACAAGGCATTAACGTATATAGGTTAGACATAATAATGATATACGTAACAATTAAGATGTTAGAGCATCTTCATCCAACCCCTTATCTCACTCCCTACCCTATTATTTAGCAAAATTTCTTTAAAATCTCTCTCCAACCAACTTCCTACTCCACTCCCTATCTTATCCCACTCTCTATTTTGGCTCCTTTCCTCCCCAAAGCTAGGGAGCCAAAACCACTTCCTATCCTTTTTATTTTGATTTTTTTATGTATTTTGGTTTTTTATATATACAAATTGTATGGCCTTAATAAATACAATAAATACTTAAACTAATCACAAAATAATTTTAGGTGTTGGAAAAAAATTACTAACGGGAGTGAAAATTATGAAGAATGAAATAAAACTTGAAACTATATGAAAAATAGAAATAATTAATAATAGGAGTAGAAATTTATTAACAGTGATGCTACAGCTAATAGTCTAATAGGCATGCAAAAGTTAATTAATTAGTGGTAGTTATAAGATATTAATAAAATATAGGTAAGTGAAATATAAGGAGGCAAATATACGGAGCTCAATGGAGTGTTTTAAAAATAGACAGTCAATTTAGATAGAAAGACTCCCTATTTTTGGTTATAGGGAGCTAAAAATAAAGTGTTGGTCGGAGATGTCCTTATATACCCTAGTTATTCTTAGCAGTATATAAGGAGTAGCAAGTCCATGTTACATATAAGCAGAACATAGACGGCCCAAGCAAGCCGGGCCAATCGAGGCCACCTCACGCAAAGAAAACAAAATCCTAGCACAAGCCAAATTAGACTAGACAACTCGGAGACAACGGCACTAACATATTGGCAGCCTAATAATATCGACACCAGCAAGACATGGATATTTTTTATAGGAAGCCCGAACCTGTGTAATAATCTTGTGTCACCGTGTTTGATATAGAAATTCTACATATAGTTAATGGAAAAAAACTATATAATAAAAATACCACCATAAAGTTTGTGTCAGTAGTACGCTACCGTAGAGTACCATATTGGGACCAGACTCATAAAGCTCAATACCATAGAATACCATATTGGAAACAATTCGGTTAAATGTGGCTCGTAATGGCATATGCATATAAAAAGCAACTTCGCAATGGAACATACGAAAGTCAAATCCTTGCAATGACATATCTCTAAAGTTGAATCCAGACAATTTTAGTTAAAATCATGACACATCCTTATAGAATGGGCCAGATTCCGATCTGCTAAACAAGCTAAACAAGCTCTGAATGAGTGAACAATAACTTCTAAGCTCATCCTCTCAAGTCTTTTTCCATCTTTTTTAGTCTTGACCCGTAGAATGTCGGTAGCAAACAGCATGCCCTGCTCTGCTACCTTTACGCCTTCTTACCACTGGCAATGGACCTTGCTGCTTTAAGGTTCAGAAATACAGCCCTGAAATTGTGAATCCAAACCAAGCATTAACACCTTAACAATTTCAAGCAAATTTTCAATGAGAAAACAGAAACGCCCCAAAAAATTAGGGCCTCACCAGCATGATGCAACGAAGCTGTGGAAAAGAACTCGGAGCTGGAGCGGCATGTATTCATAGTTTATCCAGCTAACAATTGGCCAGAACTGAGGAGAGTAACATTCAAGTAAGTTTATGGCACACATGAAATTTTTATTTAAAACCTCTTTCTTGATAAACTTCCAAAAATAAACCCGTGTGTAACTTCTTTACAAATCTGATAGGTAAGCGAAACATTTGTTTGTGTATGTGTGCTGGTGGTGATCAACAACTCATAAAGATAAGTGTACCTTCCAAGCTGTCAACTGGACAGATGCGTAGTCTTTCTTGAGCTTGTTCTTTACTTGACTAAATGGTCTCCCTGAAATGAGGGAAATTGTGAGGGGAAATAGTTTTCCATGTTGTCGAAATCCTCTTCCCGCTCTAAAATTTGTCATAGCAATTTAATCGACATGCACCCTTAATTCAGTTTCTATCCCAGAACACATGCATACTTCATATTTTTGTCATAGGAACAAGAATTTTCTTGTTCAAAACGGTCAAATGAATGGTTAGAATCCTGAACAGCATCAAATGCATTTTCCACTATATATCAAAATAGAGTGTTTAATGACATAATAGTATTCCCAGGAACCCCAAAATCGGCATGTAATAGTAGCCCACCATTTACAGGAATAAATAATGACAGTGATAAGGATAATGTAGCAGATAACCATTTTCTCAAGGAGGAAAATAAATTGGTCTACATGAGAACTGTACCTTTAAAAAATGTTTTGTTGCAAATATGGATGCGGCCAAAAAAACAATATACACTGAATTTTCTAGGGGAAATCAGATATAATTTGAGGTGCTGAATACCTTCAACCACCAGACCATAATACATCATGAACATCATGTTGTTCCACGGTGACGCAGTTAGTTGCTCCACTAAGACCTGTAGACGAAACAAACACAGTTATAAGTTGTATAGCAGACAACGATGATCCATCAGTAAATGCCAGAGCAAAAGAGAAAACAGTTGCATGCCTTCTTGGCTGTAGTTTCTTTTCCTTTCTTTCCCTTGAAAAACATGTCCATAAGCTTGTGGAGAAAATGCCCAAACGGTCCGGCATATGCAAATCCGTAGAGCTATTTGACAACATCATCATCAATGAGCGGAAACAGAACCAGAAGAATTGATGATGTGTAGAAATATTGTAAGGAGCGACCACCACATTGCATAACAGCATAAGCGCACGGCCCAGTTTATCATTCGTGAGATATTATTTACCATCAATTTGTTTGTTTGAGCTTCTGACAGCTGCTGTTACTTTTAGAATCTAAAGCTGAAATAAACAGTCTAGATTCTGAACTCAAATTGTAAGAATCAGTAGCTGCAGAATTTAGAAATGAACTAAAATCTAGAAGGTGAGAAACACCCATTCTCACCAACTAGATACTCAAACTATCCAGCTACTCAAGCCAGCTAGTTACTAAGAATCTCTAGCTGCCAGAAGACAAAACAAACGTACCTAACACATTCCAGGGACAAAAAACAATTTTCTTTCTTCATAAGAAGTTGCAGGGACAAGTTATTAGTATGGAATTAGATTTGTGTAGAATTGTATCAGTATTCAGTATGGAATCATGTCCTTGGGTGCATGTCTGGATCATGAAACAGCAGCAAGCATACTTGTGAGGAGTTTTGGTAGGTGGGGGATGGAATGAATACGGTGGCATAGGAAGTCTCCGCGTCGATTAGCAAGGGGAAAAAATGGATCCGAAAGAGGAGCAAGCAGGGGATCCGTTACCGACCATGATGAGAAGAAGCCTCCTGCGCTGGAGCTTGCTGACGCCGGAGATCTTCTGGGCGACGGCGTCGCTGCAGCCGGCGAGCACCCCGGAGGTGATGGCCTTGGTGCGCAGCGGGTGGGCGCGGAGCTGCCGCATGTACGCCTGCCCCGCCATCGCCACCACCTCAGACATCGCGCCTGCCTCCTACTGCCTGTTGCCTAGCTCGCTCGATCCACCGATCGATCTGTCTCGTTTATAGCTACAAGCTTCTTGGCTTCCTCCTCCTCCTCCTCCTGCTTTGACCTTGCAGACGACGATTCACTCTGGTCTGCTGCACAACGCGCGTGCGCTTCTGGTAAATTGACTACGTTTTGGCCCGGTCCCCCGGGGCAGGCAGGGTGAGTAGGTGGCTGCATCAAATGGATACAGCGATTTCCCCCTTCCCAGCCACCTTCCTTGATTCATCGAGTAATCAAGAAATTGTGCACTCTGACCGGTTTCCTCTATACATTTTTACTGTGCAATTCTACTGACGCTACTTAATTGTTGATTTTTAATTTTTCTACCAAAATCGTCTAAAAATTTTTGATGTGAAGATTAAAGTGGTAATTTTCTATGTGTGAAACTCTAACAATATAATCTTCCTATACATTACCTTTAGCATAGTTCTTAGTTCTGAAGATGAAAATATGCTAGTATTATATGAAAAAATTATTAATAACGATTATATCATTATAATTATTTAAAAATACTAAATTATGATTAAAATTAAACTACTGAAAATATAATAGTACCATTAAAATGCACTGGTGCTCTTTCTCTAAGCGAACTTTCTTTCTTCCTTCGAGTTTAGTTTAATCACAGTTGGCGTGTAAAGCCCGTTGAAACATAAAGCGGTAAAGCCCATGGAAATTTGTTGCCAAGCTGTAGACAAATGGAGTGATGTTTTTCAGCAGTCGCATTTGTTTTGATGTCTACGTCAGGGGTGTCGCTACCGCTCGGTAACAGTGGCCAGGCGGCGGTCTCTGGCCGATACGTTCAAACCAGTATGGTTTAAATTTAAATTTTTTGATTTTTTTATAAATACTAGGTGATTTATAATGATTTTCGGTGAATTTTGTTTTAAAAAATATTCAAATTTGAAATGGTTTGATAGCGGGCAGTTTTTTTTAGTTTTTTTAAATAGCATTTCGAAATTTATAGTTCTCTATCATTGTATTCAACCAAAAACAATAAATATTGTTATCATTATATTATAAATTTTCTTCACATACTGACATTTTTTTAGGTTTTTCTCATATTTTTAATTTTTATGCATTTCTCATATTATAAATTTTCTTGACAGCCTAATGGTTTTTGATACAAGTCGACTTATTACTATAGCTAACCGATCGATTACCAACGATAAACCATTCAGTAACCGGCATCAGTAACCGCTTCAAAGTTACCGAGCGGTAACCGTTTAGTTTAGAATTTTGAATTCAAAATTTAAAAAATAAATTTTGACCGATTCAGACGTGTTACCGCGGCATTGCGCTAATCGACGCTAATTGCATGGCTGGGGCATTACGCCCGCGCCACCCACCCATGCGCCGGCCAGCCCCACCCAGCGCCCACGCCAGCCGCCAGGGCCCATGGGCTGCTACAGTGTGATCTCGCTGTACGAGAATTTGCTTCCTCTCCTTCTATATGCTTGTGTGTTTGCGTTTTGATTTTCCTGTTCGAATCTTTTGGGTAAAAAGACAATGATTAGTTTTAAATCTCTGAATCAATATCCAACCTTCTGTTATTGTCTTCTTCATCTCTTGTTGCACACGGGATAGAGAGGCAACTTCTCTTTGATGTCATTGCATGTGTAAAATAGAGTTTTTGTGAGTTTGGGATTTTGGATGTATGGCTATATTAACCCTCTTTAGTTGTACAGGTCTTTCACTAATAAGTGTAAAGAAGAGATGGTCATGCATGCATGCTTGATGCTTCCTGCTTCCTGTTTCCTGGATCGAATTTGTATACATTGCTTGACGGTTTCCGAATGTTCCGAGCTGGCGATTTGGAGAAAGATGTCAGCCATCTGAAGCAGCATGCCATTGCGCTGAGGAGGTTCATTATCCAGGATGTGAGGAAGTGCAGCTTGTACTACTACTCTTCCGTTGTGGCGTTGGGAAACTCCGAGGAGGAAGCCACCTATGGCGGAGGCCGGAGGCGACGTGATGGAGATTAATGCAGGCGCAG
>KE372735.1:323366-348812 GCA_000418225.1 Zizania latifolia | reverse complement strand
CTTGTCCTGTAACAGGACCGCTCCGAATCCGTGGGTCGAGGCATCACACTCGACAATGAACTGCTTGGAGAAGTCGGGCATGGCGAGTACTGGGGCAGACGTAACAGCCGCCTTGAGAGCCTGGAATGCACTGTTTGCTGCCTCGTTCCAAAGAAATCCATCCTTCTAACAATTGTCAGAGATATCAACAAATTCCGCTCCTCTTGATTATTTATTATCGAAAACAAGGGCCCCGTACAGGTAGCACAATTTACAAATAAGGTATTGCATTCCGGGCTGACCCAGCAAGAAGCAGCATTTTATGCCAAACAAACGTGGTTGTACTAAAAAGTTCAAACAATCCTATAAAAACCACGCCGCGTGGGGAAAATGAAAATTCAAACGCTCAATGCGTTAAGCTCTCTTCCTCTTATTTCCAACTAATCGATCTTCACATTTGAATACAGAAGGGTGTCCCTGGTAAGTGGCATATTCATAAGCAAGCAAACCTGCACATCAGCACAACAGTCTTCATAAATACTATAGTCAAAGAGAGCATCACAAGGCTAAACAAATAGAAGTGACCTTACACATCGGGACACATCATAAACAAATTGGAAAGCGCATGCCAAGTACTGCTCGAAATTAACCATTTTAAGTAAGGAAACATTAAGGAATTATGCTGACCCCAATGAGAGTTGAGACGAGAAGAATGATCACTGTAATCCATGCCAAACTCTTTCTAACAAGTATCTCAGCTGTACTGTTAGTTTGGCTTGCTTCTTCTAGCCATCTTGAAATGTGCAGCAAAGATGGTAGACCCACTAAGGATGGTGAAGCCTCCTTTGAGGATATTACTAGCCCAACAATTTTTCCTGTATCAGCACATGAAAGTTGTCAAAACCAGAACCAAAGTTTTTTGCAAATATAAATATCACAAAATAGCAGAAGTAACAAGTACAATAATATTTCAGAGAGAGGGAGGCTGGTGTAGTTCAACTAACTTGGCTACTGAGGTTAGCACCAATATCTGGTGAGGAGGGACCAATATCCACTTTTCCATGCACAATTCCGAATCAAAAGAGAACCACATATAGATTTATGCTGCTAGATAATGTAACAGATCTTAATTCATCCCTCAAAATGGAAACAAAGGAGAACTTAATGTTGCACAAAAAACGCATTGTATTTTTCACGAGATAACAGAAAAACTTAACAAACCTATAGGTATATTGCATATATGCATAAGAGAACTGAAGTAATTTATGTTAATCTTACCATTGTATGCACCACGTAGTAAATCGAATGCTTTGGCGACAGCTGTCTGAAATACTTCACTTCCCTGTTTAACAATTTCTGCAGAACCATATTCATCTCCCAAAGCCTACATAAACCCCATCAAATAAGCAATTGTATATCACTAACATGGGTTCAGAATCACAAGTAGGATTTAGTGTGAGGAGATACCAATGCTGTACATTACATTTTTTATGCATTTAGCAGAAATAAGTTGCAATTTTCAAACTGCTAGCTAAAAGATTATGTTTACAACTTACCTTAATGCCTGTGAAGTGGCATACTATTAATTCTGCAGGGCTCACGGCACCTGAGAAATCTTCATGAACCTGAATACCCCTTTTTATAGTTTTATGAAGGGAGACCAAGCTGTATGTAAATTCCATGTCTGCTTCCTGTAAAGAAAGGCAAGTTCTTACAATTAAGTTTGGGACTTGAGATGTCACAAATGCAAATGCAGGCAATTACTACCTCTGTTGATTTATTATAAGGTCTATTTAATCTTGCACATGTATTAAGGGGTCAATGAAGTAGAGAAAGCTGATAAGAGGAAATAACTTAAGTACTTGTTTTGAAAGGGGAATACTTTTTGTGATGTTAACAGATAAGACGTGAGGAAATAAATAAGGGCATGGTAGGAAAGACTCAATAAATTTACATGCAAGCTTTACATTTATCAACAAACCTACTAAATACTTATATTTTTTTGAGTATATTGATGCATAATATTGCAGTCCACTTTAAGTAATAAATTACTGCAAGGAAGGGGTAGTCAGCAATTTCCACTGACAAAAAGTAATAAATTACGATACCACTTGATCCAATTTTAACAGAAAAGCAATACGTTCAAGACAGAAAATGATCTCTGTATACATGAATTACTAGAAAGGACAATGTTGTAGTAATAAAGTGCTACTGTGCTAGTGTACTGAATCTGCGCTTTTTTTGTTTTCAGCTCGAGGAATGTTGCATGCACCAATAAAAGCAAACATAAGCATGCATAGGTGTGCATATGAACACAGAGCCTACTTTCATGTATGTCTGCAATAGATGAAAGGATGCTGACCTTGGCAAGTAGCAAAGTAAGACTTTTTCCACTGTCCAAGTGAATGTTCAATTTGCCATCAACCTTCTGATATGTTCCCCCCAACCAGTTTGCCTGCAAAAAAATTCTTACAATTTGCAACAAAACACTGCATAATGCTACTGCCTCCCTAAAGAAAAATGAACTTACTAAGTCAGTGAGTTCATTATCAAAATAATCTGAAGCAGAATCAACAGCTACAGATTCATCTGAACGGATGACGACTAATCCATCCTTATCTACAAGGTATATGACCAACGAAAAATATGTGTCAACACGACAACAAAAAGAAGGTCCAGGTTCAAAAAAGCATAGTCGTGTGCAGTTTGCACTTCCAAGATAAGAAGTTGTTGGATACTCTGTATTTCATTAAACCTGTAAGCCCTGTAGCAGAATTGCTTAGACCTTCAATCCTGGTTTTGAAAATGATACCAGCTTCAGATGTGAAGCTTTCAACAGAGGCTCATATGATCAAGAGAAACATCATTAGCTACTAGGTCAAAATTGCATGAATAAGTGCAAATACTGAAAACAGCATCGCATAACAAAAAACATACACATACCATGGGATCCATCAATTTGCAGCAAGAAAGCAGCCCGTGGTCTGTCAAATGGGTTAGGGAGTAGCACTTTGTTTAACTGAAAATGAATGCAACAAAGGTGAAGGGTTTAGGTAGAGTGGCAGCCTGGCAGGACACATGTAAAGGTTAGCTGGTTCCAGCGTAAAGGTTGGGATACCATTGAAGAAGATTGTGCAGATAGCGAGGCTGGTGGTGAAAAACCAAGCAAGACAGAAATAGCCGCAGAAACTTCATCAAGTGACATTGAAGTGGCCAGCTACAGAGTGATGAGGATATGCACATTAGTGAGATGATAAAGTGTGATGATTGTCGCTGGCATGTTAGGTTCCCGACAAGGAAGACAAGGAGAAATAGATACTTTTGTTTTTCTATGAACAAAGGTGAAGGGTTTAGGATTTGATTAACCCAGTAGTAGGTATCTATACGATAGGATCTATCAACAACTAACGCAAAACTAGCACGGAGTAGACCGAATTGGGAATGGGACCTTGTCGTCTTGTTGATCCCGTAGGTAGCGGTGCGACGCGCAATCGACGAAGGCGGCGGCGGCGGCGGCTCCCTGTGCCTGCGTACAGCATGCACACGTCAGGGAAAGAAGAACAGAGACGAGGAAGAGAGTTGGGAGGGGAAGAGGTTACCGGAGCAGCAGCGGAGGCGAGGGAGAGGAGCAGCGCCGAGAGGGGAAAAAGAAGACGGAGGCGGCGAGACATAATAGAGATCGCCAAGATGCAACAGTAGCACCAGCACCACTAAGATTGGATCTTGTCGATCGGTGGTCTTCCCTTCTGGCGGCAGGGAAGAACTAGACAAGGCGATCGAATTGGGGAGATGAGAAAAGAGACGCGACACGACATGTACAACACGGCAACCCGCCCGTTATCCATGGACAAATGGGCCGGCCCGGGCACGTGCGTACTGTTCATGGCCCGGACACGGTATGGCACGGTTGTTTATGGGTCATGCTGGTATGGACCGTTTGGCTGGGCCGTGTCTGGGCTGAGACCCTAGTACGTTGGGTCAACATGGCACGATTCATTTACGGTAGAGAGATGGCACGAATCAGCTCATGGCATGGTCCGAAACGACTTGGTCCAGTAAGCCTATATTTTCCCGTCGAATTATTTTATAATATATTTTTTATTTGAAATTGCATTCCTAGTATGCAATCTCAGAAAATCATAAAATAGCCCTTTGTCGACACATGAAGTGTCGACGGAGGCTCTGTCGGCACTTTATCTGTCGATAGAGGCTCCGTCGACACTTCATCTGTCGATAGAGACTCTATTGATACTTCATCTACTAACAGAGGCTCCGTCGACAGTCTAACGCGTCGATAGAGGGCTCTATCATAGTCAACGCCTCTATAGGCCTCGGTCGCCGTGACCGTGCACCCGCGCCCGCACCTGTGCCACGCACCCCGATCCAGCGCTGCACCTCACGCCCTCACGCCGCACGCCGCTAGCTCGCTCGCCACGCCATCGCCTTGGGAACGCGTCGCTCGCCTGGCTAGCCGCACGCGCCATCCCACTCGCGCGAGATGAGGCATCAGTGGCGGGCGCGAGGCGGCTGCGGTGCACGCAAGGCAAGCGTGGTGGCGTGTGGGCACCACGTGGCGCTCGGCGAGTGGGCGGCGTGCCGAACAGAGCGATGCGAGCTGGTGACACGTGTTGGGTTAGGGGGGAGGCTATGCTAGCAAAAACAAAACCTTTTCTACCCCGTTCAACCTAGAAACCATGCGAGTAATGGGATCATGGATTGTTACCTCTAGTCGCGAGACGCGCTAGGTCAGCGGAAGAAGAGTTGGAGAAACGCATCCTCAATCAACTCTGCCCAGCTCCGTCCGATCCTTGGCGATGAAGACGATGCAGCCTTACGATCCTCACGTCGAGATGATTAGCACCGTAGTTGCAGCGGTGTCTCTATGGTATCCACACGTATAGGGACGGAATCACCTCAAGCCGGTATGCTAGTACCGCGCGAGAGGTTAGGGGAGATGCGGCCATAGCAGGTGAGGCTAGGGGAGAGGTGGCGGCTAGGGTTAGGGTAGGGGCAACAGCAACAACTAACAGCAGCCTCTTCGTCCCAGCACCTTCTCTCCTTATATAGTACCCTTGTTGGGTTATGGGGAGGCTATGCTAGCATTAATTTCAAAAAATTTACCCCGTTCATTCAGAAACCATGCGTAAAATAGGATCATAGATCGCTACCTCTAGCCACAAGACGCGCTAGAGCAGCGGAAGTAGAGTTGATGAAGCGCGTCCTCGATCGGCTCCGCTCAGTTCCGTCCGTTCATCGGCGATGAAGACGACATAGTCCGGTGATCTCTACGGGAGAAGATCAGCACCGCAGTAGCAGCGGTGTCTCTACGGTATCCACACGTACATGGACGGGATCACGACAAGCCGGTATACTAGTACCGTGCGAGAGGTTAGAGGAGAGATGGCCACAACCGGTGTAGCCAGGAGAGGTGGCGGCTAGGGTTAGGTCGAAGCAACAAGCAACAGCAGCCTTTTCGTCCTAACCCCTCTTCTCTTTATATAGTGCCCTGTCATGGGCCTTTAATCAGTATTAAAGCCCAACAGATCTAATCTGTTCATCTGGCCCGGAAGTCCTAGTCTAGGTCCAGAACTTCCAAAAATAACCTTCTGTACGAATTTATTTCTGTCCAGAACTTCTGGATCAACTGGAACTTCCGGTCCAATCGAAACTTCCGAAAATAACATTCTGTATCGAATTTATTTCAACCCGGAACTTCTGGGTCTCACCCGAAACTTCTGGTTCATCCAGAATTCATCTTTCAAGCAGGCCCAGAACTTCCGGTCTAACTAGAACTTCCGGCTCCTCTAGATACCGAAACTGGGGCTGTCCCGAAACTTTCGGTGTAACCAAAACTTCTGGATGCTCTAGAACCCAGAACTTTTGTCCTCAAGCAAGAACTTTCGGTTCTACTAGAATTCTCTTAGGCATATTTCCATCAGCCCTCTCATGGGCCTTTAATAAGTATTAAAGCCCAACAGATCTAATCTGTTCGTCTGGCCCGAAAGTTCTGGTCTAGGCCCGGAACTTCCAAAAATTACATTCTGTATCGAATTTATTTCGACCCGGAAGTTTCGGTTCCACCCAGAACTTTCGGTTCGTCCAGAATTCACCTCTCAGGCAGGCCCAGAACTTCCAGTCCAACCGAAACTTCTGGTTCCTTTAGAAAACAAAAATAGGGCTAGCCCGGAACTTCTGGTCACACCAGAACTTCCGACTACTCTAGAACCTAGAACCTCAGGCCTCAAGCTAGAATTTTCGGTTCCTCTAGAATTCTCATGGGCATATTTCCATCAATCTCCCACTTGCACAAGAGCCAATTCTTGCAAGTCTTAAATCCTATCCCCTTAAGCATGTGACCCGATAGGTTTATATGTAAACTTTCGCTACCCGAAAACATTTTCTAGATCGCTAGTCAACAGCAGTACCTAGTAGTACATATTGAGCCCCGAAAGCATATAAAGATCATATCAACTGAACCTTGATATACTCACACACTAATTCCTTTACCATACGACATCAATCAAGCTCAAGGCGAGATTCGTGTCACCCTTGTGATAGCTCGACACTTCACTCGATCAAGTAGTGAATTAATCATGATTAACTCTTTAATCATAGTGGCATGGCCATGCACTTTCCCAATCCAACTATCTCGAGAGGCCCAGAGATATCTCTCCCGTTATTTAGGAGGGGTAAATTCCATCTTGATCGCTCACATCCCAACACATGTTTCATAACATACCCGAAAGCAACATTTATAACTACCTAGTTATGGAATAGCGTTTAGAAGCCCCTAAGTGTGTTACTACATATTCTGGAATCAACAACGATCTCAGGTCAAAGGATTCTGCAGGTACACCATTTGAGATGACAACTGATGGCACATCAAGAATAACAATCCCAGCAGTATCTCAAGGTGGGTCTATCCAACACCATGTTCTCTAACATGTATCTACATCACTGATTTGATATCTTTATATCTATGATCCATGAAACATGATCATCAATCAGTTAAATGTGCTAATCTATAAATCATCACTGTCCCACATGATGATATGAGATTAGAGATCATTTAGAATAACATCGTGATAATACAAAGAGTTTCACAAACAAGTTACATACTTGCTGATCAAAGTAAAAGAATTATTCAAAGAACAAGATAACCAATTATCTAAAATACATCAGCATAGACAAGACTCCTTCTCTCACATACACTAGACTCTATCACACAAGTATCTAATACCCATAGAGCTCAAGTGCGACTCATGCTTGGGCTACGAGAGAGGCTTCGTCAATGGATCGGCAATGTTCGAGTTCGTGTGCACCTTTTATATCTTTACATCACCTCTATCTATGATCTCTCGGATGAGGTGATAGCGCCGCAGTATGTGCTTGGACTTTTGGTGCAACCTAGGCTGCTTGGCTTGCGCAATAGCACCACTATTATCACAATAGAGGTCCACTGGACTGGACGCACTAGGAACAACACCTAGCTCAAAAATAAATTTTCTGATCCAAATAGCCTCCTTTGCAGCTTCAGAAGCTGCAATGTACTCGGCCTTCGTTGTTTAATATGCAACCATTTCTTCCTTGGAACTCTTCCAACTCACTGCGCCTCCATTAAGACAGATCACAAATCCAGATTGCGATCTCTGTGATCCAGATTGCGATCTCGAATCATCCTTGTCAGTTTAGAAACTAGCATCGGTGTAACTATTTACAACGAGCTCCTCCGCACCTCCGTAGATTAGGAACATATCCTTAGTTATTCTTAAGTACTTGAGGATACTCTTTACCATCGTCTAGTGACGTTCACCCGGGTTTGATTGGTATCTGCTGGTAACACTTAGAGCATAGAAAACATTTGGGCATGTACAAAGCATGGCATACATGATGGACCCGATTGCCAAAGCATACGGGATCACACTCATCTTCTCTAGCTCATCAGGTGTTGAAGGATACTGACTCTTACTGAGAGTAATATCATGTGACATTGGCAAGAAACCTTTCTTGGAATCCTGCATATTGAACCGTTTCAATGCCTTGTCAATGTACGTGCTTTGGCTTAATCCAATTAGTCTTCTCGATCTATATCTATAAATCTTTATGCCCAATATGTATGCTATCTCTCTAAGATATTTTATTGAGAAACTTTTTCGTAACGAAGATTTAACAGCATCGAGCATTGCAATATCATTTTCGATCAACAATATGTCATCTACATATAAGACCAGAAATATAAGTGCGCTCCTACTAACCTTTTTGTAAACACAAGGCTCTTCTTCATTCTTGATGAAACCAAACCCTTTGATCACTTCATCAAAACGAAGATTCTAACTCTGAGAAGCTTGCTTCAGCCTATAAATGGACTTCTGAAGCTTGCAAATTTTCCCAGCATTTTTTGGATCGACAAAACCTTCAGGCTGTGTCATGTGCACATCCTCGCTTAGGTTTCCATTAAGAAAAACCATTTTGACATCTATTTGCCATATCTCAGTCATAATATGCGACAATTGCTAAGATGATCTGGATAGACTTTAGCATTGATACAGACGAAAATATTTCATCATAAGGAGATATTTGCACCTTCATACTCGAAGCCCTGGGAGATTTATTTCAACTCTAGTGCAAGTCTTTAAGCCCAAAAGTTACAAAGCGTGCCAGTCAATTTGACCCTGCAATTGACAAAAAGTAGAATATTAGTTATCCTAACACTATCGATTGATGGTCTATCGACATCAACCCCGATAGCACCTTATCGGCTATGATATATTGAATGTAAAGCCAGATATATTGTATCGGACTATGCTAGAAAGTAACGTATCATCTCAATCAAAGGTAACATATCGACCAAAACATAACATAATAAACGATAAGCATTAAAACTAACCGTATGACCTTTAAGATGAGACAATTAACCTATTAACAGGATATTCGCATGCATATCGGCCAACTACATGATAAATCTTCCTATATTGCCAATAATCCTAATAGATCGAACTTAATTGAGACAATGACAAAGATTACCATAAACATGTTAGAATTTGCACTTAAAACTATCCGATATGATAATTAAAGATAATCTATTAGAGTGACAATCCAATACTCATAAGGGTAAATGATTCATCATAATCTATAAAAATCTACTAGATCAGACTTAACCGAGACAGTACTAGATCTATAAAGATTATTCGGTCTCATTTAATAGAAAAGTACTAGATTAGCGTGATTGACACAATGAATCTAATATGTTCATGAAGAACACGTCAATTGTAATTAGAGCATTGCATCAATAACTAGCAAACTCATAGATTTAATCAAAGTATTAGACTTAACTTAGAAAGCTTCAAGTAAACCAATAAAGTCTACCGAATAGTCTATCCCCAACATAATTAGAGGTTGAACTTAATCAATACAGTCTGATCTTGTATAGGGAATCACCCTAATGCTACATATCTAGGGTTTGGCAATGCACCGAAGAGTTGTGTTGAACAGATGATGTTATTTATTTTAGTCCCTAGGTACACATATTTATACCCATGAGTTACAAACTGAAATAAACTATAATTATAAATGTGATTTATCTGCTACCTATAATAAACTATAATTACATAGTAAGAATAGGCACATTATTCCTTTGCGCCCCAGACATCGTGTTGGCCTGTTGAAGTACGTAAATCATCAAATCAATATGACACCCTAATAGACTCCATTACAGTGGTACAATAAGCCAACCATCAACCGACAGTGATCCTTTGCCTTATCCAATATGACGGTTAAATTCTGGTGTCAACACATGCCCCCCGAGTTCGGAACATGAGAAATTTTTGAAATCTTTCTTGGGACTCTAACCCTCCATACTATCTCACTTTTCATTTATGAAGCTGAACCCTTTTTCCTTAGAAACCCAAACGCTGCAAGGTTTCTTTGTCTCTGTCTTATAAAGTTTGGTCTCATCTCTTTCTTTTCTTCATGCTTTCACACCTTTTCAACCAAAAGCTTTCTTCTTCCAAACTCTCCATTGCCTTTGTTCATCAAGCTCTTTGTCGCAATCTTCTTCTTCTCTGGTGGCAACCCACAAGATTTCTTACCGAAGTTGACTCCTTCACCATCCACAATGGCGACCACTTCTAGCGTTCCTGAGGTATTTGCTTTTTATTTTTCCCTTTCTTCTTCTCTGGTTCTTCCTTGTGTCCTAGGATTTATACTAGTTTCTCGACATATTATAGAACTTAAAGAACCAACTTTTAATTCCTATCGTGGATTGTCCTTCTGTATTTTTCCTTGGCTCTTATGGCAAAGAAGACCCTACAGAATTGATAAATACCGAGACAAACCACATACCCTTTAGGGTTTCTCCAATGAACATCAATGATTGGACTCACAACTTCCACTCTTGGCCTGATATGGCCCTGGATGGAGAGACTAGTATCTTCGTGTATCGACATCGCAATGCAAATTTTGGGATGAAGTCAATATTGGTCATTGCATTGGACTATCTTTAGTCGATCCCCTAAGGAATGAACAATGCTAGCATCGACATGTTACTTCTGGTGAGATGCCATCAACGCCTTCATGTTTAGGAATGGACAGATAAGCCCTACATTGCTTGATGTGGTAATGTTGACCTCCTTGAACATCCTTGATCCACAGCATACCATGGACTTTTGATTTACATCATAACACAAGTTGGAGACTAAGAATCCAGGAGGCTAGACTAAATATATTGATCGGCACAACAAGAAGATAGGACCTGTCGAACACAGGGAACATGTTGCATTCTTGAACATGTGGTTAGAACAATTTGTTTTTTATAGTTCAACTCTTGGTCTGACGAAGAATATGCAGTGCTTGGCTGAGCGCCTCACTGATCACGCCAAACTCCCTTTAGGCCAACAATTGCTTTAAACGACTTATTATCTACTTCATCAAGTATCCTAGAGATTACTTGCTAGCCAACCTGTAGGTCATATCGGTCGGCCTTGGTAGTTTATCCAACTTTGGTTAAACCTCTATACCTCTAAAGCTGTCGACTCACCTCCACTAGCCCAAGTTGAGTTCACAGTCGATTACAAGGAAGATGAAGAACCCTAGACCTGTTGTTGCACATCAATTGGTGAAGCTGTATCGACCTTCGGTGATGGTGAGATGACGCCAAAGACCATTAGTCGATGGTTCAAAGGTTTAGACTATGGCTTTCTCAAAGAACTTGTCATTTGGTTTGCGTATACTGACGCTAAAGATTTTGAAGATCTAAGCCGACTTTGATTGGCTTCAATCGACATAGATGAATAATCAACCGCTATATACTTATCAGCTATAATTCCCAACATATTACCTGTTGGCTTTTCTCTTGGTCGGACTCAACCTTCTTATGAGTTCTACCATCCGACCATCTGCTCCCATCAGCTCGAATTGAGACAATTGCTGATGAGCTTTTTCCTCATTGGCTGAGTGCAAGCGCGGTGCAGCATCGCTCCTCTAGAAAGCCATTTTTGCTTAACCTACCATTTTGGAATGGAGCCCCTGCATTGCCTGCTCAAAACCCTTTGCATGATTTTGGAATGAATGGTGTCTCCACCTTTTCGACCGAGCCACATCCTGCTACTGTTCCCTCCTTGACCCTAAATATGCTGAGTCCGATGAGGAGGTAGCATTTCCTCCTGTTAAGCTCTTCCTTTTCAAATTATGCGTCATATACTGATACTTTTGTCATTCAAGATGTTGATGTCGCTGCCCCACTGTAAGTAATAGTGGAAAGCCAATCTGATATGGTCCTCCGCTATCGGTTCCCAACTTAGGGCATGACACCAAAACTCCGACCACTTTGTGGAAGGCTGGCCCATCGGTTGCTGCTGCTCCTCCATAACCCAAACATAAGAGAATTGCTGTTCGGAAGTGGAAGACAACAGCCGATGCACCGACAACAATGCCAGTAAAGAAAAAGAAAACTGCCGATATTGCTCCAACAACTGCCCAACCTGTGGCACCGACGCTTTCTAATTCTCAAACCACTTCTCCTGTGAGTATTCTTTGTGAAACCTTTCATTTGATGATTCTCAATCTTATCGGATCTTATAGGCTCAGCAATTGGTTGCTAGACCAGTCATAGATCTATCATCAGGCATATCACCATCCGCCTTACTAGGGACGCCTGCACCTCAATCGATGCCCCCGGCTGTCACCACAACTTCTTCCACCACTGCGGCTGCTAAGGACAATGTCCCGATCGTAACTCCTTCGCCTATCTAGCCCACAGTGCAACCAACGAGTGAAGAACAAAAATTATCTGGTGCCAATGCCGAAAATCCAATGCGTCTTCCCGAGGTACACCTAATCGGCTTTTGTCATTTTAGCCGAACGTATTTAACTTGTTCTTTCATGCAGTCTTTTGCTGGTTTGTTCTCTTTTGACATAGGGCAATACGTTGATAAATATGAAGTTACGAGCATGACAGCCCAAGTTAGCACCTCTCCTCCTGATGGAGTTTGATATGTTCTTTGAGATATTCAAAAGAGACTTCAGAGACACTATCTATGCTTGTTAATGACTTGGGGCCAATCAGGGCTAGTTTTATTGATATTGCTCATCTTATGCCTAAATACCTTGTTTCTGCATTAACACCGGCCTCCTTTCTTGAATTCCATCGGACCCGGTTCAACAAACTAGAGAAGCAAATGGCCGATCGTGCAGAATACCAGGCGCAGCAATAGGCGATTCAAACAGACCGATCAGCTATTACTTTGACGAAATAGGTGTTGGACCTCTTGGTAGCCCAGCCAACAGAGATCAGAGTACGTGTTGCCAAACTACAGGTGGAAGAGGTCGATCTCATTGCTCACCTAGCATGAGTTTGTGAAGATATCACCTCAGCCGAACAAGAGCTCAATGCCTTGCCATAGAAAATCAAAGACCAAGATCGAAGTGAAACTCTTTGATATGGTTCGTCGTGTATTCCGTCATCACCAATCACTCAAATTGGTTATGGGTTGCAATGAAGCAGATGCTAAAGCTATTGTTGAAATTGGAGAAGTCTATGATCATGCCATAGCTACCATTGAGCAATATCTAAGTCTGTAACCTTATTTATGCTTGCCTCAAAACAATCCTATGAGGCTGGATGCATGTAATGTGCATGATGTGCCACAATATTTTATTTCCTTTATCTATTTGGTATTTACTTGTCTTGTAAATATACTGAGTCTTAAGGTGATACCTTAAGTATTGACTATTCTAGAGGTGATGATCTATCTCATTGACTTTTAATATTGATTGGCCTATTGTTTGTCGATTAGGTTTTGATCCACACGCTAGGATGGTACCACTTTAAATACTTGCCATTGAGTGCCTTAGCGAATTCCTCCTCTTCGAGGTTCATTAGAATATAAGCATTGCGTGGTGCTACTCGACTTATCCGATAGAGTCCCTCCCAATTAGGAGACCATTTTCCAAACCTATTATCTTTTGACCTGATCGGTACCACTAATTTCCAAACAAGATCTTCTGTTTCAAAAGACTAAGGCGATACCTTTTTGTTATAATGCCTTGCCACCATTGCTTTATGTTTTCAACTTTTTTAAGCACGTGAAACAGAAGCAAGATCATCTTCCAATTCATCCATCATTAGTCTATAATAATCATCGGCCATCAGCTCATTTTGTAGCGCCAACATCACTACCACAGAAATGGTATTTAGTGATGGAGATTTACTAACGGATCAATGATGCGCGTCAATAATACACTTATAGTGACGGACTATTTTACACGCGTCTGTAATGATGTAATATTAGCGATAGGTCATAATGTGGCCCGTTACTAAATATGGGGCACCCTCATTAGTGACGGATCACGGTATGACCCACCACTAAAGGTTACCCCCTATAGTGATGGGTTATGTTGTGACCCGTCTCTAAAGAGGGGCACCCCCGTTAGTGACGGATCGTAGTACCACCCGTCACTATAGGGTGTGACCTTTAGTGACGCGTGTTATTTTACCCACATCACTAAAGTGTCCGCCACCATAAGACCACCGTTAGTGACGTCTTTTTAGGGATATTGTCACTAATGATAAGTATTTAAGGACCTCAGATTCATCAAACTCCGCACTTATTGCTTTCACCCGCCGCCGACTTCATCCTTGTTCCATAACTACCAACCGGTCGTAGTTAAGTCCCTAGCCACCGGCTAGCTGGCCACTGTAGCACGTGCACACCTGGGATGGTGACCCGTACTGTTACATGCTCCGGTGCACCGCCCCACACCACCGCAAGCACCAACGTCCGACCGAAGGTATATTTTTTCTCCAATATTAATACACCATCGTATTAATACAAAGTGAAATAATTAGTGAATTAACAACTAATGGATCTTTGCTAGTTATGAATTAATTTTGTTACAAATTTTTATATGAGTAATTATTAGAGTCATGCAACCGATTACGTCATCTCCTGTTCGAGAGTGTTAGATTATAAATATGACCGGACAACTTGTCATATTTATAGGAAGACACTCCCAAATTGTCCATGCACTTTGGACAGTCCGAGGATGTGCGGCCCGCGTAGCTGGACCACGTTGTCCCATATGGTTCCAAAGAGAGTTTCGGTGGTGTCTCCCTGTTGTTCTCCAGATACACAACCCTCTTGACCTCAAGTCGAGACGTGTACTTAGAGAACAGTGGGGAGATGCTGCCAAAATTCTCTCTGGAACCGTACAGGACCACGGGGTCCAGCTACGTGGGCCGCACATCCCCGGATGGGATTTATGACCTATCCTTGCCTATTAGTGCCCAAAGCATGCTTTAATTGCCGCAAGTCATACACTTTTGATATATATGATGGTTTTTTTTTGATAATTTTGTAGATGTTAACAAGGAGCTGGATGTATCTTGATTGCCGTACTTGCAATGAATACTTGAGTGGGTGAAGTCTTTTATGAGTACTGCTAGAGCAGACATAGAAGCTAATAAAAAGACTGCAATGTGGTGTCCATGCTATGACTGTAAGAACGAGAAAAAGTTTCCAAATTCAGAATATGTCTACGACCATTTGCTAAGACGTAAATTCAAGAAGGGATATCATATATGGTACAAGCATGGCGAAGAAGGAGAAAACGATGGCGAAGTAGATCAGATTGCTAGTAAAGATGAAGGTGAGGCCTGTGATACGGATTACATCAGTGATAATGATATTTTAGGAATTAATAAAGATAAGTATACTGATATAGTGGACAATGTTGATCAGATGGAGTGTGATGCGGAGGAACAAGTTACATATTCTAAAGGAGAGTTTGCCCTTATTCGAGACTCAAAAACATCGATCTATCCTGGCTGCCAAAAGAAGCACACGGTCTTTTACACTGTCCTTACATTGCTACAAATGAAGGCGACATACGGATGGTCCGATGTGAGTTTTAAAGCATTACTGATTTTGCTGAGGGACCTGGTGCCAGAAGAGAATAAGGTGCCTATCACCGTATACGGTGCTAAGAAGATCGTATGTCCTCTAGGGTTGGACACAGAGAAAATACATGCATATTAGAATGATTATGTTATGTTTCGTGGATAGTATATAGACCTTGACAGATGTCCAATATATAGGACACATCGATTCAAGAATAGAAAAGATGATGATGAACTGGACGATGGGTGAAAGAGAAGGAAAGTTCTGAGGAAGGTGATATAGTATTTCCCTGTAATCCTCTGTCTAAAGCGAATGTTTGCAAATATCAATGAGTCTAAGTGACTGAGGTGGCACAAAGAGGGTCATAACAACAACTCGATGATATGGCACCCAGCAGATTCTACTTAGTGGAGAACAATTAACGCCACATTTCGATGGTTTGCTAACGATTGCAGGAATATTAGATTTGCCATAAGTACAGATGGCATGAACCCCTTTGATAACATGAGCAATGTGCACAGCATGTAGCGTGTTATTGTCTATATATAACCTTCCACCTTAGCTTTGAAGATGCATAAATATATCATGTTGTCGATCTTGATCTCTGGTCCTAAACAACCTAGCAACGACATCGATGTGTACCTCAGACCCTTGGTGGATGATCTAAAAACTCTATGGCGTGTAGCTGTTGAGGTTTGGGATGAGTACATCCGGGAGTACTTTTAGCTACACGTCATGTTGTTTGTCATAATAAATGACATGTTGGCTCATCGTAACTTGTCTGGACAGAGCAAAAGAAAAGGTGAATCTTGTCCACAATGCTTGGAGAAAACATCGAGCACATGATTGAACCATTCTAAGAAAACGGTATACATGCGCCATTGACGTTTTCTTTCAATGAAACACCCATACAGAAGAATGAAGCTGCAGTTTGATGGCACCATAGAGAAAGGAGGATCTCCTAGGTATTTTAGAGGTGCGGAGGTATATGACCAGGTAAAGGGCATAAATATTGTACTCGACAAGCGAAAACGTCCTTCTAATAGTTGTGATGGAATATATAACAAGAAGTTAATTTTGTGGGAGCTTGAATATTGGAAATACTTAGATGTTCGTCATTCCATCGATACAATGCATGTCGAGAAAAACATGTGTGACAGTCTCCATGGAATAATGCTAAATATGCCAGGCAAAACAAAAGATCATAAGAATGCTAGAGCGGATTTTGAGGAAATGGGTTTATGACCCGAGCTACATTCATAGCAGGTAGATAGAGGAAAGTTCTTGCCTCTATCTTGCATCACCCTTTCTAGGAAGGAGAGGAAGGAGTTTTATGAATTCTTGCATAGCATTAAAGTTCTATTAGGTTACTCGTCGAATATCAACAAACTTATCAATCTAAAGGAGCTTAAGATGGTTGATGGAATGAAGACTCATGATTGTCATGTGATGCTGACTCAGATGATTGCTATCAAAATAAGTGATGGAATTGTGTCCAAGAAAATTCTGGGGAACCGAAAGTTCCGGCTGTAGCTGGAAGTTCCGGGTTCTGGAGCATCCGGAAGTTCTGGTAGGACCAGAAGTTCTGGGCTAGCCCCGGTATTCGATTTTCTAGACGAACCGAAAGTTTCGGCTGTAGCCGGAAGTTCTGGGTTCTGGATGAACCGGAAGTTCTGGGTAAAGAATTAATTCGATACAGAAGGTCATTTTCGAAAGTTCCGACTGTAGGTGGAAGTTCCAAGGTCTAGAAGTTTCGGCTGTAGCCGGAAGTTCTGGGCTAGGCGAACAGATTTGATCTGTTGGGCTTTAATACAGATTAAAGGCCCATGATGGGGCACTATATAAAGAGAGGTGGGGCAAGCACGAAAAGGCTACTGATTGTTGTTGCGGTTGCTCCTGGTTGAGAACCCTAGCCGCCACCTCTCCTCTCTCCACGATCACAAGTATTGTGCTTGATCTTCCAGATCTCGCAAGTGATGCTAGCATGCCGGCGTGAGGTGATCCCATCCCTGTACGTGTGGATACCTTAGAGGCACCGTTGCTGCATCGGTGCTGTTCTTCTTCCTTAGAGAACGCCGGATTACGCCGACTTCGCCACTTACGAACGGATGGACCTGTGAAGAGCAGATCGAGGACGCGCTTCAATGACTCTACTTCCACTGCTCGAGCACGTCTCGAGGCTCAAGGTAACGATCCATGATCCCATTACACGCATGGTTCCTAGGCTAACGGGGTAAAATTTTGAAATTAAACGCTAGCGTAGCCTCCTCATATCCCAACAGTGGTATCAGAGCCTACGTGCGTAGTGTTCGATCTGGATCGATCACATATGGTGATATGTGATGGAAATAGATTGGATCTATTGTTTTTGTCGTAGGATTTACCGGAAGTTCCGGTTGGACCGAAAGTTCTGGGCCAAAATAATTTTCGATACAGAATGTTATTTTCGGAAGTTTCGAGTGTGACTCGGAAGTTCTGGGTCCAGAAGTTTCGATTGGACCGGAAGTTCCGGACAGAAATAAATTCCATACAGAAGGTTATTTTCAGAAGTTCCGGGTGTGACTCAGAACTTCCGGGCCAAAATAAATTCGAGACAGAAGGTTGATTTCAGAAGTTTCGGCCCTGAGTCGGAAGTTCCGGACCCTTCGACCGGAAGTTCTGGGCCTACTGGTCGGAACTTCCGGGTCCAGTTCAATCACGTCTAGATTCCGCCTAACTTATTTTTGTAGGGAATATTGTGACTGGTATGGCCTTGTAAATGTATGAGATACAAGCTTGTAATAACATGGCCTGCGCGTCATGATTGATTACAGCCCAAGGCTGTTCAAATGTTGTACGACCTGCGCGTTGACATGTGATGCTTCTGCTCATGTAACTAGTATAGTGCTATTAGTAGTAATAGGCTGATATAGGTTAATGGAGGGTTGAAGCGTGATGACCCGACGGACAGGAACCATGAAGATGGAGATCACCATGCAAGAGGGCCATACTATGTCACAGTTAATATGATTGTATGTGATGTTTACTTATGTTCCTGTCATATTATTCTTTCATGTTCTATGTGCGGTAGACATCGTTACCATGCTAGAATAGTTTCCCTTAGAAAATTAAGTAATGATGATCTTTCCAATAGCTGCACCTATTAAGGTTCTCGATCATCGATGGTGGGTTTGCCAAAACAAGGTGCCATCTTTTATCTTAACCAGTTAGGGTGGATATTGGACAACCACATGCATAGTATTGGTTTGCTTAACAAAGCTATCAAAACAGTTTTGGGCTTTGGGGCATGGAGTTGGGAGTCGGGCATTGGATGCTACCCCAATGAACAAGAGTCACATAGAGATGTGATTAGCAAAGTGTTGCTTACCTATGTCACTAATCTTCTAGCAGTGATGCCAAAACTCACTAGGAGTTAGATGAATATGGATCTTGTCCCACAATGTGTCGTTAGAGGGAAAGCGATCATTTTACATATTGTGGCATATCTTTTATTTGATAGAAGATTAACATAGCATAGTGCTGAACATTGCATTGTTGTTGCAGATCATGGCACCTACTGCAAAGAACACTTCCGTTTTTAATCTGCGATCCATCCTTGAAAGGGAGAAATTGTCTGGAACAAATTTTATAGACTGGTATAGGAATTTGAGAATCGTTCTCAAACAAGAGAAAAATGATTATATTCTAGAGGAACCCTATCCTGATTAACCAACGGATGATACACTAATTGCTGAAAGGCGGGCTTATGAGAAGCACGCTAGTGATTCAGTTGATGTCAGCTGTCTCATGCTTGCCTGCATGTCCTCTGAGCTTCAGAAGCAATATGAGGATAGGGATGCCTACGATATGATCGTGGGGCTGAAGGGCATATTTGAGAACTAAGCACGGACGAAGAGGTATAATGTCTCAAAGTCCTTGTTTGCGTGCAGGTTGGCGAAAGGCAGTCCAGTGAGTCCTCATGTTATCAAGATGATTGGTTACGTTGAGAACCTAGAGAAGCTTGGCTCTAAACTTGATAATGATTTGGCCACAGATATGATTCTTCAGTCGCTCCCTGCGAGTTTCGAGCCATTTATCATGAATTTTCATATGAATGGCGTGAGGAAAACATTGGCTGAATTGCATGGGATGCTCAAGACAGCCGAGAAAAGCCTTAAGAAAAATCCTAGTCATGTGATGATGGTTTAAAAGGAAAGTAAGAAGAGAAAGCGTAAGGGAAAGGCTAAAGCTTCAGATACGATCTCGAGCTCTAAGTCCAATTCGACTGGAAAGTCCAAGTCAGGCCCTGCTAGCTCTGACACTAGCCACCACTGCCATAAGCCTGGCCATTGGCAGAGGAATTGCAAGTTGTACTTGGAAGAACAAAAGAAAAAGAAGGGAAGTGCGACTTTCGCTTCAGGTATAAATGTTATTGAAATTTATCTTGCTACTCGTCCAAGTGATTCATGGATATTTGATACCGGATCAATGATTCACACTTGCAAATCATTGCAGGGGCTGAAAAGGACTAGGAAGTGCGCAAGAGGTGAATTGGATGTTCGCGTCGACAATGTTACAAAAGTTACTACGTTGGCCGTCGGCGTCTATTCTTTGTCGCTACCCTCAGGATTAGTTTTAGAGTTAAATAATTGTTATTTTATTCCTGCCTTGGGCAGAAACATTATCTCTTCGTCATGTTTAGAGGAAGACGATTTTGAATTCTTAATAAAGAACAAGTGTTGTTCGATAATTTTGAATGGTATGCTCTATGGTGTTTGTCCATTGTTCAATGGCTTATATGTTCTAAATCTTGAGGATACACATATTTATAACATTAATACAAAGAAACCTTGACTCAATGATTTGAATCCTACCTATGTCTAGCATTGTTGTTTGGGTCATATAAATGAGAAGCGCATGCAGAAGCTCCATAGAGATGGGCTTTTGGAGTCATTTGATTTTGAATCGTTTAACACATGTGAGTCTTGTTTACTTGGCAAGATGACTAAGACGCCTTTCACTGGTCAAAGTGAGATGGCAAACGAGCTATTGGCCATTGTACATACTGATGTTTGTGGACCAATGAGTTCTACAGCTAGAGGTGGATTTCAGTACTTCATCACTTTTACCGACGACTTTAGTAGATATGGTTACGTCTACTTAATGAGACATAAGTTGGAATTCTTTGAAAAGTTCAAGGAGTTCCAGAATGAGGTGCAAAATCATACTGGCAAGACAATCAAATTTCTACGATCGGATCATGGAGGTGAATATTTGAGTCATGAGTTTAATGATCATCTGAAGCAGTGTGGAATTGTTCCACAGCTGACTCCACCCGGTACACCTTAGTGGAATGGAGTGTCTGAGCGAAGGAATCGAACTTTGTTAGACATGGTCCGGTCGATGATGAGTCAAACTGATCTTTCATTGTCTTTCTAGGGATTTGCTTTAGAAACTGCTGCTTTCACACTAAACAGAGTTCCATCTAAATCTATAGAGAGGACACCTTATGAGATATGGTCTGGGAAGCGTCCCGGGCTGTCTTTTCTAAAGATCTAGGGTTGTGAGGCCTATGTAAAGCGTTTGACGTCTGATAAGCTCACTCCCAAATCTGATAAATGCTTCTTTGTGGGGTATCCTAGGAAAACCAAAGGATATTACATCTATAATCGGGAAGAAGGCAAAGTGTTTGTTGTCCGGAATGGTGTTTTTCTTGAGAAAGAGTTTCTCTCGAAAGGGGTTAGTGGGAGCATGGTGCGACTCGAAGAGATTCGAGAACCACTAGAAAGTGTTTTAGCTCCTACTAAACCAGACCTCGACATTCAAGATATTGCAGAGCCTATTATCGAGACACCAGCCCCATGTCGGTCAGAGAGGTTAAGTTGTGCGCCCGAGCGGTTAGCATTTTTGACCACTAGGCAGCGCAACGTATTATTGTTGAAGAATGATGAACCTAAAACCTATTCGGAAGCAGTGATAGGACTAGACTCTAAGAAATGGCTTGGAGCCATAAGATCCGAGTTAGAATCCATGCAAGAGAATCAAGTTTGGAACTTGGTCGATCCACCTGATGGTGTAAAAACTATCGAGTATAAATAGATTTTTAAGAAAAAGATAGACGTTGATATAAATGTTCACATCTATAAGGCACGATTGGTGGCGAAAGGTTTCAGGCAGATTCAAGGTGTTGATTATGATGAAACGTTTTCGCCCGTCGCTATGCTAAAGTCTATCCGGATCATCCTAGCAATTGCTGCATTTTATGACTATGAGATATGGCAAATGGATATCAAGACGGCTTTCCTTAATGGAAACCTAAGTGAGGATGTGTACATGACACAGCCTGAAGGTCTTGATGATCTAGAGAATGCTAGAAAAGTTTGTAAGCTACAAAGGTCCATTTATGGGCTAAAGCAGGCTTCTCGGAGTTGGAACCTTTGCTTTGATGAGTGGTCAAAGGGTTTGGCTTCATCAAGAATAAAGAAGCACCTTGTGTTTACAAAAAGGCTAGTGGGAGCTCACTTGTGTTTCTGGTCTTATATGTAGATGACATATTGTTGATCGAAAATGATATTCCTATGCTAGATGCTGTCAAGGCTTCATTGAGAAAAAGTTTTGCAATGAAAGATCTTGGAGAGGCAGCATACATCTTGGGCATAAAGATCTATAGAGTTAGATCGATAAGGTTAATTGGATTAAGCCAAACCATGTACATTGATAAGGTATTGAAACGGTTCAATATGCAAAATTCTAAGAAAGGTTTCCTGCCGATGTCATATGATATTTCTCTCAGCAAGAGTCAATGTCCTTCGACACCTGATCAGCTGGAGAAGATGAATGTGATCCCGTATGCCTCCGCAATTGGAGCCATCATGTATGCCATGCTTTGTACACGCCTAGATGTCTCTTATGCTCTAAGTGTTACGAGCAGATATCAGTCAAACCCGGGTGAAAATCACTGGGCAGTAGTAAAGAGTATCCTTAAGTACTTGAGAAGAACTGAGGATATGTTCCTGGTCTATGGAGGCGAGGAGGAGCTCGTTGTAAATGGTTACACCGATGCCAGCTTCCAAACCGATAAGGATGATTCACGATCACAGTCTGGATTTGTGTTCTGTCTCAATGGAGGCGTAGTGAGTTGGAAGAGTTCCAAGCAAGAAACGGTTGCAGATTCAACGACAGAAGCCGAGTATATTGCAGCTTAGGAAGCTGCAAAGGAGGCAGTTTGGATCAGAAAGTTTGTTTCGTGCACAACCCTAACCCTAGCCTCTCATCGTCGCCGCCTTCGTCGTGCTCCTCTTCGGCCCCACCATTCTGTCTCGTGCTCCGTTCCATCCCGACCGTCCATTCCGTCTCGTGTGGACTCCGTTCTGCCATCCGTTCCATCACGTGCTTCGTTCCATCCTAGCCCCTTCATTCCGCCATCTGTTCCGTTGCGTGTGGCCAACCCTACTCGCTGCCGCCTCGGGTTTCATCCTCCTCCTCCTCCTAAGGTCCTCCTTCTTTGACATGGCTAGGGTTTGTGAGTTTGTGAATATATAGATAATTTATTAATATGTTGCTTTGTGGATAATTTGTGAATATGTTGCTTTGTGGATAATTTGTGAATATGTTGCTTTGTAGATAATTTGTGAATATTTTCTCAATGAAGATGAGGCTATTAGTATAAGGATGTGTGTGACAATTAGGTTTATTTTTTGTTTTCACAAGTTTATTCATGCAATGATCTCTCATTATGTGCTAATGTTATTGTTCCTATATTTTATTCATGCAATGTTCTTTCATTATGTGCCTTTTATTACGTGCTTACTATTATTACTTAGTACTATTGCTTAATGAATTAGTTGTTACACACACTTGTGAATTAAATTGTAGCCTAGTGGTGAGAAGGCCATTAAGTTGGCAACCTAACATCTAAGAGCAATCATATTCAACGTAAAGTATGTTATGTCTATGTTGTTATAAAGAAATTGTTTTAGTTTAGAAAATCATGTTCAATGTTACATTCCTATGGTTATTAAATTTTATGTTGTATGTACCTCCGTTATAACATTGTATTCATTATATTCTTTTTATTTCACTTTTAAATTAATGTTCTATGTTACATTCATATTTCATTGTATTCATATTATTTCATTTGTTTTTTCAAGAGTCTCTTGCTTCTTACCTCATTCTAAACAAATTTTAAAAAACGAGTTAGAGTCACACAACCGATTACGTTGTCTCTCGTTCGGGAGTGTTGGATTATAAATATGACCGGGCAACTGGTCATATTTATAGAAGACGCTTTTGAATTGTCCACACACTTTGGATAGTTTGGGGATGTGTGGCCCGCATAGTTGGATCACGTGGTCCTGTACAGTTCTAGAGAGAGTTTCAGTGATGTCTCCCTGTTGTTCTCCGAATACACAACCCTCTCGATCCCAAGTCAAGACGTGTATTTGAAGAACAGTGAAGCAATGTTGCCAAAATTCTCTCTGGAACCATATAGGACCACGAGGTCCAGCTACGCGGGCCACACATCCTCGGATGGGATTTATGACATATTCTTGCCTATTAGTGCCCAAAGTCTAGCGTCATTTGATCGTACATTTTTTGTAATAAAACATTAAGGTCTCCCTTCTCTTAATGTTTAGATGTCTACCCATTCTTCTGCTGGGTCTTCTAGCTCCACCGATGAGGTCGAGCTAGCAATCAAGAAGCCAGGACACAAGCAAAGTGGCCGACAGACAAGCTAACCATCAAGGCGGTCGACAGTGATGGCCTGCCAACAAATAAAGCAGTATTGCAATGGCTGAGGAAGCTTGCAGGATTTATTGCGCGAGAGAGAGTCTCATTGACCTTGAGGATGTTCGACGACCTCAGTCGAGAGCAGAAGACGGCACTCTTCAATGATGTGATTAATAATTTCCTTAAGTTTCTCGACAATACAAAGGCGATAGCTTTAAGGACTATGATGAAGATGATATCCAAGGTATGGAGGTCTCAAAAAAGCAATCTTATCTCAAACTTTGTCGCCAAAGACTTCGAGCCCTTCACAAAGTACCCATACTTGAAAAAAGAGGACTGAGACTAATTTGTCAAGATAAAGAGCTCAGCTGAGTTCAAGGCAGAAAGCTCTAGGCTAAGAATAAGCTACCCCATAACCTTAGCACAACTGGTTACGTGAGGATGAAAGATAAGTGGTTGGCCGAAGATGCCAAGATGGCCAATGAGGGCAAAAAAATCAGTGGCAACAGTTTCCAGATAGAGCGCAATCGTTTCTAAGGGCCCAGGGGAGACTGACAGAGAGCGGTGAAGTCACGTGGACCTCGAGCAAAGCGATGTCAGTGGCTCAGAAGGTCAAAGATCTGGCCGTGCAGGCGTCACAAGCATCCTTCACTACCGTGCGGGAGCAGGATTGAGGAGCCATGGTGAAGACTGTGGGCATCATGGCTTCCAGATGATGAGTGATTGTCAACGAAAGAGTGAAGATGAAGGAAGTCCCCTAAAGTGGGGCACCTCGAAGGGTTCTCTGAAGAGAGGGACTTCGAGGAGAGGATGACTTGCCGTGGCGTTGGTCGGTGCGACTCAGGTAGACGGACGGGCGATTGCCGGGCTGAAGGAGCCGCGGGGTCGTGGTGGTCCAATCTGGGTGCACGGCGCAAGGGCGGCAAGTGCTTTGATGGTTTCGGCGTAAAACCATCACCCAGACTAAATGGAGACGATAACGGTGTTACATCCTAGCGGTGCCGTCGAAGCTACGAAAAGTCCAGCATTAAATAAAAATATCTAGAGTCAGTCTTTTACTTTTGTGCCCTGCAGGCTTTGAGTCTGCATCAGAAACCCTAGGGGTAGATAAGTCTTTCCCTCGGTCTGCTCAGGCTATATAAGGGGATATAATCTACCGTGAGGATTTGAATTAATTGAAAAATATATTCTGAAATTTGAGGTGTCTTCTTCATCCTCCCACTTCTTCTCCTCTCCCACACCTTCTCCCACCTCTCCTTCCACCTATCTCCCCACTCCTACCCTAGCCGGCCGGCCACTACTCCTCCCCAGCGGCATGCAAAGCACGCGGGAGGGCCTCGGCGGCACGTGCGGCAGGGTGCTG
>KE372735.1:279373-306085 GCA_000418225.1 Zizania latifolia | reverse complement strand
AGTGGCACGAGCGCGACCAGCGCGTGGCACGGCGACAGCGGCACGGCGGCGCACGACGTCCATCTCCGATGAGCTTTTTGTATTGCTTCTCTATCCATCCTTGTATGCACGCCATGTGTTTGTTATAATGTCTCCAAGCACTTGACTTTTGTATTGCACTGCGTATGTTGATTAATATACTTGGGTATAAACTTGTGCATGTCCAGTGTTTGAGATTTTGCTTGTATGCTCTTGGATTGGATGATTTTTGAGTTGTCCATGTATATGCACACCAAGTGTTTGAATGTTTGTGTATAAGTGCTTTGCGCGTGTCTTCTTCATAGAACGCTTGCTGCACTTATGGATGCATTTTGATCAACACTTGTTTCTATGTTGGGCAATCTCTTTTGGAGAGTTTGAGAAAGTTTTCTGTGGACCGGAACTTTCGGTAATACCCGGAACTTCCGATTTGACCCTTCTGATTCCAGATTTAATTGAGCCGGAACTTCCGGTAACTATCGAAACTTCCGGTGACTGGAACTTCCGTTAACAACCGGAACTTCCAATTTGACCATTCTGTTTCTATTTCGGAACTTCCGGTAATACCCGGAACTTCCGGTTTGAGCTTACTGTTTTCAGAATTGGTTTTGATTCCGCTGTTTTATCTTGCGCCCATTTACCCCCCCCTCTGGTCGCTAGTTTCGGTCCTACAAGTGGTATCAGAGCTTGGTTAGGGTTTTCTATACCTTGACCAGTTCGAAACCCATAGTTGAGCGACCATGATGTCTATGGGGAAGGTCCCGTCCCTAGAAGCTTATGGCTACACGTACTGGAAAACTCGCATGCGAGCATATCTACTTAGCCATGGCTCGGACATTTGGGACATGTGTGTTCACCCGAGTTTTACTGTCTGACCTCCTGCTGAGCGCAACACCCCAGTTGTTGTTGCACAGCATGAGAACAACAACAAAGCGGTGAACATTCTTTTCTCTGGATTGGGTCCTGTTGAGTTTGAGAGAGTGGGCCATCTCGACACAGCTCGAGAGATCTGGGTGACCCTCCAGGCACACCATGAGGGGACGGCTCAGGTCAAGGCTCGCCTCTACCAGACTTACCAGCGTGAGTATGAGAACTTCACGCAGAAGCCCGGTGAGTAGGTTGAGGAGCTGTTTGGTCGTTTTCAGTCGATCGTTAACAAGCTCCGGGCCAATAAGGCCAATGGAGATCAGTTGGTGACCGACCACGAATAAGCTCTAAAGATTCTGCATACTTTAGATCCTAAGGTCTAGAAGATCAATGTATCCTCTATTATTGAGAGTTCTGGTTATGATACCTTGACTGTCGCAGAGCTTTTCAGTAAGCTCAAGGCCACTGAGGTGGATACCCAGTTGAGATCAAATCTCACTAGCGCTGATTCCAAGACCTTGGCCCTTGCGACCACCACTGACGCTAGCTCGAGTCCCAGCTTTGCTCTTTCTTCTTTGATGGCTATTACTGAAGAGCAGCTGGATTTGTTGGGAGATGATGACCTTTGTCTCTTCAACAACCGCGTTCGTCGTGTGTACGATCATCGGATGTCGAAGAGACACGGCACCACAAAATAGGGATGTTTTGAGTGTGGTGACCCGAGTCATTTTGTTGCTCAGTGTCCCAAGAAGCTTGAGCTGACGAACGTTATTTTTATTTCGTCGGCTTTATAAAAAACTGACGAAAATTGATTAAGCCGACCAAAGTCTCTAGTTTTCCTGTAGTGAGCTCTACAGGGTATCATCCTTCTAGATCAACCTACATTGGATAGCCCTGCTTGTGTTAGAAAGAGCAGCCGTGCTTGAAGAGAGATCGAGCAGCAATGACTAGAAGTGCCCCCATAATCTTGCAGCAGTATACAAGACATGATTAACAGGCTAACTGAACCAACCCCATACAAGCTTATCTTAAAGCTTACGGGGTATCAGATTGAGGTGGTAAGGGGTATGGTCTACCCATATCAGCATAAGCTACACACTATACCAATAAGGGAGGGATATGCAGTGGTGTCTATCGATTTTGTGCACCCCAATGTGGAAGACAACGTACTGCGTATTGCTCCGAATGACAAAATTAACACTCTACGCGATGCACATCTATCAAGGGTACAATGGAACTGGCTGGATATTTTCGCCGATGCCGAGACTTCTGCAAGCTAGGCTCGTGCTCAACCTCTTGCTTCTCAACCTCCTATTGCTCAATCTCCTGCTGCTCAACCTCTTCCTGTACCTACTGCTCAACCTCCTACACCTGTCGAGCAAGACAAAAGTGCCACCGCTATGCCATAGCCCAAGAAGCCAATGGTCACAAAGACCAAAACAAAGAAGACCGTCGACAGAAAGTCCAAAAACATTGCGAAGCCTAATGTGGTGTCAACCAGTTCTCAGGAACACCCTAAGTACCAAGCTAGCAAGGCTCTGCTTCCTTAAGATTAGCTAAGGAAGGCTGGGCAAGCTGTAATGGACCTGCATCAGTTCTACCTGACTGGCTGCAACAACAATAAATGTTCAGTTACTATAGTGTACAAGCAATAGAATTTCTGGACCACCGACAGCTGTTTTTTGCTTTGCTTCGAGGATCTATATGATCTTTTCAATACGGACGATCTCGACATCAGCTTGCTACGGTGCTGGACATTGTAAGTCACTTAACCTAGTCTTTCAATTAAAGTCAACACATAATTATGTGGTATTAATTACTCTTTTATATCTGTAGGCTAATGTGGCAAGAATGCGAGAAGCGACCATTCAAATTTCTTGACACACAGCTATTAGCAATGGCAATCATCGAGAATGATAGGGATTCATGCGTCAACTATCTATGTAAGTTACTCTCCTATTGCACCGCAAGAGAACAATTTTAATGGACATACACCACTTGAATGGACATTATGTCCTACTACTCTTTGCCCCTAAGTGGAACATTATATGGTGCATTGACTCGGTAAGACCGTTGGGACCGAATGGTGACCACAAAAGGGACTACTTGGTAATTAGAAGTATAATCGACGAGGAAGGTTTTCTTTACTTTATTACTGCAAGTTCAACTTTTAACCTATTCTCGCTTAACTCAATTTTGTTGTACCTCGTTATAGAGCTTTCGGTGTCGGTCTCAGGACATCAAAGGTAACAGAACACCGATAGTTGGTGCATAAAACCACAGTGTCGATAAGTCTCTAAATGTTTGCCTTTTCAAAATTAAATGTGTCGTCCAAACTAATCATGTATTTCCATAATAGTGTTACACTCGATCTTCTAGAAACCAATGCAGGTTTTATGTCGCACACCATATGATGTTGGCTATAAAGATAGCGGATCTTAAATCGTCTGACGTAAGATATTATCATGTACTTTGTTGTTGTATTGAATTTACGTTTCACTTATGTAAACATTGACTAACGTAAAAAACTCAATTTGCAGGAATTCAACATACATGAAGGTAATCTCGGTGAGAATGACTTGCAGGCCATCTGTTAACAGCTAGCATCATTCCTAGTGGACCATGTCATCAAACCGGGAGTCGCTTTCTATTATAAAACCTAGAATTAATGTTTGTTGGTTGTGAACTTGTGATGTAATATAACTTATAACATTTAGTGAAATCTGTGATGTTTGTAATATAATTTATGATGTATGCTTTATTTACATAATATAATTTGTGATGATGGCATTCTGTGATGAATTTTGTATTGTTTGTAATGTACAATGTTGGCTGCCAAATCCTGGCTTTGTTTTAGAATGCAGCCTAAAAATTACTTTTTACAATATGACCATAACATTAGTGATAGATCTAAATAAATACCCATCACTAAAGGTTCCCTATAGTGACGGGTGTCCGTTGCGCCACGTCACTAAAGGGTCCTTCTAGGTCCACGTCATGTTCGGCATAACCCTTTTTAGTGCCGGATAGTCATTGAGACCTGTCACTAAAGGTACCCTATAGTGACGGGTGGAAAGTGTCACCTATCACTATAGTGTGCCCTTTAGTGACGGGTCACATTATTCACCCGTCAGTAAAAGAGGTCATGCCAGACGCGATATGGACCTAGAGGTACTCTTTTGTAACAAATGCTTAACCGTCACTAATGATAGGGCTTTACTGACATGATAAGAGTGACGAGGAACATACCCATCACTAATGTACGTTATTACCTATCACTAAAGTTCTTTTCTATGGTAGTGCCTTCTAGAGCCAATGTTAGTTTCCCAGAGAAGAATAGCTTCGTGCCCATAAACTAGCTGATAGGATGGCACTTGAGTTTAACCATGTCATGCCATCCGATATGCCCATAACAAATTGGCTACCGTAATGTGCCATTTTCTTGGCTACTCATCTATCTTACACTTAATTAACTTAATTAAACTTTTGTTTAATGATTTGGCTTGTCCATTTGCTTGGGCATAATACGGTGATGAATCTAATAACTTGATTCCCATATTGGGGGCAAACTGTTGGAACTCATCGGACATAAACACCGACCCTTGATCGGTTGTGATTGTTTACGGAATCCCAAATCTGTAAATAATATGTTCTTCGATGAAGTCTATTACTTCTCGCGATGTAACTTTCTTTAGGGGTATAGCTTCTATCCTCTTAGTAAAATAATATGTTGCTGCTAATATAAACTTAGGCCCTTTACTAGATGCTGGATAAATTTAGCCGATCATATCAATTCCCCATCCTCTAAACGACCAAGGCATGATAATCGGATTCATGGCCAATGTTGGGGCACGCTGAATGTTTTCAAATTTCTGGCAATCCTAGCACCCCTTGTAATACTTAAAGTAATATTCTAGCATTGTCGGCCAAAAATATCCGGTTCATCGTAGCAACTAGTTTATCTTGTGGACTGATTGATGGGTTCCACATATCCCTTCATGAACTTCATACATTACCACCTTGGCTTCCTCTAGGTTTAAACATTTTAATAAAAGAGTCAATTATTTCTGTGCCATCGTTATTTGTTAAGTTTCTACCCGTGCCATTACTATTCATGTATTTTCTTCTATGCCATTACTATTTCACAATACGCTCGTTTGTGACATTCGGACCCGCATGTAGAGCACTGTACTTCACAATTTCCTATATTGCCCCTACACTATTCATCTTCTCCCTTAAGCATGCCCGATTGAGGCCATGAGCCTACTACCACTGTCGTTCACACCGACGTCATTGCCATTGCTCCCACACAGATGATACCACCATTGCTCCCATGCAGACGCCACCATCGCTGCTCCTGCACTATGCATCCACCGCCCCATGCCGCTGCCCCACGCTGACGCTGCTCCTTCGCCGATGCCATTGCTTCCACGCCACCAATTTTGTCGCTGCTTACATGCTGACACCACCACTGCTGCTCCCACCCCACGCCGACGCCGCTCCTACGTCGCCACCATCATTGCTTCTGCGCTAATGCCATCATCATTGCTCCTATGTCGATGCCACTAATGCTGCTCCCATGCCAACTGTTAGAATTATGCCCTAGAGACAATATAGAGATGTTGTACATGGTATACTATGTTTATGAAATGTTATTTGTTCCTTAAAAATAGATTGTCATTATGGATCAACAAGTACGTGACTTGTTCATGAGACTTATAATGTGACTATTTCTAAATGATCTCTGATCGATTTTAAGTTATATATAGAACAGATATGACTGAGATCAGCATGTGTATTGATTAATGATCATGTCTCATGGATCATGGGTATGGAGATACCAACTCAATAATATAGACATATGTTGGAGAACATATATTAGATAGACCCGCTATGAGATATTGTTGAGATTTGATGTGTCATCAGTAGGTCTCAGTAGTGTTTATGTAAAGTCTTTAGACCTGAGATCATCGTGGTTCCCAATATACATAGTAGCTTACTTTGAGTCTACCAAACGCGACTCTATAACTGGGTAGTTATAAAAGTAGTCTTCGAGTATGCTGTGAAACATGTAGTGGGATGTGAGTGATCAAGATAGGATTTGCCCCTTCTTACATGAGAGATATCTCTGGTCCCCTCAATATAATGGATTATGGAAGTGCATGGCCATACCGACGTGATTAAGGAATTAATCATAAGTTATAATCCAATATGAAGATCGAGAGAGAGAGATCAAGCAATTGATAGGATGGTATAAATCTCACCTTGTGCTCGATTAATATCGTGAGACAAAGAGATTTATATATGAGAAACATTACAAGGTTTAGCCGATATGATCTTTACGTATACTTGGGTTAATATGCCTTACTAGAGGCCGCTATTATTGGAGTACTAGAAAGGAGTTTCCATATATTAGCTAAGCTATACGTGAACATATAGGGTCACACACTTAATAGGTTAGAACATTGGATTCGAATTGAGCTTAATTTGGATAGAGATCTAAATAGTTTAGATAGAGATCCGAACAAATCAAAAAGGTATCCGAGTAGAGTCCTGATTGGGCTCAGTAGAGCCCAAGCTAGAACGTCTATATATATGAGAGCGAGGGGCTCATGCACAATGTACCTTTTATGTGTGCTAATCTGTTAGCCACCACGAAATGCAAGTCACCGTCGCCTCTCACGAGCCCTACCATCATGCTGACCGCTCGAGCGCTAGTACGCTATCGACTGGCGTTCCACCCCTAGACATGTGGATAATAGTAGAGGCGCTGCTACTCTTGCCATGCTCATCAGCATCGGTACCATTGATCAGATCAGCAGTTTCATCGGCTCATAGGAGTTCGAGCGAAGGCTTCTTGAGGATGTTGATCGGCTTCTCGAGGACGTCGATCAACTTCCCGATGATAACTCCTGACCACGTTGATCGGTTTCCCAACCACATCGGCGCATGTGTGTTGGATCGGCTCGCTGCTCCAATGCTTCTTCCTCTGCTCTATGCATCTAGTGGTAACGATCTATGGTCTCTGTCTTAGCAAGATATCCTAGTGTGCGTGGTAGAAAATTTTATTTTTAGCTAGCATAGCCTCCGCGTTCCCCAACACCGACACCACCAACGCTCTTGGCAGAGGAGCCAAGGACGGAGGATGGCACGATGGGTACACCGGCCTTCAGGTAGAGACGAGGAGGTGGCACGGTGGCTGGGCCCAGCAGGGTGTTCGGCTCTGTTCAGTGCAAGCATAGCAACCTGTCAGCTAGGCCCCACTGTCTCCACCGTGTGCACGTTCATCGGACCGACATGATGGGTGAAGAAGATGAACAGTGTACAAGGGCAATACGGGCAATACCAAAGTATAGAGCTCTACAGGTGGGTCCGAATGGCACAAATGAGCGTATTGGGAGATAGTAATGGCATGGAAGCAAACACATGAATAGTAATGGCACGAGCCAAAACTTGAAAAATAATGGTAGCACAGAAATAACTAACCCGTAATAAAACTGTTAGCACTATGCTCTAGAGATGTTATATGTGGCATACTATGTTTATAAAATAAAGCTATTTTGTTCTTTGAAATAGAAACTATCATTATGGATTAACGAGTCTGTGACTTATTCATGAGACTCGTAATATTACTATTTCTAAATTAATGATCCCTGATCGGATGTAAGTCATATATATGGAACAGATATGACTAAGATCGATATGTATATTGATCGATAATCATGTCTCATGGATCATGGGTGTGAAGATACCAACTCAATAACATGGACATATGTTGAAGAACAAATGTTGTATAGACCCGCTACGAGACATTGTTGAGATTTAATGTGTCATCAGTAGGTCTCAGTAGTGTTTATGTAAAGTCCTTAGACCTGAGATCATCATAGTTCTCAACATACGTAGTAGCTTACTTTAAGTCTATCAAACGCTACTCTGTAACTAGGTAGTTATAAAAGTAGTCTTTGGATATGCTATGAAACATGTAATGGGATGTGAGCGATCAAGATAGAATTTGTCCTTCCTTATAGGAGAGATATCTCTAGGTCCCTCAATGTAATGGATTATAGAAGTGCATGGCCATGCTGACTTGATTAAGGAGCTAATCACAAGTTATAATCCAACACAAAGATCGAGAGAGAGATTGAGCTATTGATAGGATGACACAAGTCTCACCTTATACTCCATCAATATCGTGTGGCAAAGGAATTTGTACATAAGAACATTACATGGTTCAGTTGATATGATCTTTATGTATACTTAGATTAATATGTTTTGCTAGAGGCCACTATTAATAGAGTACTAGAAAGGAGTTTTCATATGTTGACTAAGGTATAAGTGAACCTATATGGTCGCACACTTAATGGATTGGAACACTGGATTCGAATAGGATTCAAATTGGGCTTAATTTGGATAGTGATCCAAACAGTTTGGATAGAGATCCAAACAAATCAGATAGAGTCCTGGTTGGGCATGGAAGGGCCCAAGCTAGGACGTCTATAAATATTAGGGCGAGGGCTCATGCAGGGCATGTTTTTTGGTGCGTGCTAATCTGTTAGTCACCACGAAACCCTAGGCACCGTCACCTCTCCGGAGCCCTACCATCACACTGACTGTCCGAGCGTTAGTACGCTATCGGCCAGCGTTTCACCCCTTGATGTGTGGATACCAGTAGGGGCGCTGCTTCAACTGCTACACTCGTTGGCATCCGCCCTCGGGAGATCTGACGAGGACTCCCGATCAGATTGGTGACTTCCCAACCACAACTCCTGACTACGTTGATCGTCTTCCCGATCACCTCGGCACACTCAAGTTGGATCCCTCGCTACACCAATTGTCCTTCCACTACACTGCGTGCCTAAGGTAACGATCTATGGTCCATCTCTATGTAAGATATCTTGGTGTGCACGGTAGAAAATTTTGTTTTCAGCTAGCGTAGCCTCCACGTTCCCCAACAAAAACCCTATCAATCATCTGATAATATAACTTTTCATTAAGCAAAACATATTTAAGCGCCCTGTATGGAAGCTTCCTCGAAGCCGATTGAGATGGATTTTGCAAATAACTTATAATTTATGTTCTCCAATCTTCGGCTTCGATATCGGCTGTCTCAACTTCAATTTTCTTTTCAATCAACTCATAACCCGATGCAGCCTGTGCCAAATCGTTTGCTTCTGTATTCTAGCCTATGGGTAGATGAGTCAATGAAACCATCTTAGCAGGTCCAATCAACACTTGAGTATGTAACCCACGTGCCTACAATATATTTAATGCTTGAGATTGCGCCGGCTAGGCCATTAAATGGCAATATTTTCACCCGAAAAGGCGTTTTTCGCTTGGGGTCTGTCTCCTAGTTTTTTACTGTTTTGCATAAGGATTCAAACCCAATAAGATCAAGCTATGCCTGGGGGCTTAGGCACAGCTTGCCTCACCACGTCATCACCCAATCACTTAGATCGCCCGATCGCTAGGATCGCTTGACCGCTAATTCGCCTGATCACCGAAATTGATCAAGTGTGATGATTTTCGTCTTACTACTCCAAGCTTACACCAAGACTCTCCAATTTCATCTGGTCACCATGGAATAATGCCATTCGGTCTCCATCAACTTATCGTCTCCAATTTTGTCACCATATGTCTCCGATTATGCCTTGAACACCAATAATTCGCCATCGGCTAAGGGATATCGCCACAGGACTCCATGTTCGCCGATTGACGCCATTGATCGTCGAATGTCTCCAATTTGTGTGTGATGACTTGAGGTCACGAATCATGATCTATTTTTCTAATAATGTGCATCAAAACGGATAACGCACAAAACCCTAAATTGATATAAATGCTCGGAAACACCAAAACGGAACTACAACGGTGACATGATTATATCGTGAAAGTTCACCTGAACATATTTATTATCAGGTTGTAGCTATACTATTTGCACATACAACGATAATAGATGACATGAGATCAGAAAGATCGTTTGAATATATTTACTATATATCAGCCCATGACTATTTTGAGATATATGGGTTTGTGTAGGGCGGCTGAGTTAGTAATAAGAAAGATAGGTTTGAATCATATTACAATGCACCGATACTATGCTAGCTAGTATGGTAATATATATATATATGTACACATATATTCAGAAACTAATCAGTGATCCTGCTCAATCGGTCGTAAATAATTATAGATGTTCCAAGATTGATTCGGGGATCCCCAGTTATTGGCTTGGCTCTGAATGTCGCTTGGCTACGGTCTCATACATATACATAGATACTAGGCATTTTTTGTATATATACACGTACGCATTCATGCATGCATGTATATATTCGTTTCGTGTTGAATAATAGATACCAAGGTGTGGCACTTACTACTTAATGATATATATGATGATGAATTGTACTGAAGTGCGTGGTCAGGAAGATGTATGTACGTACATCATACATACGTAGGCGCTAGCTAGCTACGGAAATTTAGAGGCACGATGTATCAATCAATGAGGCAGCTGGGAGCCTGGGATGCAACACCATCAGGCAAGGAAGCCGAGCTTCTCGCCGTTCTTCTTGGCCAGGCGGATCAAGCCCTGCCTCTGCTTGGCGTCGGCGCCGATGGTCTTGCAGAACTCGGTGATGACCTTCATATATGCGCCGAAATGATCATATCAGCATGGCCGATGTGAGCAACTAATTGGTAGGTACGTCGATGAGTACTCTGGTAGGTAGTCACCTGCGAGTGCAGCGCGATTGCCTTCCCCCTGAGCTGGTTGAAGCGCTTGCGGCCGACGATGTTGCGCACCACCACCACGAGCGGCGCGAAGATCCCCTTGCCCTCGTTCACGTTGCCCATCCTCGCAGGCGCCCGTGGCGGCCGCGCCGTCCGGGGCCGCGCCAACGAATTGGCCAGCGCCGCCGAGTGCGAGTCGCCGGACACGGAGCTGGACCAAGTCGGGAGAGCCCTCGGTCCTGAGAGGGACACGGAGGCGGCAGCCATAACTGAGAAGGAGCGCCACACAACGCCGGAGGGGGTTGGCTTTGGAAAAACTGCTTGCTGCTGCTTTCTTCTGCTTTCTCCCTTCCTCTCTCTGAGTCTCTGGTTTCTTCTTCTTCTTTATCTCTCTCTGCTGCTGCTGCTGCTGCGCCACACAGGAATGAATCGGAGTGGCCGGAGTACTAAGAAGCAATCCGGTGGAGGGAGTCGACAGAGTAGCTAGCCCAGAATTTTAGTTGTCCATGCTATGAGGACGCCAGTGAGCCACATGTCCTCTCAAGAGATGAGGAGTTTCTGGGTAGAAATGCACGCCCTATGCCTCGCTGCCATGTCAGCCTCATTCCACCTGTCTCTCCCTTTCACTGCCAAGCTGCCCTTGTTTCTCTTTCTCTCTTGGAAACCAATACGAATGCAACTAGATGCGCAGAATTTAAGAATCTACAATTCCAAACCAACTAGATTTAAGCAGGTAAACCCTTAATTAACCAGAAGCAGGCCCCTGTCAACGGTGCACTCTTAGCATATAGTTTGTTAAAACTTAAAAATAGACTCAGCCATTGCTGACTCACTGCCTTCCTCTTGAAAAATAGAAAGGACTCTCTATCCCACTTTTTATTTAGGTCTTCCTTAAAAATCAAAATCACATCTATCTTGTGTCTAGATTTATTCTCTTAAAAAAATTTAGATAGTGAAATACAGAAGGTAAGACTGAATAGGTGAGTACTAGGAGAGCAAAGAAATATAGAAAGATGTTTTTAGAAATATCATATATAAAGATTTAGTGAATCTCTTAAAAATGCTCTGGCTAAAACGCGGGCACCAGCCCCTCGTCATTCATCGTCACCATCTAAGTAGCAAGGAAGTACCCTAAGATGAGATTAGATGCTGATGAAGGAGTATGTGTAGGCTGCGATAGAGAAAAATAATTTTTTTCTACCACGTATATTAGGGCATCATGCGAGAGATACCGTAGATTGTTACCTCTAGACACACAGAGTAGCGGAAATAGAGTTGGAGAAGCCGGTCCAACACACGCGCATCGAGGTAGTAGTGGAAATAGTCAATCAGATCGTTGCCTCCACATACGATCTACTTCACGCCAAGTCGAGGCCAATCTGATCTGCACCACAATGTAGCAGCGTCTCTACCGGCATCCATACATCTAGAGGTGGAACTCTGATTGCAAGCATACTAGCACTTGCCCATGGCTAGGGTTTGGTTCGGGAGAGGTGGTAACTAGGGTTTTCTCAATATGGCTAGCAGAAGGCACGTAAGCACACAAATAGACTTGAGTCCCTCGCCCCTTATATATAGACGTCCTCACTTGAACCTTCCTCGGTCCAATAGGAGTCTACTCAAATCTCTATTAGATCTCTGATCTCTATCCAAACTGAGCCAAACTCGAATCCTATTCGAGTAAATGTCTCAACCCGTTAAGTGTGTGACCCTGTAGGTTCATGTATATTTGGTTGCCTCCAAAAACTCCTTTCTGATCACCCAGTTAATAGCAACCTCTAGAAAACATATTAACCCAAAGTATACGTAAAGATCATATCGGCTAAACCTATAATGTCCTCATGTACAAATCCCTTTGTCTTACGATACTAATTGAGCTCAAGGTGAGACTTATGTCACTCTCTCGATTGAAGCGAGGCTGCAGCGCTCTTCTCTATGAAAACATCTCATCAGCAATTGAAGCAAGGCTGCAGCGCCAGCACCCGATGGCCACGCAGCGTGGCCGCTCCATTCGCCAGTCTATTGGGGAAAGCGCAGGCTACGCTAGCTAAAAATAAAAATTTTCTGCCACGCACACCGGGATATCTTGCTAGAGAGTGACTATAGATTATTACCACTAGACGCACAGAACAGCAAAAGATGTGGTTGAGAAGCCAGCCGATCCAACAGACGCATGCCAATATGGTCAGGAGCCGATCAGCCTGGTTACGAGTCAATGAACCTGGTCGGGAGGCAGCTGATCTGATCAAGAAGTCCTCGTCCAACCTCCTATCCTTTAAGCCGATGACGTCGTCGATCCAATCAGCGATACTAATGCCGATGCAAAGGCCGATTCGATTAGCAAAGCAGTATAGCAATGTCTCTACTGGTATCCACACATCTAGGGGTGGAACACCGATTCATAGTGTACTAGCACTTGGGCGATCGGCGTGGTGGTTGGGCTCGGAAGAGGCAACAACTAGAGTTTGATCGTGGTGGCTAACAAATTAGCATGCTCGAAAGGCATATCATGCACGAGCCCCTCGCACTCATATATGTAGACATTATAGCTTGGGCCCTTCTGGTCCCAATAAGGACTCTACTCGGATCTCTATCCAATCTGCTTAGATCTCTATACAAACGAAGCCCGATTCGAATCTTATTTAAATCTGGTGTTCCAACCCGTTAAGTGTGCGGTCCTATAGGTTCACATATGACTTGGTTAACGTATAGAAACTTCTTTCTAGTAATCCGCTAATAGTGGCCTCTAGTAAAGCATATTAACTCAAGTATACGTAAAGATCATATCGACTGAACTTGTGATGTTCTCATGTATAATTCCTTTTTCCTCACGATATTGATTGAGCACAAGGTGATACTTGTATCATCCTATCAATAGCTCAATCTCTCTCGATCTTTGTATTATATTATAACTTATGATTAACTCCTTAATCACGTTAGTATGTCTATACACTTATATAATCCATTATATCGAGGAGCCTAGAGATATATCTCCCATAAAGAGGGAGAAATTCTATCTTGATCACTCATATCTCATCTACTATATGTTTCATAGCATATCCGAAGATTACTTTTATAACTATCTAGTTATAGAGTAGCGTTTGGTAGATTAAAAGGTACTACGTATATTGAGAACCATGATTATCCCAGGTCTAAGGACTTTACATAAATACTATTGAGACTAACTGGTGACACATGGAATCTCAACAGTGTCTAATAGTGGGTCTATCCAACATATGTTCTCTAACATACGTCTATGTTATTGATCTGGTATCTCTATATCTATGATCCATGAGACATGATCATCAATCAATACATATGTTGATCTCAGTCATATCTATTTTATATATGACTTACAACCGATCAGGAATCATTTAGAAATAGTAGCATTACAAGTCTCATAAATGAGTCACATACTCATTGATCCATAATGATAATGTCTATTTCAAGGAATAAAATAACTGTATTTTATATTTCAATGTTGCATCTAGGGCATAATGCTAACATGGTCACCCTTCACTGCTTCGGTATCTCATATCATTTGCTGCCATGATTAATTGGTGTCGTGTCATAATTTAATTTCTTTTTTAAATGTAGTTTTGGTAGCAACTAGTTGTTGAGTTGTTTAGTCTTTATCCATAAAGAGGTTAACGATGATCGATAGTTTTGGTAGCAACTAGTTGTTGAGTTGTTTAGTCTTTATCCATAAAGAGGTTAACGATGATCGATAGTTTTTATAAACCAGATTCCGGTTGTGCTGAAACTACTGAAGTAACCATTGATAAATATTATGAGTTGGGCCCCCTTATATTCAATTTCCCCTGCTCCCTCCTACATTAATTGGGATTGGAACATACTATATTAAGACAAAATAGTGGAGTTATGCCTCAACTTTCTTGGCTGTGAAAAAAAGCAAGCTGCATTAAAAGGGAGAAAGAACATTAGCAAAACTATTAGCTAGTAGTCGCTTAACTACTTATGCTCCTCTAGCACAATTATGGATAATTGAAATCACTTACATGATAATAACAATGTTCAGGTGTCTACACTTTCATATGGATCACAACTAAATTTATCCACCTCTTTTAGTACCTATTCTAATTGGAGCTGGTACTGACAGTCGTCTATAACGGTCAGAAAAAAGAGATAACATTGTGGGTAGGTACAACCGGTAATAATAAAGAGTTTTAGTACTGGTTTAGGAGACTGCCTGGTACTAAACTTATTAGTGCCGCTCGGGATCCCTAACCGATACTAAAAGCTTACGCATTAGTACTGGGTGGGAAGACCAACTGGTGCTACTAAATTTATCGTTGGGTGGTATCCCGACCCAGTACTAAAAGCTCCCACGTGTAACCCTTTAGTACCGGGTCCACCCGGTACTAAACGTTCCTATCAATATAACCGATTACCCCTAAAAATCTCTTGTTCTGCATTTCTGCCTCTGCTCCGCTTCCACTCGTGCTACCAGTTCATCCGTCTAGCCAACCGTCCATCATCGATCGATAGTGGATAACGACATAGCAAGCCGACCAAGTGATCAACAGGGCAATACCGCCGAACATCATGCAGCCAACAGTAGGCCCCCCATAGTACATCATTTTCCTCATTTTTTGTCTATTTTAGGGTTGATCGAACACTGTATTCTTAGATGTTACTTTTTGGTCGATCTGTACTGCAATTGCAATGTATAGAAATAGTAATATTTACCAACAATATTAGTACTACAATGCAAATGTGAGGTCTATTTTTGCACCAGTCGATCAGTATTGCACTCATGCAATGCAAATGTTCTAGTATTAGTACCGGTTATACAATGCAACTTAATTTAATTTATAAATGCAAGCGACATAATGCAATATAGTTTTACAGATGCAAATGAATATGCAATATAGATTAGTTTGTCAAATGCTAATACATATGCAATGCAAATTAGTTTAACAATATCCAATGCAATGTAAATTATTGATGTTATATTTTTTTTAGGTAACGGCATTTGATCCTATGTCTTGCCTACTCAAAATCGATCATGTAAATACATTGCATATTCTATTTATAGCTAGCATAATCATAACAAAATAATGCGATGTTATCTCATTGTTCTAGTTTCTACCAAAAAGTTTTGTGAATGCCCATAACATTTTTGATGATGACAATTTTGATATATTAATAAGAGATGGTTGCACCAATATTATCGATGTTGAAAAGTCTGAAGATAGGTTATGCTTGAGAAAAAGGATGATTTGCATTTGCTAACCGAGTGGCCCTAGAAGGAGACTTCGTGGTGCTAACAATGGGAGCCCAATTGTCTATTGTGGCTACCATTTTCAATAATTATGGTGAAAAGAAAATATCACGAGTCATAAAAATAAACATAAGTGATAGTGGTATCTATAATGAACTCACATTACTTATGATACATGCATGTCTATTTTATCACTGTACTTACCTACTTATTTATAATGGTAGGTGAGATTATTGGCTCGATCTGTACCAGCCACTAAGAATGTTGAAAAGAAGGTGAAGCAAAAATCCAGAGAAGACGACACCAACTAATGGAAAACCATTTGTTTTTTTGGTAATCCCACTGATCTAACAACAGAAAGGAATGTGCTCCTGTAAGACATCTCGATGGATCTATCCTCCGGTACTAAATTATATGTCTGTATAATCAATCACACAATCATCAAGCAAAACAAAATGGTAAGCACTTTACACATGACACATGCTAAACATCTATACATATATGTACTTGCCTTGGCTAACTAACAATACATTTACATTGTAATAGTATTTTTCAAAGAGTATTCTTATATGTATATCTCATCTCACCTACAACAACAGACTACCGATATCCAAGTGATAGCTGTAGGAAGCTAGCACATCAGTCTCAATTATAGTACACAAATCAATAGATGGATGTTATAACCTAACAGCTGATTTTGGCCATTTTCTGCAAGCAAACGGGATAGGTGTCGGCACAATCAGCGTTTTTTATTTCCACATCAGCAATGGTGCACTTGAGGTAACTTTCTATGTACTTTCGCTATCTAACTTGGAACATTATCTGTTATGTGATGTAAATAGACAAGTAATGTTGCTTTGTGGTGAAAAATAAATTAAGATCAGATTTGGGCAAGGGTTGCCTCAACTTGTTTATCTATTTACTTTTTACCGTTTAATGTTGCAATTTGATTTTGGGTTCCTCAATAAATGCAATTGAAATGAAATTGAAATTAGTCTGACACAAGCAAGTGAAATTAAATCCAAACTAGTTTGACAAATGCAACTGAAAATAAAATCCAAATTAGTGTGGCAAATTCAAGTAAAATGAAATCCAAATTAGTTTGACAAATACAAGTGAAATAAAATCTAAACTAGTTTGACAGATACAAGTGAAAATAAAATCCAAATTAGTGTGACACATTAAAGTGAAATATAGTCCAATAGGTGTCAGCTAAGTAAATCTGTGCTTATAATTTCAGAATCTGCAATCTTTAGTACCAGTTGACATTGCCAACCGTCACTGAAGATATCTTTAGTACTGGTTTCTAATTAAAACCGATACTAAAGAAAATCCAAGTTTATTTTATAAATCCAAATCTATTTTACAAATCCAAGTTTGTTTTATAAATTCAAATTTATTTTACAAATCCAGATTGAAAAAGGAAATCCAAATTTGTTTTACAAATCCAAGTTTGTTTTATAAATCTAGATTGAAAATAAAATCAAGGTTTGTTTTACAAATTCAAATTGAAAAGGAAATTTAAGTTTGTTTTATAAATCCAAACTTGTGTTTAAAAATCTAAGTTTGTTTTTCAAATCAAAATTGAAAATAAAATCTAAGTTTGTTTTACAAATCCAAATTGAAAAAGGAAATCCAAATTTGTTTTACAAATCCAAATTGAAAAGAAAATCTAAATCTGTTTTACAAATCCAAGTTGAAAAGGAAATCTAAATTTGTTTTACAAATCTAAGTTAGTTTTATAAATCCATATTGAAAAGAAAATACAAGTTGGACAACCCAACCGGTACTAAAGGGGTGTATTAGTACTAGTTGAATAACCGATACTAATATGCCACCCCTTTAGTCCTGAATAGACAATACCTGTTCAAAAACCTAGACCAGAGGAGGGTTTTTAACTGGTACTAATGTCATGTTCTCTAGTAGTGCTCATATTAGCGAACACATAAGACCACCAAAGAATTTAAAATGAATAGGATGGAATATACCAAGTGGGTTGAATATACATTGATGAGGACATCACTCCTATAGATACACTTATATAGACGGCACCCTTAAGTTGCTATGCAAGATCCAATCCCTAGAGCTCGAACATGACAATTAAATCTCTAGGTAAGCTCGTTCCTAAGTACTTCTCTATGTGACTTTGAGAATAGATTGCTACCTAATGTTGTTATTATTATTAGAAACAATTGAGATGACCAAGAAATGCAAGGAGACAAGCAAGGATGTGGAGAAGACCAGTAAGGACATCCAAGTAGAGTTGGAAGTCTAACCCACCTCGAGCTCAAGTCCATCTCGGATTCTAAGAGCAGTACGCACTAAAACCATCGCCCAGGCCATGCCTTTAGCCCTGCTCGTGCATAGAAGTAATCTATGTAGCACAAATACATAATACAGGTACATCAATACATCGATACAAAAATTTCTAAAAACATGAATACGATGATATGACATATATATATTCTTAAAAATATAAAATACATAGAGTTAAAACAAAATAATTAGAATGATATTTATATGTTTGGACAATTGAAACCATCTAGAACTCTCACAAGAAGGCTTACAGACTAAAACTCTAGCTTCCTACTTATCTCTTTCGTCATCTCACTTCAAATAATGACAGATGGCTCCCATCCAGTCATCCACCTAGTAGAGGTCTAGCGAAGGTAAGAGCAAGAAGAGAGGTCAGGGAGCAGCGAGGCTAGCATGGCGTATAGCCCAACCACGGCCTGTCAGTGTGGGCGCTAAAGCTCCACCGCCTCTGTCCATGGGTAGGCTAGCGACAGCTCCAGTTGGTGCCCTTCTCCATCCATGCACTCTCCCACTCGTAGAAGCAGCTCTCTGTGTGTGCCAACTGATGAAGCCGACCTCGTAGACATCGTATGCCACCTACTCGTACCACATGTAGGTGCAGGACCTCCTCACCAACCATCGGTTGGTCATCGATGCCATAGGATATGACTTCTTTGGCCTGCCCTTTGACCACCCTAGCCTCAACGTTGGCAGCAGCGATGGCGGCGTCGTTGTCGCTGATGGCCTAGGGGCGTGGCAGCATGATAGTGGAAATGGTGGCACAACACAAGAGGGGACCTCGGTGCTCACACTTGAAGGTGTTTGGTTAGGGTAATTTTAACCCTTATTAGATTACAGTGTTAACAAAAAACATTACTCACATTTGTTTGTGTTGGACTGTAATCGATTTCAAGGAAATTGTTATTGGGCCTAAAAGAAAAACGATTATGGCCCATATGCAGTGAAAAGCCTTACCATTACAACCCAAATCGTCGTCGCCACTAGCTCTTCCTCCTGCGCATGCAGCCATCGCCGCTCGGCTCTCTTCCTCATGCACGTCGCCATCGCACGCACACGCCCAGCATGAGACAGAGTGGGAGCTGCTCTACACGCATCCTCTGTCGCCTCCTCCTCCTCCTCGGATGTGCTCTTGGCCATGCTTCCTGCTCCACCGTCTCCCCCTCCCCCTCCGCCTCCTCGCATCCCCTCTCTTTTTGCGAGTAGGGAAGAGAGGCAGCCGATAAGGAAGGGGGGCTAGGGAGCTCACCCACCATCAAGCACACCGTAAGCATGTGGTGGCCTCTTGGGGAGGAGAGGCAGGTGAGGTTGTAGCCGGTGCTTGCTCGCCTTTCTTGCGGACTCATTCCACCAGCCGGTTCAGAGAGAGATGGAGGATTGCAGGTTGCGCTGCTATGGTGCCTCACTGATATGGGTTCCAATCTGAAGTACCGAGCTGGGCTCAGGCAATAGATTTCTTCGCATGCTCCTTTTTTTAACTTCTTTGCTGGATTCCTAGATCTTGACCAAGAATGAATGCTTGGGTAACAGCACATTAATTGGATAATTTGAGCAGGGAATCTTTGGTACATTCTTCTTCATCTGTTCGGTTTAATCTTACGCCCACTCTTGCCTGTAATTAAAAAGTGTTTAATCCTCCTCGGATGATAATATGGTTCTCTTACAATAAACTTCCATACATGAAGGTTATTCCTTTTTTCTACTGTAGTTACTCTCAATCTCAGTGAGCTATTATCTAGACCTTGCCTGATTCATTTATCAACCAAACGTTGTAATGTAAACAAAATACATTATACTTATCAACCAAACAAATATAATAATCTGATACATTGTTATCACTTAATGTTGTAATTAATTTTATTAATGTTTATCTTACCTTGAGCCAACCAAACACCACCTTGGTGTATTCGAGTATCCAATCTTATTTTGATTTATTTTTTGCTATGAAAGATTCGATACTTCTTCAATAGTGTATTGATGGTGTATCGTGGATATGTATTCAATACCAATGGCGAAGCCAAGGGGGCCAGCAGGGGCCATGTCCCCCCTATGGTCATTTTATAGGTATTGATGTATGTTTTAGTTAGTGTGTTAATCAAAGTTAAATATCACTACAAATATGATATTTTGATAGTTACAGTTGATTGCAAAATAGAAAAATTGAATGATAGTCTCAATAAAAAAAGCTACAAAACTTCTTACTTTATATACTTTTTGGATTAGGAATTAATTCAACTCGTTGAAGTTTGATGATATGTGTTATCTAGATTTATATATAGTTATATCCTTTTAATTTTGCTAAGCAAGAAAGAACTATCTTGAGGTAACAGTTACAACATTATGAACTTGATATACCTATAAATCCTAGGTTTCAGAATTTGACAACCGCTGCTAACCTTTAGTTAGCGAAAACTAGAAAATTAGATAACAATGGAGTTTATTACGGATATACTTATTAATAATTTTGATGCAATTCACACAAATAGAACAATATTGAAATGAAACATGTTAGCCACATTAACCTTCGTTTTTTACCAAGATTTTGTATCTCAAAATTATTAGATTTATAAATTACATAAACTTAATGCACGTATATTTCATAAAAAATTCCATGATATATAAATATATAGTTGATCTATATAATTATTGTAATTTTTATTATGTTTGCTTAGTATATATAGCCTTCTTAAATGTTTCCTGATACTTAACGGCTGATTTGCGGCGGTGCTATACAGGTTTTGTTTTCTCTTGCAGCGACGGAAAAAAATCTATAAATTTTGGGTTCCAATCAACGTCATCGCGAGCAACCAAATCCCTGCGAACACAAGATGGTAGCGTAACAGGGAAAGGAAACTTGCAATGAGAACAGTAGTCCGATTGGGGGGAGGGCTGCAAAAACAAGAGTTTCAGCGGCGAGAGAGAAGAGAGGAAGCAGCGGATGGCGATGAAAAGCCGCCACCCTTCATTAAAGGAACAACGCGCCTCTTGTCTCCCTCCGTCCATCGCAATGAGAAGGGGAAGCAGCAGGAGGAAGATGGGCCTTCACGGGTCTCTTTTCTTCGCGACGGCAGCCCGGCCCACCACCACACCAAAATAAGAAGGCTCTCCATCTCCGTCGGATCGGAAACCCTAGCAGCTCCCGTGCCAACGAGAGAAGCAAGCGGATCGGAGGATGTCGTCTTCCTCGGCCCTCGGCAAGCGCGGCGGCGGCGAGGCGGAGGGCATCCTGGCCTCCTTCTCCCGGTCGTACGTGGCGGCGCAGGGGCGCGAGGCGGCGGCCATGGCCAAGAAGCTGCTGCGGAGCACAGGGAAGGCGGCCTGGATCGCGGGTACCACCTTCCTCGTCCTCGTCGTCCCGCTCATCATCGAGATGGACCGCGAGCAGCAGCTCAACGACCTTGAGCTCCAGCAGCATGCGCTCCTCGGCGCGCCGCCGCCGCCCGCCCCGGCCAAATGATTCCCTCCTCTTCTACTGCTATTACTGCCTGTGTCTTTTCTAGTATTCTACTATCCATAGCCATAGCATAGTGTTTTTTTCTTGTCGGATCAACCATGGATTGAACTCCCAACTTGTTTTCATTTATCTTTCTATGCTATCTGTGATGTGATATGATGTGATCGTCGCCATCACCATTTGCTGCTACTAGTATAATCCTCTCACCATTCCAAATAAATCTTGTATTTCATTTCTGCTTTTTGCTGCTCATATCTGCTGTTCAGATTCTGTCTGATACAACAACATACATACGCGTTGCTTGTGCTCTGCTAATTTGGATTTACATAATTATACGAACAAGTTTTTTCAGTACACCCAATTTTAACAAGAAAACATCTAGTCTTGGATCACAAATTGGTAACTTAAATAAAATTTGTTATGGGTAAAAATTGCCATACATCTTTAGTTGGCCATGTTTGGCTTCTCTCCACTTGAGAGAAGCGTAGCACCCAAACCGTTCTGAAAATCTTTTTTAGATGGAACGCGTCTTCTATTATCAAATTCCCGAGCTGATGGATTGGTGGTCATATATTATCAAATCACTTGGATTGCATCAAATCAACGGGTTTACCTTGAGAATCCTTTGCAAACAATCGGTAACGCAGCACAAGCTAGCGGACAAGTAGAATGTAAGCTTTGAGCTGCCTGTCATAACGCAAACATGAACATGACATGATTGATGGGCGTCATAGTAGAGTCTAGCCCAAGTTGGTGCCACACATTCTTCAACAAACTGGTGCTGCGACAAAACCCAAAACTAAAACGCAACCTAAATTCGGAACGGAGCACAACCCAGTAGTTCTAGTTATGGATCTCTCCGTCCCTTTGACGGATCAAAACCTCATGGATCCACCATGGGATTCACATCAGTTTCTTGGGTTGTGGCTCCCCAAGATGCCCCTTTCGTGGTGAGGAACACGCTGGTAACCATTCGACCTGCCACGGTTGCTGCCATACTCGTTGTCACCACCCCCTCTCGCATACCCGCGGCCGCCTCCACTGAAACGACCCCTGCCACCCCTTCCTGCCAATGTCACCACGTCAAGTAAAAAACGGTTACACCCTTCATCCACATTCATGTCACTTGAAAAGTATACGCTATCATCAAGTGTAACCACGGAGCAGTCTAGTCAGCACAATGACAATACTGTGTAGGTATTTGGGGAGCAGGATTAACTTACTTCCACCTCTTACACCGCTGTTAGGCTTCCGCTCCTCAACATATATCTGCCACCCATTTATTTCAATTGGTGAAGCCTGTAATTTGGCAACACTTTTAGCATATGACTTGTCAAACCATGTTGACTAACGACACAGGCTACTACCGTATAAAAGGCATCCAAATAGCTGTAAAACAAATGACAAAAGGAACCTGCCAATTAAGCAGCATAATAATCGCGAAGGACTGCACAAAAGAAACTGGAAAAGGTAAATGCGTGCAAGAATTTGAGCTTCACTGAACAGTTAGCCACCTTTAATGCATTGTGAACACCGCTAAGTTCTTCAAATTCCACAAACGCATAGTAGCCCCCAGTCTCCTGCCAATGTCATGCAGACACCATTAAGAAAAGAGATTTTATCACATAACAGGAAGTAATCAAAAGTATGTAAAAAGACCTTGCGGCTTCTAATGGCAACTCCATCAGGGATGAGCCGGCCAAACTTCTTGAACTCATTCTCAAGATCAGCCTCCGTTACAGAAGATGGCACATTCCCAACATAGACAGATTTGCTCTCTACTTTTACGAACAGAGTCAGTTAGAAATGTGCAACTCAAATCAGTAAAAGAAATATGATGCTAGCTTGATGTAAAGAACAACCTTCATCATCATGAACAGCAACTTCACCATAAACCTCAGTTTTTGGCTTCTCAGCTGCTATCGACGAAGTCAAAACCGAATACTGGGTAGTTGCTTGTGTTTCCTGATTTGTCTCAGTTGCTGGGTGAGAGGTCTTACTCAGGGCTGGTTGGGCCACAGGAAACACTGGTGGAGCTTTTGTGGTTCTTAACTGCATGAGTTATACCATTGTGCTTTTAACAATGCATACCATGATATCGCAAAACATGCATGATCAAGCAAGTGAAGGAGCAACATACAATGGAGGCATAGGTCTTCTTTACTGGTTCACCAACAGGTTCCTCTACATGAGGAGGTGGTACAGGTGGAGGTTGCACTGGCTCCTCTGGTGCCAATGCCATTCCATTTGGAAAGGAAGAAAGCGGTTCTTCAGGAAGAGGCTCATCTGCCCAGTTGTCTGACTGAGAAACTACTTGCTGTGGTGGTTCAGAATAAGTATAATTGTCCACAGCGCTGCTTTCTTCTGACATTATTGGAACGGCACTTTGATTTTCTTCCTCATGGATGTACTCCGGAACTGGAGTTAGAAAATTTGTACTTAATCACTCGTAGAACAACGAAACAGTGGCAAAACTAACATCAACAGCAACTGTTCTGTTCATTTATGCAAAAGTAATGATTTTTTACCATAGCAGCAATCCAATTTGAATTAATCAGTTGCCCATTAATTTACTATACAAACCATCCTTTTCATTAGTGCTCATAGATAGCAAACATAAACAGCATGCCAGCAAGTTCTCTGGGTAATGCGCTTTCTTTTGTGGTGCCACTAGAAACAAGTTGGGTTCTGATTTGGAATTAAAGTGCTGTATTTAAGGAAATTAGAGTCAGAATGAGAATATTAATATCTTAGTATTAACAGAAAAATCACTGTGGAACAAATCTGGCAGAAAGAATGTTCAAATCAGTGTGTTTATAACAATAGAGCAGATGGACTATATAAACTAAATTATGCACAGGCAAGCAGATATGGTGTAGGTCAGGATGTTCGCAAACACACAACACAGCAGTTTTAATAGAATGGTGACACAGAGAATAAGAAATATGCCTCACAAAAAAAATGCAGCAAATTACAAAGCTTAAGGGTCCGTTTGATTTTAGGACAAAGCTAAATGGGACAAGCGATCCATGTTAGGTATTTGGTTGGGTGGATGAGATGGGCCAATTTGTTTGGTTAGAAGGATATAACCTGGATGGGATAAGCCTAAATTTAGTGGGCTCTGCTTGTCATATATATTTTTTCATCAAAATATAATCATTTAAGATCTTGTTTTGTAGATTTAATTGTAATGGATACAACAACATAATTGGATCGTAAATTGGATAAATGGTTTAAGCAATTAGGCATAGTTATTAAGGCGGTAAGGCGAGGCGAGGCGGTGGACTACCGCCCTACCGCCTAAGCGGTAGGCGTAAGGCGAGGCATTGCCCTACGCTGATATAGAAAATATATGATTTAGAAAAAATATCAATAGATAAGTAGTAATTACAAATAATGTCTAATATTATATTTAAAATTCAATTAATAATCTATTTATACATAAAAATCTAATCAAACAGCATATTTAAAGCCCAATACAACAGCCCATTACTATTTTTCATCTCTTAACCCTAACTTCTCTCCCACTCCCCTCTCTCTCTCCAGCCGCACACCCCTCTTCTAGGCTCAAGCCACACACCCCTCTTCCCTTCTTCTCTTCCTCCTCTTCTATCCACCCTCTTCAGCGCCATGCCCGGCTGCGCCGCGCGTCGCTCATGCCTGGCCACGCCGCAATGGCCTCGCCGTGGGCCGCTCACGCCTGGTCATGCCGCGCCGCGCTCGGCCCCACCGCGCCACGCTCGATTCCACCACGCTGCACCGTTCCCCACCTAACCTCTCCGCACTACGCCCGACCCCGCCTGGCCTCTCCACGACAGATCCGGCCTATCCGCGCCAGATTTGCGGCGTGCATGGCCCTCTGCGGGCCAAGCCACGCAAGGGAGCACCCCAGGACGCCTTACCCCCGCCGACCGCCTCATCGCTAAAGCGACGCTTTAGTGACGTCTTGATAACTATGGGTTTAGGAAGGAAAATCATTTAAAGCTTGGTAACCAAAAATTGAATCCACCCCAACCAAATCACAACAAGCCATATCATCAAAAGCCAAGGACGGATAGCTCCATTCGACCAATTTGGCTAGATCAAACCATGCAGCATATTTGGGAAATATTCCCATGGTGGCCACCCCATCCCTCACTCACCCATGAACCAAACAACACAAAAAAGTGGCCACCAAATCTCATATAGGCATATCCCACGAACCAAACAAACCCTAAAAGATTTATGGGAGAATCTTTGCATACCAGTTTCAACAACCATGTTGGATCCCATGTTGCTCTCAAAGTTCTCATGAGCGATCACAGGCGCAGGCTGCACTTGCTCTTGGTCAACGAAATGAAAATAATCATTGAGAACAAAGTAACCCTTCTCCTGGGGAGCAAGGAAAAACATCTGGATGAATTTCCTCTGGTGGCTGTACTCCTTGGTCTGTACAAGACCAGATACCATAACAAGCACACCATGATCCCACGAGTTGACAAAGTTGGCAGTTTTTATCTCGATTTGGGTAAAATTCAAGGACATGATGAGGGAGTGTATATCCTGCACAAGTAGCACGCATTTGAACAAAGCAGTAGAGGAAATGTGCAAGTCACATGGACAAGGCGTGAAAGACATAATTAGACCTCGTTTGGTGGAAGTAGGTCAATTCAAGTCAACTCAGTAGGGCAGGCAAGCAAAGTGGGCATGCATAATGCCACAATGTGAAGATGCGAGAAAAATAAAATGCAAACATACATCCAGCACGGGAGCTGCACATAAGTAGTATAGTACCAGTAAAAGTAATCGTATCTCATTTGATAAAGATAAGGGGAATCCCATTGCAACTATACTAGCTCACTTGTGGAGTAAGTAGATTGCGGTGATGATGTGCAGGACAGAGCATAAAGAGAGTTGGTCAAGAAGCATATATAAATCACGAGAACAGATTGCATTGCGGCGATGGTGATAAGAGAGGAGGGGGTAAACGCGAACCAACCATCATGGTGCTGGCGGTGGTGTTGGTTCCGGCGAGGTCGTCGACGCGGACCATGGTGCTGGCGTCGTTGTAGAACTGGTGGACGACATCGGGGCTCTGCTGGAGCAGGTTGTAGTAGTT
>KE372735.1:128334-153849 GCA_000418225.1 Zizania latifolia | reverse complement strand
CCGCCGCTCCTCCTCACCCCCAAGCCCGATCCCGACGCTCCCCCACCTCCTTTCCCCGCTCTCACCCCCGAGCTCTGCGACCTCCTCCGCCGGGAGCTCGAACTCGAGCTCGACCCCTCCCTCGCCCAATGCCTGCTCCTCTCCAACGACCACCATCACCTGCAACCCCAACCCAATCATCTCCGCCTCTCCGCCGCTCCTGGTCCCGAGTCCCAATCCCCCTCCTCCACCAAGAAGCGCGCCCGCGCCACCAAGGAGATGGTGCGCATCACCAACCTCAGCCTCCCCGACCACCTTCACTTCCGCTCCCTCGTGCGCCGCGCCCGCCTCACCTTCGAGGCTCTCCGCGGCATTTACCACCGCCAGGACTCCTCCACCGCCGGGGGCGCTCGCAACCGCGCCGACCTGCGCGCCTCCAGCCACATGCTATCCGCCGGCCTCTGGCTGCACCGCGAACTCCGTGTCGTCGGCGCCATCCCCGGCGTCCTCGTCGGAGACGCCTTCTTCTACCGCGCCGAGCTCTGCGTCATCGGCCTCCACACCGCGCCTCAGGCCGGCATATGCTTCATCCCCGCTAGCCTTGTCAGCGAGGGCCACCCCGTCGCCACCAGCATTGTCTCCTCCGGCGGATACCTCGACGACGAGGACAGCGGCGACGTCCTTGTCTACACCGGCAGCGGCGGCCGCCAGCGCAACCGCATCGACCACCACGCCAGCCAGACGCTCGAGCGCGGCAACCTCGCCCTCCACTACAGTTGCCACTACGGCGTCGAGGTGCGCGTCATCCGCGGCCACGCCTGTGACGCCAGTCCCAACCGCAAGGTCTACGTCTACGACGGACTCTACCGCGTCGTCAGCTCCACCTACGGCCCGGGCAAGTCCGGCCACGATGTCTGCAAGTTCAAGCTGGTGCGCCTACCCGGCCAGGATGACCTCGGCAGCAAGTCCTGGCACGCCGCCAGGGAGCTCAAGGACACGCTGGACTCCAAGATCCGCCCGCCCAGGTACATCTCGCTGGACATCGCCAAGGGCAAGGAGCCGTTCCGTGTGCCCGTGTGCAACAAACTCGACGACGACAGGTCGCCCCTCTTATACGAGTACATCACCTGTCCCGAGTTCCCGTTGGCGCAGTCGCCGGGGCTGGTGAAGAGGCAGAGGGGCTGCTACTGTTCGGAGGCGTGTGGGTCGAGGTGCAGCTGCGAGAGGAAGAACAGGGCGCAGGCCCCAGTGTACAACTTGGATGGCACCCTCGTCAGGGGACGCCCTGTGGTGTACGAGTGCGGAGCCTTGTGTGGGTGCACCATGAGCTGCCCCAACCGGGTGACGCAGCAAGGGATGAAGCACCGGCTGGAGGTGTTCCGGTCCAGGGAGACAGGGTGGGGTGTCAGGACGCTCGATGTGATACAGCCAGGAGCCTTTGTGTGTGAGTTTGCTGGCGATGTGCTCGCCTTGGACGGCCACTCAGGCGATGTGCCTCCCATGGAGAACGGGAGTTCGGTCATCGACCCGAGCAAGTTCCCTGAGAGATGGAGGGAGTGGGGAGATGCCTCTGCTTGTCACCAAGACGACAAGGGGCCCCTGCTGTTCCCCTCATTCGCAGGGGCATGCTATCGACTCGACGTGTCCCAGAGGAGGAACGTTGCTTGCTACATTAGCCACAGCTGCACTCCCAATGTCTTCATCCAATTTGTCGTCCGTTGCAATGAGGATGAATCTCACCCCCACATGATGGTGTTTGCCATGGAGACCATCCCGCCGATGCGTGATCTGAGCATCGACTATGGCCTGGATTAGGATCCATGAGGGGGAGGGAGGGATCAGTGACTGGATGCTGCTGCTGATGGCACCAGACTGTTCTGGTCTTTTTGGATATTTTGTATGTGAGCAGGTATCTCATTTTGGGTAGCCATATTGCTGTCATTTTGGGTAACCCTTGTTGAGTTTGTTCTAGGTTTGGCATGAAGAACTTTGCTAGGTAGCAAAAGGCACATCGATACATCTCTGGAATGAACTAAACAGAACCATCAATCGAATGAACTTCGTATGTGGTATGCTTATTTATGAGTTGACAACACAAAATACATGCCTTTTTTAGTTTGAATTGGTTATACATTTCGCAATCTCATGATCATTTTGTTTTAATATGCAAATTTCATGAGAGTATTCTATTCCACAAGATATGACATTCTTTTTGGGATTGAACCCATTAAAGGGAAATACTGTGTTGATGGTTTATAGCTGATAGCTGTAGAAGAGTCCGTCTGTCCTGCTTTTGTTATTAGAGCTCAAGGTCAAAAGTTTTGTTCAGCTGCATTAGGAGATCTGGACCACGGGAAGAAAATTCAGTGTGGCCCGTCTGCACCCCAGCTACTCTGGGGACCATGACGGATGACTGAATGGATCCGATGATCTATGAATCTCGGCTCGGCTCAGTGGCAGCGGCTCACTCACTGCTTGTTTTCACGTCGGTTCGTTCTATTTTCACATTCTAGAATTTTAGAGAAACCTATCATTTTTTTAGAATTTTAGAGTAACCTGACATTTCAAAGAAATCAGCAAGCATTGAATCTTCAGCCCTAGCGATAAATTGGTTTCCTGCTATGTAATCATGCTAACAAGAGCACTTGAGCTATACTGAGTTTCGTTTCTGCCGTGCTACCACCAATTAACATGAGAATTAGCTTCTGCACCTTTTTCGACGTGGTAGTAAAGATATTGGCTTGTAGAAAGTCTATTTGGATTAATACAGATACTGGCATGCAGAGTCCGTTTGGTTTAAATCTGAACACGCCACCAGCAAATAGACCAAACTGATTTCTGAATCTCATAGTAGCAAACAGAGCAAACAGTCCATGTAATGGCAAGAAACGATGCCCACTAATTCAGTTGCTAAAGTTTATATCAGATTACTTGAATTGTTATTATAAGTAAAACTAGAATTTGATCATGATTATCAAAAATTTACACAGATCGAATCTGTTTTTAATGTCAAAAGGCAAAAGGAAAAAAGAAAATCAAAGGAATCAGAGGAGAGAACAAGGTCCATCCTCCTCCGATCTGGCACCTGCACCTACTCTGGCTGTTGTGGTGATGAACCTCGATGGCCGCGGTGGTTCAACCCGCAGCAACGCACCTTCACTTACTCTAACTCCTGTAGCGATGACTCTCGACGGCGGTGGTGGTTCCTCCTATGGCGACGGAGGCACTTCCTCCTGGTCCGGTGCCATCGCCCTCTTCCACTTTAGCGCTGGCGCTTCCTCTTGCTCCAGTAGTGCTTCCACCTGTAGCGGCTCCGGCATCACCGTCTCTCGCGGTGGCCACAATGTCGCTTCACTCGGCATCCATGGCTGTCAGTATGGATAAAATCATTGCAAGCCAAACATGAAGGAGGAAGCACAAACAGAATGAGCCGACGTGGACGTGAAAACAAGCAGTGAGTGAGCCGCTGCTGTTGAGCCGAGTCGAGATTCATTGATTGTCGGATCCATTCGGTGCGACGTGGCGCGTATCCATCATGGGTCCTAGAGTAGCTGGGGTGCAGACTGAACTGAATTTTCTTCCAGTGCAGGGCGCTCAACGAATAAAAACTATTGATGGTGGGTATAAATATTCAGCTTTTCCAAATCCAGTTTCCCACGTGTACATATATTCTAACTGTTCCCTACTTCAATATTGAATTACACAGGTACACTAAGGCCTCATTTGGCAGTCTAGTTTCCCGCAGGGTTCCTGGCCTATTCCCTGGGCGCGAGGCTCACGAAGAATTATTCCACGGGTCAAATTACCTGCACATTTGGCAGCCCATAAGTTGCAAAAATCCTAGCCCAATCCACGCCGCTTCCCCGGGATTGAATCCACAGCCCATGAGGTCGGGATTGAATCCACGTCGCAGAGGGTGTCTCTCTCGTTCTCACTTCTTCTCGTCTGTCTCTCTCGTTCCCACTTCTCCCCGTCTCTCTCGTTCTCCCAATCTCGTTCAGTCGTTTTTGCTCGCGGCGACGCCTCCTCCTCCGCCATCTCCTGTAGCCGCCTCCCTTCTCTCATCGTCCCCTCCCTGCCTTTTGCTAACTCCAATCTCCTCGGTTTATGCTCTCTCCTTTGCGTTACGTGCGTAGATCCAGCCAGTTCGGCTTGGATTTGTTTGTTTTGAGGTTTGTTGCCAAATCGCCATGCCTTGGATTCATCGTTTCTTGATGGGACTACAGGTTTAGTTGACTAGGTGGATACATGTCTGTGGTAGCATAGATATATTCCCAGGAACATTCGTTTCATTTGTATAATAATATTACAATGCCATGTTTGTTGGTCTGAACATTTGTTTCATCTTGCATCAAGTTCTAGATGAACATTTGGCTTTACAAACATACAGTTACACTATAGGTATTATTTGTAGAAGCATGGCAACTTCTAGTTGTCTGGATTGTCCAATGTCTTCCAACCTGTTTTTGTTTGTTTCTAAGGGATCTTGTTTTAAGCGAACAAAAATCATGTGGGGACAAAAAGTTTTAGATAGCCATGAAGAAGAATTGGATAGAATAGGACAGTCAGGAAATTCCCTATACCAAGACAATGAATTTGTTAATTTATTTACTTATATTTAGGAATTTGGATGTGAAATTTTGTTGAACTTCATGAATCGTGAACAGATTTTAGTATGTTCCAACTTCTAACTGTTCAAGAGCATTGGACATTTTCAGAAAAAGTTCCCTTTTCCGATCACCAAGGAACTTTGCTAGAAAATTTCAAAATTTCAAGTTAAGATTACATCCATGTGTTTAAAATAAGCTGAAATACGTGCTAGTGTTTCTGTTTCCATCGTGCCATGGTAAAAAGAAAGTAATCCTTTCCAATTTCATCTTATGCACCCGTAGGAGTGTTTAGTCAGTCCCACTGAACAATTGATATCGCTTTTGATTGACCACTATTTGCATCCTGTGAACTATTGGACCAGTTCATCAATAAAATCCCACAACCACTGATTTACAGCATGAAAATGATCTTATATTCAAAATAAGGAAATGGTTAAACTGAGATACTACTTTCTTATGCAGGAAAGGCATCCATTGTAGTAACAGTCATTGCAGTGACTGGGAAAATCACAACGAAAACAGATGTCTTCAACTTTAGGGTAGTGCTGATAGGACGCAAGGGCCAACATGACAGATGGAAGCTCATATCTGAATTCATATGAATATGTTGCTTAAAACCTCAAACAGTAGTGGCTTCAGCTGTTGTGGCTAAATGCTAGAGCCTATAAACAATTTTTGAATTTAGACTCATGCCCAATTTTGTATTTGAATTATCTATGCGGATGTGATGATTTGTGATTTGTGATAACAGTAGTGGCTAATCTACTTGAATCTTACATGATTTGTGATGCTGATGCTGTTTATTTCTATCCTTATTTTTTCTCGGGATTTCTATCTCAGTTCCCAAATGACGACAGGGAAATCTTCCTAGTTGGGAATTTTTCCTTGGGGAAGTGGAGGGAGAGACATGTCACCCCTAAAAACCCCCCTAGGGATTATTTCCCTGGGTTTTTTCTCCCCCACCTCCCAAACAAGCCTAAGGGTGCGTTTGGTTGGATGACTTTCACTGGATGGAAGATGGCCACCCATATTTTGGAAGTGTTTGGTTGAGTGGTGTAACTCCCCCTCTCCTCTCCCAGGGCACAGAGATTCGATTCATATCAATTCTATTTGAGTCAAATTGTGCACTGTTCTTCACTGCCAAGCCTCAATGGAATCTAGGCGTTGCAGCCCTCTTCCTAGCCTATAGCCATACGGAGCACAGTGAAGTTTGCCTCCTCGTTTGCCTGGGCAAATCTTAACTTTCCTCTTTTGCATCATGGGCAACAGCATCTTGGTCGTCCTCTTCCAGTCAACTCAAGCTAGCCGCCAAACCGTACTCCATGCCACAGCCTTTAGCTACAGTGAGCTCTATTCGAGGCCTCTCTTCAAGCCTCCTGCGTGACACCGCACCATTGGAGTCCCGTCCTGCTCGCTGCCGGTATGCGCCGTCCTCCCCCTTCTGCGGCGCACGCCCAGAGCACTGTTCACCGCCGTGCCGTTGTCGCTCCACCGAACGAGCATCTACGTCGACGTGCAAGTGAGCGCAGAGGTAAGTAATGGCCCGACTAGCTCCCCTCATCGCCGATATAAACCCCCCGCACCTAGAAAAACAAAACATGCTCACCCTTCGCTAGAGTCCAGTAAGTGCGAAACTCCGTCCACTCGTAGCTCTATTCCTTAACCTGACCATAGGAGAGTGACCTGGGAGCTCCAAAGGTTCCATTTTTGCAGAGGGACGCGCCGGATTGAGCCAGCCCGTCGGAGCCCCAATTCACCCCTGCCATGACCCCCTCCCCGCTCTGCCGCTTTAAGGTACCACCAAACTCGAATTCCTTGTATCAGCAGCTTATATACGTAGTGGTAATCGTATTAAGGTAGCTGCCATAGAGGAATCTTGACCGTAGTTCGCCAGCAACGAGTAGCCCTAATTTTTGATTTGGTTCACCGTTGCTAGGCTAACCTAGAGTATTTTGGGCAAATCTGATGGCACCGATAGCCTTAGGGGTTACCATAGTATGTCCTCAGGGTGTACGACTAGCCTTCATGGTTGGCAACGAGTCTGTGTGGATCGGAGAGACGAAAGGCTCCGTAGAGAGCGATGTGAGAACCAAACTCTAGGTTGAAAGATAAAATTTGGCTTGGGATAAAATTGATGATGAAAGCAGGAAGAACCTACTCGAAGGAGGGGTAGGCTAGTACGGGAGTACAGTAAAAGAAATAAGAAGTTGTGATGCAATAAATTGATGGAAAGTTGGGGATTTGTTGCGAAGCAATTCCAGTATAGTTGAGATTCGGGTTCTATGTTGTCTTATTGAAGTATCAGATTAATTGTGGGAAGGATAGAGGTTGGGACCTCTATCCGAGATAATTGCACTTAGTCATTTTAAATATGCATGTTTAATAAAATCACCATAACCGCCCTTGGAAGAACCCCCATATATTAAAACCTTTCAAGACTTGCTGAGTACGTTAAGTACTCACACTTGTTGATTTTTTCCCCAGACTTAGAAGGTCAGCAGGATGATGATGAGTACCTACCTGATGGCCTAGAAGAAGAAGCTTTGGAGGAGAATGAAGAATAGGGAGTTTTGGGCCTAGTTCCCAAGAGATCCGGGAATAATTTAGCTAGTTAATCATATGCTTTCGGTGTGTGTTGTACTCTTTGCTGTAAGGTATGCCTCATATGCAGCTTATGTAAGACTCTCGAGGTATTATAATAATTTCGCATGCTACGATCTACCGGTGAATTTTATGAATGTCGCTTTGGCATTTTGTATAAGTTCATTAGGTAGCGACTCTTCTCGTTTTAGCGCAGTCCACATGAGGCGGGGCGTTACAAGTGGCAGGAGTGGCAGGGGCGGCCAACAGAGAGAATATTCTCTAAATATGCTGGATAAGTCCATCCCACAAATTTGAGTGGATGCGAACAGCCAGCGTCCATGATAGCCTTTAGCGCTATCGTCGCTCAGTGCCTATCACAGCCTAAATTTTTTAACAAAGAAAAATAAAAATATATAAATGAAAATGAAAATAGGATTTTAAAATAAGGAAAAAAGTTTTCTTTAAAATAAATTTTTTGGGAAAATTTTCTAAATAAAAATTTTGCTAAGAAATTTTTGTTAAAGTCTTTAAAAGGGATTAGAATTTTCTAGAATTTTTCATTTTAGAAAAATTCTAAAATCCCCGCGCGCCCATACCAGTGCGCGCGCCACTGATAGGTGGGCCCCACCTATCAGGTTCGTCCCTAACCTCCCGCCCGCTTTGCCCGCCTCCCCTATAAAATCTGACCCTGGGCTCCCCTTCGTTGCATCTACCGCCTCACCGGAGCCCTAGCGCCTTCGTCGCCATTCTCCACGTGCGCTCTCGTCCGCAAGCCTCCGGTCACCCTTCGCCGGTGCTCCGCGGCTCGCCGGTCACCGCCGACCCTGTCGTCGTCTCTATCGTCCACCACAGGGCAAGGGTGCGCCCATGGTGGTCCCCCGTGGTGGCAACATTGCTGAATCCGCATGCATAGGGGGTTCGGAAGGAAGCCATATGTAGAGGCGGAGAAGAAGTCGGTGGTGGTTCAGGAGGACATTGGGGGCACTGGATCAGAACCTTGGATGATGTTGTTTTCGATGAATTGAAGTAAAATGTGCATGCTAGGTCAAAGGTTTTAAGAATGAGTGAGCAATGTTTTATAGTGAGAGAGACTACTGTTTATTACTAAAGATATGTCTTGCTTTCTACTGATCCTAAACATCCTTGCTGAGAGCCCTCGTTTGCTTTAGTGAACTACGTTAAAACGTAGTTCTTAATATTTTGTTTGCTTGTTAGCTTCATCCATGCGAACAATTTGTTTACTGATTATTTACTTGTGGTATCTCAATTGTGAGGGTAATCTCATCTTCTACCGTAAGATGTGACTATATCAAGCTTATCTGGATTCACCCACCAACCAAACAAAAAACTGAGTGGCTCCATCCATCTAACCAAACAAAAAATTGGGCGGCCACATCCATCCTACCAAACAAAAAACTAGCGGCCAAATCCAAAAAAAAACTGGATGGCCATCTCCCATCCAGCCTTGTCCTCCAATCAAACGGACCCTAATTGGGTGTGCGTGTGCTTTAGGTTGGCCGGGCATCCATGCTTGATGCTTATCAACTTTTCACTTGTAAAAAGGTTTTATTATTTGAAAGGTCCTTTGGGTAAAAAAATGCTATTGGTCTATCCTTGACAACCAAACCTAGCACTCTCTCTGTCTATCTGTCTTATTTTACATACTCTGTGCATCCATCAAAAATGAAGTTTTGGCCTTACAGTTTAGAGATCAGTTCATCTCCTCAAGGCCATGAAATCGGCAACTTTACCCCTCGTTAGTGTAATTAATTTCCATTGATGCACAGAGCCAAAGTGGCACATGACCATATGTTTGATGCTTAGAGTAAATCACCGAGAACGTGTTATTAGTACCGGTTGAAAACTCCTCTTTAGTTTTTGTTTTGAAACAGGTATTATTCATCTAGGATTTAAAGGTTGCCACATTAATACCGATTATTCAACTAATACTAATACACTCATTTAGTACCGGTTGGGGACTCTAACCAGTAACCAGTTGTTGACGTGAAAGTCACAGGTATCTTCGCACCTTCACACTCGAAGGCCTGGGAGAGTCTGCTTAGCTCTAGTGCAGGTCCTAAATAACCCAGAGGTGTATAGAGCGTGCCGGTCAATTTGACCCTGCAATTGACAAGAAAATAAACGTGAAATGTCCTAACGCTATCTGCGATAACCCATCGACATCAGCCTCGATAGCACACGTGGAGACTATGATGCATCGTGGAAAGCATATAAAATACCATGAATTCTACCAATCGACTCTGGTGCTATTGCTCTGAGGTATCAATCTCTTTGGTCCAAACTAAACCGATGCAGCACAAAGATATGTTACCGAGAGAATTATGAATAAAATTGAACCGATTGATAGAACAACAGATAAACCATCGGCTAAAACTCTGATGAACACCAGACCAATAGATTAAACCAAACTAACTCGCACACGTCTCTGTCAACACCATGGATCAGACCCAACCAAGATAGCACTATGTTGACGATCGATATGCAATCTAATCTAATACAATCTATTGAATCGTCGTGATTGGCAAATGCATAGACTCGAGCGATAATGCACAACATAAGAAAGTGAATCAATGCATTGAACCTATACCTAGCAAACCTACTCAATCTACTCACAGTATCAGACCTAACCGAGAAAACCATAAACATATTAATTAGTTTACCAAATAAGTTATCCCCGTCGAGATCAGAGATCGAACTTAACCGATGCAGCCTGACCCCAGCGGGGAATGGCCCTAATGCTACGTACCTAAAGTTAGCGATGCGTCGAAGGGTTGATTGATTGGTTGTGTGAATCCTGTACAATGACCTCGGGCTTAACTATTTATATCCAGGTAGACACGCTATCTGTGGATAACACAGAATCCTAACTGACTCTAATTATTCACTAACTAAATGATAACCATCACGAAGCAATAGCCCACGTTATGCGCAGCCCGCCTTCACCCATTAAACTTCTATCGGTGGCCCATCGGCTCCGCCACCTAGTTCATCACGTCGATGGTGCACTGGTCCAAATTCTGGTGTCAACACATGCCCCCTGAGTTCGGAATGCGAAACGTCACGTTTTAAAATCTTTCCTCGAGAACTGAATCGTCAGATCACCGAACATATATAAGGCTTGCCCGATAAGCCTCCTTCTCCGAGCTCAGTCATCTTCATCATACATCAGCTGCTCCACTCTCCTTCTCTTCCAATGGCGTCCAACACTCCAAGCTCTTCGCTGAACAAGAAATTAAAGCCGAGTCCTCCTCAGTACAATGCGTCCGGCGATCATGATTTGGTACATCTTCTACAGCTTTTTGGTCCCATTCACACGCTTATTTGCTTTAGTTTCTTCAAATCCTTTGTGCATTTCATTCTAATTCTTGATCTTTAGGCCCCTACTAAACCAAACTCTCATTCTCTAAGTCCTTCACATTCTAGGAACTTTAACGTCCCCACTCAGTCGATCAGTGCCGATGGTGATCATGACCTGAATCGGCCTCAAAACGAACCGTTGCCCAACTTTTGTTTCAACAAGGACAATAGTTCTGATGGCTCTCTGCTAGCGATAAGTTGCTCATCTGCATGCCGATTCCCTCAGGTAAACTCCATCCCTACTATTTACAACTTTTTGTGAATCCATCGGCTCATCTCCTGTTCTCCTCATGAATCCCAGTCGTTAGATAGAGCTTTTTTTCTTGAGATCCTATACTAAGTGACCTATCGGCCATACTCGACCAACTCCGCTGCCCGATCAGCCTATTTTTCTAGGATATTGAGATGACATGAGCCTGACAACAGTCTATAGCCGATCGGCTCCCCGAGGATTTGGCCGATAGCCTTTTTCGGGCTTTCTCCCGAGATCATCAATCAGCCTATCACACCACGTACTCCGGCCTTGCCGATCGTGCTATGCAAAGGGTCCATCGGCAGAGCTTTGACTCAGTTGATGCCAAGGTGCGTTCGGCCAAGAATCACCTCAAATTCTTGCTCAAGCTATCCGATCAAGACCAAGCATACTTGGATTGGCTCAAAGTAGAGGAAGACTGCATCCTTCAGCAAATAAATCTCTGGACTGATAGACTGAACCATCTCCAAAATTGTATGGCAACTCGAAGAAAAATTCTAGATGACCTGTCGATCAAGATCTAGTTCAAGAGAGTCGATCTAATCAACCTGAACGAGGAGCACTCATAGAAGCAACAAGCCCTCTGGGCAGTCGGTGGGAGCGATGAGGCCAACACCGATACAATCGTATGCGTCGAGGGGAACCGAGCTGATGGAGCTTCTGCTTTAGAGTGTTACCTTAGTACTTTGTAATCACTTTGAAACCTACAGTCGGCTTTGTAACACCTTTTCTGTAAACAATATAATATCCTTCGAATAATACTTTCTTTTTTGTGAAATTATTTCATCGGCTTTTAGTTCCTTTTCTTTCTACCGATGAGTCCTTCAAACTTGTATACAAACTTTAGACCACTTGGCTGATCAGATCCTTTGATTGGCCTACCGGCACTGCTGCTCAAACGCCTTTCTTCTTGTGCTGTAAAATTAGCAGAAATTTTGAATTTTCTGAATTTTTGAATTCAGAACTCTCTGGCCATTCAGCTGGGATTCTTTGGGTCGATCGGCTTTGAATAGGAGCGATGCCTGTCGAGCTGGTTGTGGTGCATCTGTAACGGTGCGCCACATGCCCCCTGAGTTTGGGACGTGTGAGGGCACGTTTTGAATTCCTCCTGGAACCTCACAACTGTTGCGTCGCTTTGGCTTTGCATTGGGAACCCAACCGGTGCTGCTCTCGTTATAAAGCATGTAGCCTTTCCCTTCCACTGCAAGCTTCCAAAACTCTCTCTTTCCTCTATCAGAACCTTTTGAGCTCCACGTCTCCGCCGGTTCACCTTCACCACCCTTCGTGTTCCCAGATTTGCCTGGACTTCCGACATCGTTCGTTGCCGCCATAAATGGCTTCTTCGTCATGCACCCTTGCTGCCGCTTCGAATGACGCCATCCCCGAGGTACTTCTTTCTTGTTTCTTTATAACCTTCCTGAGCACTGTAGATCATTCCTTTTCTTGCTTCTGTAGAGTGCTAGGAACCAACTATTGATCCCGCTGGATGCAAAGTTCTTCTACGTACTGGTTAGGGTCTTGTGGTGAAGCTGATCCAGCCGATTTGATCAACTCTAAAACCGATCGTATTCCCTTTCGTGTCGCTTCCCAAAATTTGTCCGATTGGGAGAATAGCTTCAATGCTTGGCCCAGCATGGTACCTAGTTAGAGGGATTGGTATTTGCGGGTAGCAGCGATTCACTGTGTGTACTAGGATGAGATAAGGATTGGTCACTGCATTGGGTTGTCACTGGCCGATCCGCAAGTAGATTATCCTCTGTTGGTATCGGCTTGTTTTTTCTGGTCCTATGTCCTAAATGCCTTCGTCTTCGGCCATTGGATAATGGAGCCTACACTTCTTGACGTGGCGATGCTAACCGGTCTTGGCATCGTAGAGACCAATTATGACATTGATTTTTAGATCAAGACTTCGCATCGTCTACAAGCCAGTGGATTCGGCAATTGGAAAAGATATATATTGAGCACACAACAAGAAGTTAGGCACTGTCGGCCCATGAGAGCACGCCACTTTTCTTAATATGTGGCTGGCTCACTTCTTCTTTTACGACTCTTCCTATGGCTCCTCTGAAGATTACCAGTATCTAGCCGAGCGCTTGGCCGATCATAACAAACTACCGATCGGCCGTATACTACTTGGATCCACCTTCCGCGTGCTGCATCGGATTGTGGCGGGGCTCTAATGCGGGAGGCCCATCGATCGGATCCATGGACCTTGGTAGTTTGTGTAGATGTGGCTGAATGCATACACCTACAAAGCTGTCACCCGTCTGCATTTGCTTAGCCTCCGCTTCCCTGGGGACTACCATGAAGGTGAACAACCTCGTACCCGCCGATGCACTTCTTTTAGGGAAGCGATAATTATGTTCGAAGGATCTCTCTTATCGGTCGATGGAGTGGGTGAATTCTTCAAGCTGTTTTATCTTGGTATCGCTAAATCTGTCCGAGTGTGGTTCGTCTACTTCTGCACTAATGATTTTGAAGACCCGAGTCATCTTTGGCCATCGGAGATTGGGCTCGATAAACCTTCTACCACCAACTTCTTTGCGGCCATCCAGCCTGGGCTTCTTCCCATCGGCCTTCCTTAAGGGCCATCGGAACCATCTTATGAGTTCTACCATCCAACGGTGTACTCCCGCCAGTTTGGTCTTGGTCAAATGCTGAGGAATCTTGCCTTCATCGGCAAGATTAAAGCTTGATGCATCATTCGATCATTGGAGTACAGATACGTCAAGACCATCCTTCCTGATCTTGCTTTTCGTGAGTTGGAGGATTTTTCCCCGTGCACCAATGTCTCTGTTCCATTTGAGCTATTTGGAGTGAATGGCTGCTTCATCTTTTCAATCTCCTTCCGTCTTCCATCCGCTCCCACTTCGACCCTATTTTCTCGGGAGTCGATGCTGAGGTATCGGCTCTGTCTTCTGGTGAATCTTATTGCTTCATCCATGTCACGAGTACTAAAGCGTTGTGTGTTCTTTCTTGTAGGATACTCGCCTTGTCATGCCGACGCGGAGCCAGAGCAGAAAGCCAATCTGTTATGCCTTGCCGTCGGACAACCCCAACTTGGGATGTGACGCGCGGACCTCAATGACCTTATAGAATGCTCCCCATCGACTTACTGAATGCTCACAAGGGGGCGAAGAAGCATTGGGCACCCAAAGCATTGAGAAGTTCTGCTCCACCGCCTAAGAAGATTGCCTTGGTCCCTCCTCGTCCACCTAGGCCGACCGTCCGTGATCCACCGACACCGATAAGGTCCCTCATCGTGGCGTCGGCTACCACTCCATCGATGATGACGGCGCCTGTAAATGACTTTGTTTTTGTCAATCGTCTTATTCTTGTCTCCTCTTTACTGACTCTATAACTTGATAGGCTGTGGCTGTCATCGTAATTGCAGGCGATCGTCTAGCAGCCATGAATCCTGTTGTGGTCGTGGTTGATCAGTCAATGGTGAGTCCAACGGCTGGCTCCCATTTTGCATCGACTACTTCTGACTCATTGATTGATCCTGCCACCGAGATGGGACCTGCTGTTGCTTGTGGTGACCTAGGAGCCTCCTCCGGCGAACCCATTCAGGCTGTCACACCATCGGCCATTGCCGACCCTGCTGGGCTCCCGTCGATTAGTCCCTTATTTCTCTTTGCTGTATGTTTTATCATTATGTTTACTGTGTTCTTCATATGCAGGATCTTGCCGAGATGTTTCCTTTTGACATTGGGGACCTAACCGAGGACGCTCTGATTGGCCAAGTCGCGTCCGCCAAAGTCGAGCCTATTTCTGATGAAGTTCGTGTGGTCCTGGTTGACATTTTGCAGTGTCTTTAGGAACCAATCAGCGCACTTGTGGTGGACTTGGCGCCGATTAGAGCAAGACTCGCCGGTGTAGAGGATCGGCTTCCTGTGGGCTTGCTGGAGGATTTATCTCTGAGTCTATACTTTGAAGCCTTCCGGCCGTGCTACCAGCGTATCGAGCAGTAGTTGGCCGATCACGCCGAGCAGAGATGGAGGCGCTAGCACGGTCTAGCCGATCGGGATGTCATCATGGCCAAGAAGACTAATCTTGACGCCCTGGTCGCTGAGCCTACCATGGTCAACGATGAGATCACGCAACTCCGATATAAGGAAGTCGACCTCCTCTCGCAACTTGAGTGTTGACGCTTCTCATCAGCAGAGGCTGGCAAAAATACCAGCGGAGGTCGATTCCTGAAAGCAGGAGCTGGCTGAATATGTCAAGGACGCCGTATGACGCTATCAACAGGCGAAGCTGATTCCTGGGAGCGATTTTGCACGCGTCAGCCTACTAGCCAATTAGGTCTCGATCTAGATGCTCAGGTGGTATTTCTTTAAGTACTTCCCATTGAATGCCTTCATGAACTTTTCCCCTTCTAATATCTTTAATACAAAGGTGTTGCCTGGTACAACTTGGCTTATCCGATAGGGACCCTCCTAATTAGGAGACCATTTGTCGAAGCGATTATCTTTAGCCCGATCGATAGCACGAGTTTTGAGACAGTCATTTTCTTCAAACGTCTTAGTCGATACTTTCTTATTATAATGTCTCGCCACTCTCGCCTTGTTCCCTTCTATCTTTCTGAGCGCACGAAGCCGATTCTGCGCTAAATCTTCCAATTCGTCGGTCATCAGCCTGTAGTAATCATTGGTCGTCAACTCATTCTGAAGAGCAAGACGCCTAGAGCTGATGTTTGTCTCCTATGGTAGTACAACTTCATACCCATAGACTAACTGATAAGGTGGTACTTGAGTTGATCTGTGGTAGGCCATCCGATATGCCCATAGTGCATCGGCTAGCGTCGTGTGCCACTTCTTGGGCTGCTTTGCAATCTTGTGTTTGATCAATTTTATCAGACTTTTGTTTGAGGATTTAGCTTGGCTGTTTGCTTGGGCGTAATAAGGTGATGAATTTAGCAGCTTGATCCCCATACCGGTCGCAAACTACTGGAACTCTTCTGACATGAATATCGATCCTTGATTGCTGGTGATTGTTTGTGGAATCCCAAACCTATATATAATATGCTCTTTAACGAACTCTATTGCCTCCTGGGACGTCACCTTCTTCAAAGGAATTGGCTCTACCCACTTGGTGAAGTAATCAGTTGTGGCTAGTATAAACTTATGTTCCTTGCTAGATGGCAGGTAGATTTGGCCGATCATATCTATTTCCCAACCTCTGAATGACCATGGCTTGATGATCAGATTCATGGTTGTCGGGGATGTGACCCTTGGGTATCTCACGATTGGGCTTATCAGTCCAGACCAAGAGCAGGCCAAGTTCAGCATTGCCATCCGGTATGGCCCATGGAGGGGGGTTTGGCTCTGATAAGGAAGGTTGAGTCCTTATCGGGTGATTGGACTTTAGATATGGCATAAAGAGATATGTTTGTACCAGAATCCATGTAATTAGGGATTTAGCACCCAAGTTTGGTAGGCAATCCTAGTTTGACTAGGGATAGAGTCCTGGATCGTTGGACTCACCTCTTATGTATATAAAGGAGACGAGGCACCCCCTAGAGTCCTTATCGAGTGATTGGACTCCAGATATGGTATAAAGAGATATGTTTGTACCAGAATCCATGTAATTAGGGATTTAGCACCCAAGTTTAGTAGGCAATCCTAGTTCGACTAGGGATAGAATCCTGGGTCATTGGACTCACCTCTTGTGTATATAAAGGAGATGATGCACCCCCTAGAGGCATCTAATCATCTAAGCTTTCTAACATATTTTTTTATACTTTTGACGCCTTAAGCCTCCATGGCTTAATTGCGTTGTATTGTAAGCTCCACCATCATATTAAACACCAAAACACTAGATGTAGGGTTATTATTCTCCGAAAGACTCGAACCAGTATAAACCTTGGCTCTTGTATTCGAGAGTCGACCATTAGGTTCAAAGACGTTGTGCTTGCCTTACACACATCTAATCACCACCTCGGGTACCCCTTGTGTGAACTGCTTGGTGATTCACCAATAGTTGGCGTGCTAGGTAGGGGATCGCATCGTTTTCAATGGAATCCGATGGCATCTCCTTCATATTTCCTTTTGTCGGCTGGCTCCGTGCTTATGTTTGGGAGTTTGACGTTCGTTGGGGACTCAGCGGGATGGCTTATCCTGTTAGGCCCATCGTCGAGAGCTACTCGTGGATCGACCAAGCCAGGAGACTTAGCTTTTCCTTCGATCCTTGGATGGGGTGGCCGATCGAGTCTTACCTAGGATCCGTTTGGCCCCTAGCACTACATCGTCTTCTCCTGTGAAATGGGGGGAACGGTTTGGCACCGGTGGACAGAGACTAGGTCAGTTGGTAAGCTCGAGGCTGGTTGACGACCGAGCGGCCTTCGATTGCCAGCTAATCTCATCATGATGGCGGAAGGAGCACTATCCACAACCAGCAGTGAGCGACGCCGATGCACCAAAGGCAACAAGATCGAACAAGATAACAGGGTTCGCCGAAACCTCGATGATGAATTCACTTTGGAGTTGGACAGAGAGAAGGTCTTCAAAACTCCAACCACCAATTTGGTGGCAATTGATAGGCCTCTCGGCTCTCTCCCCGAGACACATGAACTACGACGAGCAAAAGCCTGCGAGGCGATCACTCAATACCATCGCCACCCCCGGGAGGACAGAACAGGTGTGTCACACCCAGAAATTCTAACTATTTCTTTGTGATTTATTGTATGGAAAGTACCCTTGTCGAGGAATTAGTTGAGATGCATAATAGACAATTTATTGGACATCGAAAGCATAATTGTTCACGACGAAATAAATAAAGTACTTATTATAGAGGTGGCATTGGAACCTCGGAACATTAATGATAATCATAAATAACTACTAAATAACTTTATTGACGCAGCGGCGACTCCACTCCACAGGCAAACTTGACTGGGCTTGGCTCAAAAGGCATCACCTTCATCTTCGCTAATGAACTCCTCCTCTGGCGGTGGAGGAATGCAAGGGTAAGTATTTGAAATACTCAACAAGACATCCAAGCGGAACAGTTATAATGCACAGTGGATACAAAGGATGGCATAATAGGGTTTGTTTGCATAAAAACTGCATTAACGAGAGATATAATTTAACTAGTTCTAATTAAGTTGGAACCTTATAAGCAGTATTAATCAATTACTGAATAACTCTTACCCAGAGTCATAAGGACCAAAACCCAACCAAACACTCTAAACCAGAGCTATCTAGGTTGAACAGAAAGTAACATCAGGTTAGTTAAGTAATGGTGGGATTAATCACAAGTGACCTTGCATTGCCGCCCTTAACCGTGAGCACGGCTATTCGAATAGTTTTACTCTAATCAGAGGTACACAACTTTATCCACAAGACACAGCCCTACAATATGTCACCATATGCCTCAATACCACTATGGTATCTTGGAAAAGAGCTGTGATATGACCATTCACCTATATCCTCCAAGCTTCACACCCTAGGTTCCCATCACACCCGATATCCCCCTGGCGCTCCTCATCCGCATAGCAAAGACTTCAACCAGTGCAGGGCTATCGGCCGTCTCGATGCTCCACCCGGGATCTCTAGGCTTTCAGTCAAACCATTACCTATGCTGGCTTGTGGTGAGTGCGAGTTTATAGTGCAAAAGTGGCCCACAAACCGGTTCTTAAAGTATCATGAGAATGACTAGCAGAACCACTGATCATGTACTCACAACCCACCTTAGTGAAGTTTTAGTGACATTTAATTTGTGAACCAGTTCATTAATCAACTAGTAATCATAAGCCAACATTAACATGTGAGTGGTATTAATCAGCATGATAAATGTTATACTAGTTTCTAAGAAGGGCTAAGCAATCCTAAGCATCCAAATAAATCATAGTAAAGATTCATACTTGACATGTTAAATAGTCCCTAGGTAAACAAGGAATAAGTAAATAACAATAGGCGCAATACAAGGAGGGTTATATCCTAATCCCAGTAACATTCTAAAATAAAATGCAATCTTGAAAGAATAGTAGCTTTAGATACATGGATTTAACATGATCAAATGGAAGACTTGAACAACTTGCCTTGCTAAATAGGGACGAAAATGGGTGCTTCCGCAACGTACGCAGGCTCTTCTAGCACTTTAGAGACTAAATAGCAGTACATTCAAACAATAATAAATTAAAACAGTATAGTAAAGCAAACATTCTGTGTATAAACATATTTTTAATGTGTAGAACTCAATTTTAGAAAAATTCTGCAATTTGAATGGTTAAATTTATAGTTTAGATGAATTAGATATGAATTTTTGAAGTTTAAACTCTGTTCTGTTAATTTCAGAAAATAAAAAGGATTTATGATGCAATATTGAATTATTTTTCTAAAATAAAATTGGATTAATTGCATCAGCAGGGGCGTACGCACGTGTCGGCGAGCAGCAGCTGGAGGCGGCGGCGAGCGGTGGGGCAGCGGGCGCTTGGCACGAGGGTGATCGGTGGCGCTAGGGCGGTGGCTAGGGGGTCAAACCGAGAGTAGGGGCTTAGGGGTCCTTTTTATACGGGCGGCCGGTGGAGTCCTGTGTGGCGAAGATGGGTGGCGGTTACGGCCTGGCGGCTCGACAGAGAAAGTTGCGGGCATGGGCCAGGCTCGGATCCATGGGGAAAAAGGCCGGCGGGGTACGGAGAGTACAAATCTGGGCTCGGATTGGGCCCACGATGATGGCGGTGGTGGATTGTGTGGTGGGGATGTGGCGGCTACGTGGCGCGGGCATGGCGCGAGGAAGGGGACAGACCCGACAAGTGGGTCTCACCTGTCGGCGGCCGAGCAAGGGGCGCGGCCTACTGGGCCTGCGAGGGCACGAGAGCTAGGCCGGAGGCAGGGGCGCGCGGGAAATAGGCCGAAGGCTGGCCCAAGACGGTGGTTTTCGGATTTTTCAAATAAAAATTGATTTTTAATTCTTTTTCTTTTAGAAAGGGCCCCAAAAATTCAGAAAAATATATTTTTAGCTCACAAAAATTCCAGAAAAAATTCTTGAAAAACTCTTTACATTTTTAGAGACTTTTGCAAAAAATTTCAGCAACATTTTATTTGCAAAAAATTCTTCCTCAAATTTTAATACTCAAAAATCCTTTTATTTTATTCACGGCTTTTAATGTTTTTATATTCTGAAAATTTTAGGCTGTGACAAGGTTACGTTTCGAGATCCACAAATGGGCAGACAATCAAGACAACATTGAAGACGGTGGCAGTAGCATCGGAAGTAGCACTGACTATGCCGACTCGTACGGAATCGAGGACCGTAATCACCGCAATCGTAGAAGAAGCAGAAGCCGTGATGATCATGATGGTTTCCCCGCGTTCACGAGTCACCTAAGGCGAGTCAGGTGGCCAAGGTCATTCTGTCCCACGGGGATCGAGCAATATGATGGCAAGACGTATCTCTCGCAGTGGCTATGACTCTACTACACAGCCGTCCACGCAGCCGGCAGCGATAAAAGAGTAATGGCTAATTACCTTTCGGTCATGCTCTCTTCGTCCGCCAACAACTAGCCCTCTAGCCTGCCCAGGAACTCCATCAACTCTTGGGCACAACTCCAATTGGCTTTCGTCGACAACTACTAGGAAACATGGTAGAAACCCGGGACTTGATATGACCTGCAATAATTATGACAGAAAGAGGATGAGTCGCTTCGTAGCTTTATCCGGAGGTTCTCTAAAAAGAGGACCACTATCATGGATGTCGAGGAGCGTGACATCATTAACTGTTTCATCGATGCCCTGTACCACACTTCTGAACTGCACGGGGCCCTCGTAAGAAAGAAGCCAAAGACTATAGCACGGATGATCTCTATTGTAGAAAGTTACGCCGATTGTGAATATGCTTGAAGGGAGAAGATAGAATGTTTGCGTCACGAGAGTTGGTCTCGCCGAACCAAGGACAATCGCCCTCGGTCCCCCGGTGAGAAGGCGACCGACCAAGATCCTCCCTGGGCAAGTAAGACCAAAAAAGAAAGACAGAGAAAACTATAGCGGCGGCTTACAGCTCGCGACGTCAGGAAGACGAAGCCATGTGGGAGGAACTTGACAAACCCTGCCCGTTTCATCCCAAGGGCAAACATACCATACGCAAGTGCTATTTCTTACAAGACGCACTGGTCAAGGAATCTCGAAATAATCCCTGCCAAAGTAAACGACTCCGGGATGATGATGATGCCCCGTGAAAAGATAATCGGCCCCAGGACAATAACGATTTCTAAGAACCTCATAAGACGGTGAACTGTTGGGTTGTGGGGAGGCTACGCTAGCGTTAATTTCAAAAATTTAACCCTGTTTTCTCAGGAACCATACGTGTAATGGGATCATGGATCGTTATCTCAAGCCACGAGACGTGCTCAGGCAGCGGAAGTAGAGTCGATGAAGCGCGTCCTTGAAGAACTCCACTCAGCTTCGTCCATTCATCGACGATGAAGACGACGGAGTCCGGCGATCTCAATGGGGAGATCAGCACCATAGTAGCAGCGGCGCCTCTAGGTATCCACACATACAGGGACGGGATCACCTTAAGCCAGTATGCTAGTACCACTGGAGAGATTAGGGGAGAGATGGCCACAACCGATGTAGCCAGGAGAGGTGGCGGCTAGGGTTAGGTTGAACCTACAGCAATAACAGCAACCTTTTCGTCCTAGCCCCTCCTCTCCTTATATAGTGCTCTCTCACGGGTCTTTAATCAGTATTAAAGCCCAACAGATCTAATCTGTTCATCTGGACCTAGAACTTTTGGTCCTAACCAGAACTTCCAAAAATAACATTCTATATGGAATTTATTTTGACCCGGAACTTTCGGTCCTAACCGAAACTTCCGGCTCGTCCAGATTTCACTTTCAAGCAGGCTCGAAACTTCCGGTCCAACCGGAACTTCTGGCTCCTCTAGAAACCGAAACTGGGGCTGTCCCAGAACTTCCGGTCTAACCAGAACTTCCGGATACTCCAGAACCCAGAACTTTCAGCCTCAGGCCAAAACTTCTGATTCCCCAGAATTCTCTTGGGCATATTTCCATCAATCTCCCACTTGCACAAGAGCCAATTCTTGCAAGCTTTCGAATCCAATCTCTTTAAGAGTGTGACCCGATAGGTTCATATGCAAACGGCCGCTACCCGGATACACTTTCCAGATCGTCGATCAATAGCGGTACCTAGCAGCACATATTGACCCCCGAAAGCATACAAAATCAAAATCATATTTTTTGAATCTTGATATACTCACGGACCAATCCTTTTACCACACGACATCAGTCATGCTCAAGGCGAGATTCGTGTCACCCTTGTGATAGCTCGACACTTCACTCAATCAAGTAGTGGATTAATCGTGATCAACTCTTTGATCATAGTGGCATGGCCATGCACTTTTCCAATCCAACTATCTCGAGGGGCCCAGAGACGTCTCTCTCGTTATTTAGGAGGGGTAAATTCCATCTTTGCCGCTCACTTCCCACGACATGTTTTATAACACACCCGAAAGCAACCTTTATAACTACCTAGTTACGGAATAGTGTTTGGAAGCCCCTAAGTGTGCACTACACATTCTAGAATCAATGACGATTTCAGGTCTAAGGATTCTGTTGGTACACCATTTGAGATGACAACTAATGGCACATTATGAATAACAATCCTAGCAGTATCTCAAAGTAGGTATATCCAACTTCATGTTCACTAATATGAGTCCACATCACTGATTTGATATCTCCATGTCTATGATCCGTGAAATATGATCATCAATCAGACAGATGTGCTAATCTATAAATCATCACTGTCCCACATGACGATATAAGATTAGAGATCATTTAGAATAACATCGTGATAATACAAAGAGTTTCACAAACAAATCTCAACCCGCTGATCAATGTAAAAGACATTTATTCAAGAAACAAGATAACCAATTATCCAAATTACATCAGCATAAACAAGACTCTTTCTCTCACATACACTAGCCTTTATCACATAAGTATCTAATACCCATAGAGCTCAAGTGTGCCTCGTGCTTGGGCTGCGAGAGAGGTAGCGTCAACGGATCGGTAATGTTTAAATCCATGTGCACCTTGCATATCTTTACATCACCTCTATCTATAATATCTCTGATGAGGTGATAGCGCCGCAGGATATGCTTGGACTTCTGGTGTGACCTAGGCTCCTTGGCTTGCGCAATGTACACCACTATTATCACAATAGAGGTCCACTGGACTGGACGCTCTAGGGACAACACCCAGCTCAGAAACAAACTTTCTGATCCAAACAGCTCAGCAACTCTTCTAACTCACTGTGCCTCCATTGAGGCAAAACATAAATGTAGACTGCGATCGCGAATCGTCCTTGTCAGTTTAGAAACTAGCATCAATGTAACCATTTACAACGAGCTCCTCCTCACCTCCATAGACTAGGAACATATCCTCAGTTCTTCTCAAGTATTTAAGGATACTCTTTACTACCGCCCAGTGATTTTCACTCGGGTTTGACTGATATCTGCTCATAACACTTAGAGCATAAGAAATATTTGAACAAAGCATGGCATACATGATGGACCCGATCATAGAGGCATACGGGATCACACTCATCTTCTCCAGCTCATCAGGTGTCGAAGGACACTGACTCTTGCTGAGAGTAATACCATGTGACATTGGTAGAAAACTTTTTTTGAATTCTGCATATTGAACCATTTCAATACCTTGTCGATGTACATGCTTTAGCTTAATCCAATTAGCCTTCTTGATCTATCTCTATAGATCTTTATGCCCAAAATGTATGCTGTCTCTCTAAGATCTTTCATTGAGAAACTTTTTCGCAACGAAGATTTAACAGCATCAAGCATTGGAAGGTCATTTTCGATCAACAATATATCATCTACATATAAGACCAGAAATACAAGTGCGTTCCCTCTAGTCTTTTTGTAAATACAAGGCTCTTCTTCATTCTTGATGAATCCAAACCCTTTGATCACTTCATCAAAATGAAGATTCCAACTCCGAGAAGCCTGCTTCAGCCCATAAATGGACCTTTGCAGCTTGCAAACTTTTTTAGCATTCTTTGGACCGTCAAGACCTTTAGGCTGTGTCATGTACACATCCTCACTTAGGTTTCCATTAAGGAAAGCCGTTTTGACATCCATTTGCCATATCTCATAGTCATAATATGCGGCAATTGCTATGATGATCTGGATAGACTTTAGCATTGCAACAGGCAAAAACATTTCATCATAATCAACACCTTGAATCTGCCTGAAACCTTTCGCCACCAATCGTGCCTTATAGATGTGAACATTTCCAGTGGTTAAAAACGTAAACCGCTCGGGTGCATGACTCAACCTTATCGACCGCCGTGGCGCTGGTGTCTCGGCAACAGGTTCTGCAACATCTTGCATATCGAGTTGCGGTTTAGTAAGAGCTGAAACACTTTCTAGTGGTTCTCAAACCTCTTCGAGTCGCACCGTGCTCCCACTAACCCCTTTCGAGAGAAACTCTTTCTCAAGAAAGACACCATTCCGGGCGACAAACACTTTGCCCTCTTCCTGGTTATAGAAGTAATATCCTTTGGTTTTCCTAGGATACCCCACAAAGAAGCATTTATCAGATTTGGGAGTGAGCTTGTCAGACGTCAAACATTTTACATAGACCTCACAACCCTATATCTTTAGAAAAGATAACCCGGGACGCTTCCTAGTCCATATCTCATATGGTGTCCTCTCTACCGATTAAGATAGAACTCTGTTTAGTGTGAAAGCAGTAATTTCTAGAGCGAATCGTCATAAGGACAATGGAAGATCAGACTGACTCATCATTGACCGGACCATGTCTAACAAAGTTCGCTTCCTCTGCTCGGACACCCCATTCCATTGGGGCATGTCTGGTGGAGTCAGCTGTGGAACCATTCCACACTGTTTTAGATGATCAATAAACTCATGGCTCAAATATTCACCTCCACGATCCGATCGTAGAAATTTAATTATCTTGCCAGTATGATGATGTACCTCATTCTGGAATTCCTTGAACTTTTCAAAGGATTCTGACTTATGCCTCATTAAGTAGATGTAACCAAATCTACTAAAATTATCGGTAAAAGTAATGAAGTACTAAAATCCACCTCTGGCAGTAGAACTCATTGGACCACATACATCAGTATATACAATGGCCAACAACTTATTTGCCCTCTCACTTTGACCAGTGAAAGGCGTCTTAGTTATTTTGCCAAGCAAACAAGATTCACATGTGTCAAATGATTCAAAATCAAATGACTCTAAAAACCCATCTTTATGAAGCTTCTGCATGCGCTTCTCATTTATATGACCTAAACGACAGTGCCATACATAGGTAGGATTCAAATCATTAAGCTAAGGCTTCTTGGTATTAACGTTATAAATAAGTGTATCCTCAAGATTCAGAATATATAAATCATTTAACAATGGACAAACACCATAGAGCATACTATTTAAAAATATCGAACAACACTTGTTCTTTATTACGAATTCAAAACCATCTTCCTCTAAACAAGACAAAGAGATAATGTTTCTGCCCAAGGCGGGAATGAAATAACAATTATTTAATTTCAAAACTAATCCTGAGGGTAGCGACAAAGAATAAACGCCGACAGCCAACGCAGCAACTTTTGCACCTGTAGGACCGAAACTAGCGACCAGAGGGGGGGTGAATGGGCGCAAAATAAAATTAAAGCGGAAAATAAAAACTTCTGAAATTTAAGTTTCAAACTT
>KE372735.1:90188-124222 GCA_000418225.1 Zizania latifolia | reverse complement strand
TAGGGATGGGATCACCTCAAGCCAGTATGCTAGTACCACGTGAGAGATTAGGAGAGAGATAGCCACAACCGGTGTAGCCAGAAGAGGTGGTGGCTAGGGTTAGGTCGAACCTACAGTAATAACAGCAGCATTTTCGTCCTAGCCCCTCCTCTCCTTATATAGTGCCCTCTCATGGGCCTTTAATCAGTATTAAAGCCCAATAGATCTAATATGTTCGTCTGAACCCAGAACTTCTGGTCCTAACCGGAACTTCTGAAAATAACATTCTGTATGGAATTTATTTCCACCCGAAACTTCCGGTCCAAACCGGAACTTCTGGCTCGTCCAGATTTCACTTTTAGGCAGGCCCAGAACTTCCGGTCTAACCAGAACTTCTGGCTCCTCTAGAAACCAAAACTGGGACTGGCCCGGAACTTCCGGTCTAATCGGAACTTTCGGATGCTCCAGAACCCGGAACTTCTATCCTTAGGCCAGAACTTTCGATTTCCTAGAATTCTCTTGGATATATTTCCATCATGAACATCGTCTTCGGGGGTCCCACATTGGCTGAGACCAAATGGCAACAGAAAATTTTGGATCGATAAATCAACGTTGCTAGGTTTGAGGAGGTTCAACAGCTACGATGGTCGAAAGTCCCGATCACCTTATCCCGAGGTGACAAGTGGACCAACGTCCCGAAAACCGGGGGATGGCCGCTAGTTGTCGACCCGATGATATTTAAAGTACACATGAGGTGAGTCCTGATCCACGGAGGGAGCAGATTAGACACCCTTTTTCGCCAGTCCCTCATCGACCTCGGCATATCAGTCGATAGCCTCCAAAATAAGGACAACTTTCAGTTCTACGGTATTATATCCGGATAAGGCTCGGTACCTCTCGGCTCAATAACTCTGCCGATCACATTCGGCTCTTAGGATAATTACATGATTGAGCATATAACCTTCTAGGTTGCGGAATATGACATCCTGTTCCATGTCGTCCTCAGAAGGCCATCCATAACAAAATTCATGGCTGTTGGGCACTATCTGTACCTGGTACTCAAGATGCCGGGTCCCGGCAGAGTCATCACTATGCGGAGAAACATCGACACTACTCGCGTGTGCGAAAAGATAGTCTCATCCTGGCTGAGGCTATCGACATATTGACTCGTATGGAGGAAACCCTCAAGCAAGTCCTAGCATATCCCCCCGAACCCTCGGAGGTACTAGCTAAGACACCAACCTCCTCAGGGATCTCCACCGCGCCCTCGAGCACCAAGAAGAACATCCTCTCCGAGGACGACCCGTCAAAGACAGCAACCATTGGGTCAGGGCTTGACCCCAAATAGAAAATCGCGCTCGTGAACTTCCTGTACTCTAACATGGATATCTTTGCATGAAAGCCCTCTGACATGCCTGAGGTTCCTTGGGAGATGATCGAGCATGAACTCTATTTATACCCAACTGCCAAACCAATAAAGCAGAAGCTATGTAGGTTCACATAGGATAGGAAAGAGGAGATCTTGGCCAAGATCACCCGCCTCCTAGCAGCAGGATTCATCTGCGAAGTCTACCACCCAGAGTGGCTCGATAACTCGGTCTTGGTAAGAAAGAGACTAGACAATGGCAAATGTATGTCGACTACACCAACCTAAACAAGCACTACCCGAAGGACCCTTTTGGATTGCCTTAGATAGATCACATCATCAACTCAACAGCAGGATGTTCTCTCCTATGTTTACTCGATTGTTACTCCGGTTATCACCAGATCAGTCTCAAAGAAGAAGACTATGAGAAAATATCTTTCATCATGCCCTTCGGTGCATACTGTCATACCACCATTTCATTCGAACTAAAAAACATAGGGGTGACGTACCAATGGGCCATCCAACGATGTCTCTTGGACCAGATTGACCGTAATATCGAAGCCTATGTCGACGACGTGGTCATAAAATCAAAAGAAGAAGATAACATCATCAACGACATCGCTGAGACATTCACGAACCTGCAGAAGTTCTGATGGAAGCCTCTCAACCCTGATAAATCTGTCTTCAGGGTATCATCAGGGCAATTACTCGGGTTCATCGTCAGCAACCAGGGTATCGAGGCCAATCCAGACAAGATAGCTGCAATAATAAAGATGGAGAAACTCAATAATGCCAAAAAAGATTAGAAACTCACGGGCTACATGATGGCTCCTTTCTTCAAATTGGTGAAAAAAGAGGAGAATTTCCAATGGACAGCCAAGGCCGACGAGGCATTTTTGGCACTGAAGAATTTTTTGATCTCTTCTCCAATCCTTACGGCTCCAAGTCTAGAGGAGGTCCTTCTTCTCTATATTGTAGCAATGACTAATGTCGTCAGCACAGTGATGGTGGTCGAGCGGCCTGAGGAGGGACACGTTTTCTCGGTTCAGAGGCTAGTATACTTCATCTCAGAAGTCCTTGGCCTATCAAAATCGAGGTATCCACAAGTGTAGAAGCTCCTTTACGCCATCCTGCTCACTGCCCAGAAGCTAAAGTATTATTTCTAAGCTCACAAAATCATGGTCATCACAGAATACCCTCTGGGCGACATACTCCACAATCGTGATGCAACTGGGTGAATTGTAAAATGGGCCATAGAGCTGGGAGAATACACAATGGAGTTCCGATCCTGTACCGCCATTAAATCACAGGCTCTAGCCGACTTCATCTCCGAGTGGACCAAAATCCAACTACCACCAAGCCGAGAGGAAAAGGAGTACTGGATGATGTACTTTGGTGGTCCCTAAACATTGATGGGGCTAGCATAGGGATTCTCCTTATATCTCCAAAGGGGAAAGAGCTACGTTACGTACTACAGCTACTATTCAAGGCTTCCAACAACGCAGCCGAGTATGAGGCTATGATACATGGTCTCAGGTAGCAGCATCGCTCGGAGTAAAACGACTTATGGTTTGACTCATGGTTTACAGAGACTCCAAGCTAGCTATTAGCTAGGTAAACCAGGACTAGTCTTGCACCTATGACAAAATGGACGCCTATTGTGCCGAGGTTCAAAAACTCGAAGATTAGTTTTTTGGCTTGAAATTTCACCATGTCCCACGCGACGACAACTCATCGGCTGACGCCCTAGCACGCCTTGGGTCCTCTCAAGCGACAGTCCCCAAGGGCACGCTCATTCAAGAGCGCACCAAACCATCAATCAAAGACGATGAGCACTGGGTCACCAGTCCGCCGATAATCATTGCCATGGCCAAAAATATCGATGACTGGCAGCAGCCCATCATCAAGCACATCTTAAAAGGCACAACTCCAGAAGACAAATCCTGGCTGAGCGCCTGACACGACGAAGCATACAATACGTGGTCATCGGGGATAAACTATACAAGCGTGCAGTCTCAATAAGGGTACTTCAGAAGTGTATCCTGCCAAGCAAAGGCCTCCTGATCCTTAATGAAGTTCACGCAGGAGCATGTGGCAATCATGCCAGGGCTAGAATGTTGGTCGAAAAGGCCTTCCAATCAGGCTTTTATTGGTCGATGGCCAATAATGATGCCAAAGAACTAGTTAAAAGGTGCACTGGGTGCTAGTTCTTCGCCAAACAAAGTCACCTACTAGCTCAAGCTCTTCAAACAATCTTGCCAACTTGGTCCTTCACTTGCTGAGGGCTCGATATGGTTGGCCCCTTTCAGAAGGTTCCCCAAGGGATCGACCGGCTACTGGTAGCCATCGATAAATTCACCAAATAGATAGAAGTAATGCCACTAAAAAACTACACAGCCAAAAAAGCAGCACAATTTATCGAAGGAATCAGCTATCGGTTCGGCGTCCCGAACCAAATAATAACCAACCTTGGGACTTAGTTCACATCAAATGATTTCTGGAACTTCTGCGAAGAAAGACTAATCGAGGTCAAATATGCGTCAGTCGTGCATCCTCGAGCCAACAGGCAATGTGAGCGTGCCAACGAGATGATCCTCTAAGGTCTAAAAGCCCAAATCTTTGACCCTTTACAAAAGTACGCCAGGAGGTGGCTCCAGGAAGCCCCCGCAGTACTCAGGGAGCTCCGCACACAGCCAAACAGGGGCACGTGACAGACACCTTTCTTCCTCATCTATGGCTCCAAGGCAATCCTCCTGAGCCACATGCTACATAAATCCCCTCAAGTCCAATATTACGATAAGGGAACAGCAGAGAAAACCAGGGCCAAAGATATTGACTCCATCGAGGAAGCCAGATAGCAGCCATAGTACAGGCAGATCGGTATCAACAGACCATTCGACGGTATCATGACCGCAATGTACAAAGTAGAAACTTCAAGGTCGATGACTTTGTACTTCGTCGGGTACAATCAACCGTCAGAATGTACAAACTATCTGCCCCCTTGGAAGGACCTTTTATCATCGCCAAAGTGATAAGACTAGGGGCCTACAGGCTAATGTGAGAGAACGGGCAGGCAGTACCGAACTCCTGGAACATTTAGCACCTCCGTCGATTTTATGCCTAACAATATTTTGTAAGATAACTTTTATTTTTTGTCAATAAAATGTGTTGAGGCACTCATCGATCCTGTGGCGTTGTTCCTTCACTGACCTCGCTGACTACTTCCCTCCTAGACATGCAACTAGGCTAGGAAGGGGTCAGCCTTAGGGCTGTACACCCGTAGTCGAGCATATTTTCTCGCTGACCTCACAGACTACTTCCACTCCCAGACATGCAACTGGGCCAGGAAGAGGTCAGCCTTAGGGCTATAAATCCGTAGTCAAGCATATTTTCACCGACCCATGCTGGTTACATCACCCTCTATGTTGGGCGCCAGATGGCCATCATGCATGCAATTGGACCTAGGAGAGAGTCGATTCTTTAGTCGTACAGCCGCAACCGTGTATCTTCAAAGAACTTGCCGACCTATGCAGACTACATCTCCCTCCTAGTTGGGCGCCACATGGTCACCGTGCATGCAACAGACCCAGGAGAGGGTCAGCTACGTAGGTGTACACCCGTAGTCTTGCATCCTCATCAACCTCACCAATCCACCGTATGGGTGATAGCACACGACGCACGGTACAACTTGCGTAAGACAAATTAAAGCATCTTTATTTCTCAAAACTAATCTTTTATAGGGATCGCATTACTTCAAAGAAGAGGACACATCACTTCTACGATGACTACATTACTTCAAAGAAGGGGATGCAGCCTCCTTCGATTAACAAGAAGAAAAAAGGTATACATATGGCCAGAGACAGCATTCTGCAAAGCAACTGTGGCAGTTGTGGACGATGAGGTTTTCATAGTAGCTTCACATAATGCAGCATCAGCCTATCGTGACCGCCATGAGCACCAAGGATCTCGGGGGCGGCTGCTATAGTAGCAGCGACTTCGCATGACCGTCGTTTTGACCGAAGGAGATAGTCACCGACCTTGAGAGACTAGCACAAAGAGACGCCGCCTTCTTCATTGAGTGGAAAAATAGCTCGACCTCGACGGCAGGGTCAGAAACTGCCTTAAGGGCGCCTGCGTCAGTGGACATCGCTAGCTCCTTTCACCAGATCAAGCCTCTACCTTGGCACCCAGACGTTAAGAAAGACAACACGGAAGCACCAGGCAACAGAACATTAGTGAAAAGAACTACACCAGGAAAAAGCCTCAGGGATGGCGTGGCATCATCCTACACCACGCCAAGCCAGGGGTCACAGACCATACAGTGAAGACAAAACAGATTTATATGAATACAAACGCACCAAACAAACCTGAAATCATGAACTCTCAACACCTAGGCCTGCCAAGTTCATGGCCGAACCAGCACACCACAGATTCATGGAACAACGAGCAACATCAACAACGATCTTTCCCTTACAGAGGTTAGGAAAAGAAGCTCTAGCAGAAGGCAAAGCAAAAGAATTGTATAAGGATAAAGAGGAGCTCCGTCGCGAAGGCAAAGGGGGCACTTCGGTTTAAATAGGGTTGCGCACCTGCTACCATCACCGCAGAAAGCATCGCTTCAGTTGCCATGTGCTTTATGGCGAGATGGACGGGACGGTTTCACCTCCTAATCCGCACTCATGTTCTGCGCCTCACGCGTGGCTCTGTCAGAGATAAGGCGTCCCCTGTCTTTTTGTCTACCACGCATTGATTATGGACAGAAGAAGATGTTATAAAATATCTTTTTGGGCGAAGCAGGCAAAGTCCACAACGTTTGGGATCATCTGTGCCTATGTGTCCCACACTTGGGGGCTCAAGCGCTCAAGGACCCTCATGCCCGGGGGCTCACGTGCCCGAGGACCCTCACTCCTAGGGGCTCACGTGCCCGAGGACCCTCACTCCTGGGGGCTCGCCCATCCAAGGATATGAGCGCCCGAAGGGTTATATGCTCAAGGACTCACGAGCCCAAGAACCCTGCCTTTTTGAGAATCTGAGCGCTCGAGGACCTGAACGGCTGAAGATTGACATGCTCGAAGATTCAAGATCAAACATGCTTGAGACCACCATGGTCTCGGGACTTCAACCATGGCCTCTTCCCAACAAGGCTTCAACACCATTGATCCTAGAAGACAAGTTCATCAACAAGGTTTCAAAGGGTTCCTCGAAGGTTTTATCAGGAGACAAAAAGTTCCTGAATGCTTTTCTTGCCGGTTATTTTGACCCTCGAGCTAAATGTTCCATTTACCTCGAGGCTCAGGGGCTACACTATGTGGGTGCACCTACACGGTGCACCTCGCACAAAAGATGCAAATTGAAGCTTTTTTTGAGACCATCAAAATTCAGCAGAAGTATCAAGGTTTCAGATTAAAGGAGAGCTCCTCCCAACTTGTTTAGTCAAAGATTTTTTCAACCAAACTAAGAAGAGCTTATGGGCTGCTGTCGAGGATATGACCCCCTGGTATTCCATGATTAGGCTTATTAGTCCGGACCGAGAGCAGGCCAAGTCCAGCATTGCCGTGCGATATGACCCATGGAGGGGGGTTCAACTCTGATAAGGAAGGTTGAGTCCTTATCGGGTGATTGGAGTCCAGATATGGTATAAAGAGATATGTTTGTACCAGAATCCATGTAATTAAGGATTTAGCACCCGAGTTTGGTAGGCAATCCTAGTTCGACTCGGGATAGAGTCCTGGGTTTAGCTCACCTTCTGAGTATATAAAGGAGGTGAGGCATCCGCTAGAGGTATCTAATCATCTAAGCTTTCTAGCATATTTTTCTTGTTTTCGATGCCTTAAACCTCCATAGCTTAATTACATCGTATTGTAAGCTCCACTATCATATTAAACACTAAAACACTAGACATAGGGTTATTATCCTTTGGGAGACCCAAACCAGTATAAACCTTGGCTCTTGTGTTCGAGAATCGATCATCGGGTTCAAAGACGTTGCGCTTCCCTTACACATATCTAATCACCACCTCGGGTACCCCTTAGGTGGACTGCTCGGTGATTCACCGATAATAGCCGATGCGAGAGCTCGTTGGATGTTTTCAAACTTCTGGCAGTCTTGGCATCCCTTATAATACTTGAAGCAATCTTCGAGAATTGTCGGCCAAAAACAACCTATTCGTCATAGCAGCCACTTCATCTTGTGGGCCAATTGATGGGTTCCGCAAATTCCTTCGTGTACGTCGCACATTACGACTTTGGCTTCCTTCAGATTCAGGCACTTTAATAAAACCCCATTAATCGTCTGATAGTACAATTCCTCATCCAGTAATACATACCTCAGTGCCTTGTATCCCGTAAGTAGCTCACTATTTCGGCCCTCTAGTCTTCACCATCGATATCGGCTATTTCTGCTTCAACTAGCTTATCTGTCGGCCGATACCCTGATGCGGCTTATGCCAGGTCGTTGGCTTCTAGGTTCTGATTCCTTGATACGTGCGTAAGCGACACCATCTTGAATCCCTTTAATAATTCCTGGCATTTTTCAAAATAGGCCCTTAAATTTTCATCTTTGTAGTCGTACTCCCCGGAAAATTGTCTGATTACCAATGAGGAATCCCCCATGATCTTGATGGCATCGGCTTCTATTTCTGATAAGCATTTGAATCATTTGAGAACCACCTCATATTCTTCCTGGTTATTGGTACAATATGGCTTAATTGTATAAGTGAACTCGAAGCTTGCCCCTCGAGGCGATATAATTACTAGCCTGATGCCGCATATGTGCCTGCATACTGACCCATCGAAGAAAAGCGTCCATGGTATCGACTCCACATAGTCTGCTACTCTATCTATGTGAGGCACAATGAAATCGGCGATGGCCTGGCCCTTGACTGCTTTAGCCAATTCATATTGTAAATCAAATTCTGTTAATACAAATACCCATTTGCCAATCCTTCCCTTTAAAATTAGAGCCGATAGCATGTACTTAATAACATCGGCTTTACATACGACCGTGCATTGCGCCGATAGTATATAGTGTCTCAATTTAGTGCAAGAGAAATAAAGCCATAGGCACAATTTTTTAACTGCAGGATACCTTGTTTCGACGTCCAATAATCGTCATCTTAGATAAAACACGACGTGTTCATTTCCTTCTAATTCTTAAATCAATACCGATCCGATGCTCACGTCATCGACGGACAAATATAACTTGTATGGCTTACCAGGCTGTGGTGGGATCAGAACCGGTGGAAAGCTTAAATATTTCTTGATTTCGTCAAACGCCCTATGATGTTTATCAGTCCAAATAAATTCCCCCCTCCTTTTATTCTTAGCAAGGGCGAGAATGGCTCCAATTGGCCTAATAAATTTGATATAAATCGCTAGACAAAATTAATCTTTCCGATCAATGATTGAAGTTCTATTTTATTCCCTAGCGTATCATTTTCTTGATGGCTTGAATAATGTTCTGCCTTATTTCAATTCCTCTTTTATGAACCATAAACCCCAAGAACTTCCCAGCCGATATGCCAAAGGCACATTTCTTTGGGTTCATGCGAAGATCATACTTCTTTGCTCTTTCCAGAACTCTTCTCAGATCGGCCAGATGTCTTTCATTATCCTGCGACTTTATGATGACATTGTCGATGTAAACTTCCACCAGCGAACCAATCAAGTCATGAAATATATAATTCATCGCTCTCTGATATGTCACTCTGGCGTTCCTTAACTCGAAAGTCATCACGACCCATTCGAATAAACCGATAGCACCGGAGCATCTGAAAGCGGTTTTTGGGATGTCTTGTTCTACCATAAATATTTGATTATACCTGGCATTTCCATCCATGAAGCTGATAATCTTATGCCCTGACACCGCATCGACTAACAAATCTGCGATCGGCATTGGGTACTTGCCTTTTGGTGTGGCCTTGTTCAAATCCTAGAAGTCTACGCATACCCTTAGCTGACCACTTTTCTTCCATACAGGGACTATATTTGACACCTATTTCGCGTATTGGCATGGCCTTATGAAATTCACCTCGTATAGTCTCATGATTTCGGCCTTTATGTGGGGATACATCTCTGGTTTGAACCTTCTCTAACTTTGTTTTACTGGCCAAAATCCTATTTTTATTAGAAGCTGATGTTCCACAATTGATCGGTTAAGTCTGGGCATCTCATGATACTCCCACGCAAAACAATCCCGATATTCTTTTAATAAAGCTATCAATTTTTCTTTTACAGAAGGAGGTAACTTAGCACTAGTATACATCGGCCTTAGCCTATCACCTGGTCCGATGTCTACTTCCTCCAGTTCATCGGTCGACGTAAATCCTTTTCTGAGCTTTCCTTCTTCGTCATCTATCTCTCAAGACACGGATCCTGGCCCAAAATCATCTCGTTTATCGGCTGGAGGCCAAGATCCGACACCCTTAAAAAATCTCCTTCCCAAACACATCCAGAAAGACAGTCCATCTTCTTGAAGTCGGGTGCATCGACCGTTGACACGACAACCGATCTATTGGCTTGAATGACTTTAACCTGATCGCCATGCCATTGCATTAATCTCTGGTGCATCGTAGAAGGGACGCAGCAGTTGGCATGGATCTAATTCCTTCCAAGTAAGAGGTTGTATGACCCTTTTCCATCGATTACAAAAAACGTGGTCGGCAGCGTTTTACTTCCGACCGTGAGTTCAACGTTCAAGGCGCTTTTGACGTCTGATAAATTGCCGCTAAAGTCTTTTAACACCATGTTAGTCTTTACCAGATCTTCGTTTACCTTACCGAGCTTATGGAAGGTGGAGTAAGGCATTATATTAACGGCGTCTCCTCCGTCGATCAACATTTTTGACATCGGCTTACCATCAACATGTCCCTTGATGTATAATCGCCTCAAATGTCGATGCTCATCTTCTTCTGGCTTCTCAAAGGTTGTCAATTACAGCTACAACAGTGATTGTGCAGTCGATCCTTCTTCGTCCTCATTGTTCGATGGTGGAGCCTTGTATTCTGCTGGCAAGATGAAAACCATATTTATCTCCATTGGCTTTTCTTCTGTATCGGCCTTCTTCTTTGGGCATCATTCATGTCTCACCTAGCATTTACTCTGCCGATATTCCTCATACTCCCCCACCAGTTGCTCTCGATGCCTCTGACGCTGAAGCCTTCTTTTCTGACTCCATGTTAGTCCTTCTGGGCACCATCGGGACTTCTATACAGGATTCCGATCTCCTTGCCATCTATCTTCATTTTGAACGCGTCGATGATCGGTAACTTCCTGCTCCTGCTCAGGTGACCCTAAACATTCTCTTACAGGAATCCTCTTCCTTGGACGCTGATCATCAAAACTATTATTATCTTAGCAAACCTTCTCGGTACATTCTGGGCAATCTTTGATAGATGGGAGCCTCATATTATTCTCCCAACTGAATCGAAAGAAAGTGCACTCCCAATGTGGATCGGCCTTTTCATCGTGCCCATATGGTTGGAACATTGCTCCCTCTCTTGTCGCCGATGAGTTTTGATGTGATGCCTTAGAGTTCGACTTTCTTCAACGTGAAAACTTGACGAGTCGATATGCACCATGTTCACTGGAAAAGGATTACCGTCTATTTTCATCGGCTTAGCTACTTCATCAAATTTTATCCTCGCCTGCTTGACGGCGATTTGGATCTGCTAGCGAAAGACTTTGCACTCGTTCGTGTTATGAGAGCCTGTATTATGCCACTTACGGTACTTCTCTTCTTCAATTCCTCCTCCGATGGAATCACATGATTCGGTGGAAGTTGGATCTGCTTCTCTTTTAGTAACAAGTCAAAGATCTTATCTGCCTTATTGATGTCAAAGTCATACTTTTATTCCTTCTCGGTAGCTTTTACCCATAGACAAGTTACTGTCTTCTTCAATCTGGCCCATTCGGCCAAAGCGATATTACCATCGAAGTCTTCCTGCTCTGAATCTGATGAGTAAAATTGCACCTGTGCCACTCGTTTCTGCATCTTTTCTTTGCACACTTCTTGAAATTGGCTTTCATGTGTCGATACCCTTTGTGCCAAGTACGACAGGCTATCAAACTCTTAGGAAAAAAACCTCTCCCTAATCTGCGGTAGAAGGCCTTAAAAAGCCAACTTGGCCAACTGAGCGTCGGTCAGGCTGAGGCTATAGCATCGACATCTCACATCACGGAAGCGCTGAATATACTCCAGCACCGATTCATCAAGATGTTGTTTCACGGCCGTTAAATCTGTTAATTTCATCTCCTCAATCCTGGCGAAGAAGTACTTATGGAACTGCTTCTCTAAATTAGCCCATCCCTTGTTTGAATTTGGCGGTAGCGAGGAAAACCAAGAGAAAGCCAATCCCGACAAAGATAATGAAAAGAATCTAACTCTGAGCGCTTCTTCGGCCGATGCCTCTCCGCATTGTGCAAGGAAACGACTGATATGATCAACTATTGAGGTGCTATCTTGGCTGGATAATTTTGAGAAGTCCAGAACTATGTACCTATTTGGTAGCAGCACTCTATCGAACCAATCTGGATATGGATGCCGATACATGTAACTATGTTCCTTTGGCTTGAGTCCAAACTGATCTCTCATAATTTCTATGATCTTAAAAGCAAAATCATCTTCTTTTGGCGCTGGATAATGCTGTATCAGCGTCGCTGCCCTCTCTTGATGCTAGTAATTATTCTAGGGCAAAGCACCTTCAAAACCCATTTTGTTGACGTTGAGGCCTGTAACAAGCCGTGTGATGGTACCCCGGCAAAGGTGCACTCTCCAGAGGTTGGTATACTTGTGGCTGTGCACCGATTGGTATCGTGGCTGGCGGTATGAAACTCGGCACTATCGCGCTTCAGCTCGTAAGTGACCGGTGGTAGGAGTGTTGTCATCGGCGGAGGAGAACTCAAAATGATGGGCGCCGTGACCTCTGCGGAAGATAAACCGGTCCTTGAGGCAATTCCTAAGCGATGGACCCATCCATTGTCTTCTTGATCAGCGCATGCATAGTGTTTACTAACATGCCGTATTGGTTGATAAGTGCATGGTTAACCGTCTTATTGACCGTGTCCTGGAACGATCTCAGATTTTGTGGGCTCTGACTACTTGATTCACCTTGTAAAGACGGGATTGGAAGTTGGCTCTTCTGAATCGGCCTGCGCCGAGTCATACTAAATGATTCCAAACACAGCTTCTAAAAATCTATGATGGTTTGTTGTACTACTCTTTGCTCATCGGACAAAACCTCCATAGTGACTGGGATGACAGCATTGTTGATGGTCTCGGCTTCTTTCCCAGTCATGGTGCCGATGAAGAGCAATTGCCTTGAACTTTACGATAATGTCCCACCAGGCGTGCCAAGAAAGCATGTTGACGTGAAAATCGCAGGTAAAGCACAACATAAGAAAGTGAATCAATACATTGAACCGATAACTAGCAAACCTACTCAATCTGCTCACAGTATCGGACCTAACCAAGAAAGCCATGAACACATTAATCAGTTTACCAAATAGGCTATCCCCATTGAAATCAGAGATCGGACTTAACCGATGCAGCCTGACCCCTGCGGGGAATCGCCCTAATGCTACGTACCTAAAGTTGATGATGCGCCAAAGGGTTGATTGGTTGGTTGTGTGAACCCCTTATAATGACCCCAGGCTTAACTATTTATAGCTAGATAGACACGCTATCTGTGGATAATACAAAATCCTAACTGGCTCTAATTATTCGCTAACTAAATGATAACCATCACGAAGCAACAACCCACGTTACATGTAGCCCGTCTTTGCCCATTAAACTTCTATCGATGGCCCATCGGCTCTGCCACCTGATTCATCACGCTGATGTTGCGCCAGTCCAAATTCCGATGTCAACACCGGTACTTACGGTTTTGCCTTTAGTACCGATTGGGCATATAAACCGGTACTAAACAAAGATTTTTTATTTATTTTTATTGCTGTTGTTCTTAGTTATTCATTACGGTTGTTTTTCATTTCTGTTATTTGTACATTGTTTTTCAATTAGAATTTGTTAGAATTGATTATGGTTGTTTGTTAATAGTAAATATCGACAATCCTGGTAAAAATGTTAAGATGTATATATACATTATAATTTTTAAATACATGTAGTTTTATTCATCATCGTCATTCTCATCCTCCTCGCCATCCTCCTCCTCTAGATTATTGGTCATTTACAAATAGCAGTACAAGTACGGCCGTCTGTCTCATCGTCTTTCACTATCACCTTGACTGCCTCTGAATCCTTATCGTTCTAGACGACACGCGCAATAGATGAATTGTTGAATGTTGAGGACGCCACTGGCTACTGCTCCTGCACGAACTGATCGGAGCTATCAAACTGATCGGAGCTCCCGTTATCTAAGCTTGCATCAGACATCATTTGCAGCTACTACGTGGCATAAGGAACACCTCTACTATAAGGAGGCCTCCCACGTAAAATACATCTTTTCCTGTGGTGGTCCATCAATCCTTCAAAGTATAGACAAAATTTGCAGATATGTTATTTAAAGAATCAAAATAAAAATAATACTACTTACCGTGGAGAACGTCGAGGCACTGAGGTGAAGCAAGGAGACGGAGAATATTTGTATGCAGAGAATGGAGATGGTGAGTAGACGACATCAGGCAGACGAATAGTCAAACGTGGTAACCAAAACAACGCTTGAGAAACCTTTAGTATCGGTTGATCTTTACAACCAATACTAAATAGGTAGACAAATAGTTGGGTGCAGTAGTCGAATCGACGTGTGGAAAATCTATACTAACGGGGATAAAAACAACAAAAAATCACAAGCAACTTACTCTACCTGATTATGCAGACTGTGAGCTATACCCGTACACAGCCATAAGTCTATCAATTGTGGGAGACGTTCATGGATGTACATGCGTATATCCCATAGTCTACATAATCTACCTAGATGATTATAGGATATAACAGCACACAACCATAAGGCCACCAACTGTGGAAACATTCATAGATGTACATATTTATATCCCACAGGCTACATAATCCTCATCCTAGCTTATTATGAAGCTTGTGGGATATAACCATGCACAACCATAAGCCTGCTAACTGTGGAGGACGTTTATGGTTGTACATGCTTATATCTCATAAGTTGCACAATCTATCAGGATTATCATAGTAGCTAGCTAGTCTTGAACTTCTCATCCTCTCGTACCTTACCCTAGTTGATTGTGTAGATTGATCATAGTAGCTATCTAGTCTTGAACTCCTCATCCTCTCGTACCTTACCCTAGTTGATTGTATAGTTTATGAGATATACCTATACAAAGTCATATGTTTACCAACTACAGAAGACATTTATGGATATGCATGGGTATATCCTACAATCTCCATAATCTACTAGGATGGATTGAACTCCTCATCCCCTTGAACCCTAGCTGATTATGTGAACTACATGTGGAGAGTAGGGAACGATTGGATGATTTTGTTGAGGTGGTGACTCCTTTTATAGCATATCCTTATAGCATATCGATCGGTGCTAAATGGGGCATATAAATAGTTGAGCACATAAACCTAAAAGGCCATTAGTATGGGCATACATGTATTAGTATCAGATGGGGATACTATCTAGTACTAGATACTAAAAGTCTTCATTTTAGTATCAGGAGGGGACACCACCTGATATTACACACATTAGTACCAAGTGGTGTCCTTATCCTGTACAAAAAAGAAGTTTTAGTATCAGTTATAACTATCAACAATTTTTCTTGTCTCTTTTGAACATTATAGGGAACTTTTAGTATCGGCTTCAATTGTAATAGGTACTAAATGGGCCGCATAAAAAAGTTAGTTCTCTAGTAGTGAATATAGCATTAGGACAAACACATTGCTAATAAATTTGACATAGAAATGTCAATGTTTCACTTACCCTCAACTCAACGCACATCAACCGATGTTGATGAGGAGATGTAGGAAAGTCACGCCCAGAAATTTGCAACAAATTTCTAGAACAATTTATTCATGAAATCCCTGTTCAAGAATCAGTCAGGGTATACAAACTGACAATTCAATATACAGATCCAAATTAGAAACTTACATAAGAGGTACGTAGTCCTCACATAGAAGAAAACAATAGCAGAATGATGGACTAGCATAGCTTCAACCCCAACTTCACAGGCAACTCAACCGGGATATAAGCCTTGGTCTTTCGAACGTAACTCCAGCACTTCTAAGCTTCTTTTCTAAAGAAGGGTGCATAAAGTAAGGCTGAGTACCACCCATCAAACTCAACAAGTTGTTAGCATTATGCCCTAGAGGCAACATAGAGATGTTGTATATGGTATACTATATTTATAAAATAAAGTTATTTTGTTCTTTGAAATAGAAACTATCATTATGGATCAATGAGTACGTGACTCATTCATGAGACTCATAATATAATTATTTCTAAATGATCTCTAATAGGATGTAAATCATATATGGAACATATATGGACCAAGATTGGTATGTGTATTAATTGATGATCATGTCTTATGGATCATAGGTATGAAGATATCAAATCAATAATATGAACATGTATTAGAGAACATGTATTAGATAGACCCACTATGAGACACTATTGAGATTCCATGTGACATCAGTTAATCTCAGTGGTGTTTGTGTAAAGTCCTTTGACCTGAGATTATCATAGTTCCCAATATGCGTAGTAGCTTACTTTAAGTCTACCAAACGCTACTCCATAACTGGGTAGTTATAAAAGTAGTCTTCGAATATTCTATGAAATATGTAGTGCGATGTGAGTGATCAAGATGGAATTTGCCATTTCTTATGGAGAAATATCTTTGGGCCCCTTGATGTAATGGATTATGGAAGTGCATAGCCATGCCAACGTGCACTACCATAGAAAACCCTATTAGTGACGGGTAATACCCTCTATTAGTGATGGGTATGTCTCCCGTCACTCTTATCGCATCAGTAAAGCCAGGTCATTAGTGGCGGGTGTTCACCCATCACTAAAGGGGGGCCTGCCGGCTCTTGACTCTTTAGTGACGGGTGGATATTGTTATCCATCACTAAAGGATCCTTTAGTGACGGGTGATTATAGTATAGTCATTTTTTTAAAAATAATTATTTTTAGGCTGCATCCTAAATCAAAGCCAGGATTTGGCCACCAACATCCAACATTGCAAGCACATCACAGAAGTTTTATCACAGAATACCATAGACAATTCATCACAGAAGTTTTAGAAGCAAATTAATATCACATATATTAACTTCTAACTCGTTATCTCGAAGACATTGGATAAAACAAAGTTCCATAAGATTCAAATGTGATAAATAACAATTTACACCACATACATTTTGTCTCAAATGCACTATTATTGATGTTGAAATAAAAGACGCATACTGTGCCAACTTCTAACTCGTTAGCTCGAAGAAATTGGCTAAAACCAGTAGTTAGGTAGCACCATCCATCTGTGAATTTATGCCGTGCAATTGAGACTGCTTCACTACCTACTGTTATCAGTTGAATCTGGATGATCTGCTAGTGTAGATGAGGTGTGATGTGATGGAATTATGCCCAAGAGAATTCTGGGGGAACTAGAAGTTCTGGCCTAGGGCCGAAAGTTCTGGGTTCTAGAGCATCCGAAAGTTCTGGTTAGACCGGAAGTTTTGGGCTAGCCCCAGTTTTGGTTTCTGGAGAAGCCGAAAGTTCTAGTTGGACCAGACGTTCCGGTTGGACCGGAAGTTTTGGGCCTGCCTGGATGAACCGGATGTTTCGGTTAGACCAGAAGTTCTGGGTCAAAATAAATTCGATATAGAAGGTTATTTTCGGAAGTTCTGGTTAGAACCGAAAGTTTTGGTCTAGGCGAACAGATTAGATCTGCTAGGCTTTAATACAGATTAAAGGCCCGTGACAGGGTACTATATAAAGAGAGGAGGGGCTAGCACGAAAAAGCTGTTGTCACTGCTGTTGCTCCTGGTTGAGAACCCTAGCCGCCACCTCTCTCCTCGATTGCAAGGGTTGTGATCGATCTCTCCCTGGGTCTCACGAGTGGTGCTAGCACGCCGGCACGAGGTGATTCTGTCCCCGGACGTGTGGATACCGTAGAGGCACTACTCCAATAGTGGTGCTCGTCGTCCTTCCGTGGAGTTCACCGGATCGAGGGATCACGTCGTCTTCACCGCCGGATCACCGACAAACGAACGGAGCCGGGAGGAGCTGCTCGAGGACGTGCTTCATCGACTCTACTTCCGCTGCCTGAGCTCATCTCGTGGCTTGAGGTAACGATCCATGATCCCATTGCACGCATGGTTTCTAGGCTAACGGGGTAAATTTTTAAAATTAAGCGCTAGCGTAGCCTACCCATAATCCAACAGTGGTATCAGAGCCTACGTGCGTAGTGTTCGATCTGGATCGATCATATATGGTGATATGTCATGGAAATAGATTGGATCTATTTATTTTGTCGTCAGATTTTCGGAAGTTCTAGTTGGACCGAAAGTTCTGGGCTGAAATAATTTTCGATACAGAATGTTATTTTCGGAAGTTCCGGGTCTAGAAGTTCGAGACAGAAATAAATTCCGTATAGAAGGTTGTTTTCGGAAGTTCCAGGTGTGACTCGAAACTTCTGGGCCAAAATAAATTCGAGTCAGAAGGTTGATTTCGGAAGTTCTGGCCCTGAGTTAGAAGTTTTGGGCCCTTCGACCAGAAGTTCCGGGCATACTAGCCGGAAGTTCTGGGCTTGGTTCAGTCACGTCTAGATTTCGCCTAACTCGTTTTTGCAGAGAATGTTGTGAATGGTATGGCCTTGCGAATGTATAAGATACAAGCATGTAATTTTCATGGCCTGCGTGTCATGGTTAATTGCAGCCTAAGGCTGTTCAAATATTGTACGACCTGCGTGTCGACATGTGATGCTTCTGCTCATGTAATTAGTATAGTGCTATTAGGTGTAATAGACTGATACAAGTTCATGGAGACCTGAAGCATGATGACCCGACGGACAGAAACCATGGAGATGGAGATCACCATGCGAAATGGCCATACTATGTCACTGTTAATATGATTGCCTGTGATGTTTACTTATATTCCTGTCATATTATTCTTTCATGTTTCGTGTGAGGTAGGCATTGTTACCATGTTAGAATAGTTTCCCTCAGAAAATTAAGTATTGATGCTCTTTTTAATAGTTGCACCTACCAAGGTTCTCGATCATCGATGGTGGGTCTGCCAAAGCAGGATGCCGTCTTTTATCTTGACCAGTTAGGGTGGATGTCGGACAACCACATGCATAGTATTGGTTTGCTTAACAAAGCTATCAAAACGGTTTTGGGCTTTAGGGCGTGGAGTTGGGAGTCAGGCATTGGATGCTACCCCAACTAACAAGAGTCACATATGATGTGATTAGCAAGTGTTGCTTACCTATGTCACTAATCTTCTAGCAGTGATACCAAATCTCACTAGGAGTTAGATGAATATGGATCTTGTTCCACAATGTGTCGTTAGAGGAAAAGCGATCATTTTACATATTGTGGCATATCTTTTATTTGATAGAAGATTAACATAGCATAGTGTTGAACCTTGCATTGTTATTGTAGATCTTTGCACCTACTGCTAGTAGCACTTCCAGTTTTAATTTACGATCGATTCTTTGTGGAACAAACTTTATTGATTGGTATAGAAGTTTGAGAATGGTTCTCAAACAAGAGAAAAAGGAATATGTTCTAGAAGAGCTCCATCCTAATGAACCAGCTAATAATGTATCTGCAGCTGATCAGAGGGCTTATGAGAAGCTCACCAATGATTCGCTCGATGTTAGCTATCTCATGCATGCCAGTATATCCTCTGAGCTTCCGAAGCAAGATGAGAACAGGGATGCCCATAATATAATTGTGGGACTCCGAGGCATGTTTGAGAACCAAGCTCGGGCCGAGAGGTACGGTACCTCAAAGTCCTTGTTTGTGTATAGAACTGGTCATTGGCAAAGGAACTGTAAGTTGTACTTGGAAGAACTCAAGAAGAAGAAGGAAAGTGAGACTTCCGCTTCTACTTCATGTATAAATGTTATTGAAATTAATCTTATCACTCGTCCAAGTGATTCATGGGTATTTGATACCAGATCAATGATTCACACTTGTAAGTCATTGCAGGGACTGATAGGATAAGGAAGTGTGTGAGAGGCGAATTGGATGTTCGCGTTGGCAATGGTACAAAAGTTGCTGCATTGGCCGTCGGCGTTTATTCTTTGTCGCTACCCTCAGGATTAGTTTTAGAATTGAATAATTGTAATTTCATTCCTGCCTTAGGCAGAAACATTATCTCTTCGTCATGTTTAGAGGAAGATGATTTTGAATTCATAATAAAGAGCAAGTATTGTTCGATATTTTTGAATGGTATGCTCTATGGTGTTTGTCCATTGTTGAATGGCTTGTATATTCTGAATCTTGAGGATACACACGTTTATAACATTAATACGAAGAAAGCTCGACTAAATGATTTTAATCCTACCTACATGTGGCATTATCGTTTGGGTCATATAAATGAGAAGCGCATGTAGAAGCTCTATAGAGATGGGCTTTTGGAGTCATTTGATTTTGAATTGTTTGACACATGTGAGTCTTGTTTACTTGACAAGATGACTAAGATGCCTTTCACTGGTCAAAGTGAGAGGGCAAATGAATTACTGTCCATTGTACATACTGATGTATGTGGACCAATGAGTTCTACGGCCAGAGGTGGTTTTTAGTACTTCTTCACTTTTACCGACGACTTTAGTAGATATAGTTACGTCTACTTAATGAGGCATAAGTCGGAATCCTTTGAAAAGTTCAAGGAGTTCCAGAATGAGGTCTAAAATCATACTGGCAAGACAATTAAATTTCTACGATCGGATCGTGGAGGTGAATATTTGAGCCATGAGTTTAATGATCATCTGAAGCAGTGTGGAATTGTTCCACAGCTGACTCTACCTGGTACACCTCAGTGGAATGGGGTGTCTGAGCGGAGAAACCGAACCTTGTTAGACATGGTCCGGTCGATGATGAGTCAAACTGATCTTTCATTGTCTTTCTGGGATTCGCTTTAAAAACTGCTGCTTTCACACTAAACAGAGTTCCATCCAAATCTGTAAAGAGGACACTATATGAGATATGGACTAGGAAGCGTTCCAGGCTGTCTTTTCTAAAGATCTGGGTTGTGAGGCCTATGTAAAGCATTTGATGTCTAATAAGCTCACTCCTAAATCTGATAAATTCTTCTTTGTGGGATATCTTAGGGAAACCAAAGGATATTACTTTTATAACCGAGAAGAAGGCAAAGTGTTTGTCGCCCGGAATGGTGTATTTCTTGAGAAAGAGTTTCTCTCGAAAGGGGTTAGTGGGAGCATGGTGCGACTCAAAGAGGTTCGAGAACCACTAGAAAGTGTTTCAATTTCTACTGAACCACAACTCAACATGCAAGATGTTGCAGAGCCTGTTGTCGAGACACCAGCCTCACGTCGGTCGGAGAGGTTGAGTCATGCACCCGAGCGGTTTGTATTTTTAACCACTGGGCAGCGCGACGTATTATTGTTGAACAATGATGAACCAAATACCTATTCGAAAGCGCTGATGGGACCAGACTCTGAGAAATGGCTTAGAGCCATAAGATCCGAGTTAGAATCAATGCGAGAGAATCAAGTTTGGAACTTGGTCGATCCACCTGATGGTGTAAAAACTATCGAGTGTAAATGGATTTTTAAGAAAAAGATAGATATTGATGGAAATGTTCACATCTATAAAGCACGATTGGTGGCGAAAGGTTTCAGGCAGATTCAAGGTGTTGATTATGATGAAACATTTTCGCCCGTCGCTATGCTAAAGTCTATCTGGATCATCCTAGCAATTGCCGTATTTTATGACTATGAGATTTGGCAAATGGATGTCAAGACAGCTATCCTTAATGGAAACCTAAGTGAGGATGTGTACATGACACAGCCTGAAGGTTTTGATGATCCAGAGAATGCTGGAAAAGCTTGTAAGCTGCAAAAGTCCATTTATGGGCTAAAGCAGGCTTCTCAGAGTTGGAAACTTCGTTCCGATGAAGTAGTCAAAGGGTTTGGCTTCATCAAGAACGAAGAAGAGCCTTGTATTTACAAGAATGCTAGTGGGAGCTCACTTGTGTTTCTGGTCTTATATGTAGATGACATATTGTTGATCGGAAATAATATTCATATGCTAGATGCTGTCAAGTCTTCGTTGAGAAAAAATTTCTCAATAAAAGGTCTTGGAGAGGCAGCATACATTTTGGGCATAAAGATCTATAGAGGTAGGTCAAGAAGGCTAATTGGATTAAGCCAAAGCATGTACATTGATAAGGTATTGAAATGGTTCAATATGCAGAATTTCAAGAAAGATTTTATACCAATGTCGCATGGTATTTCTCTCAGCAAGAGTTAGTGTCCTTCGACACCTGATGAGCTAGAGAAGATGAGTGCGATCCCGTATGCCTCCGTAATCGGATCCATCATGTATGCCATGCTTTGTACATGCCCAGATGTTTCTTATACTCTAAGTGTTACGAGCAGATATCAGTCAAACCCGGGTGAAAATCACTAGGTGGTAGTTAAAAGTATCCTTAAGTACTTGAGAAGAACTGAGAATATTTTCCTGGTCTATGGAGGTGAGGAGGAGCTCATTGTAAATGGTTACATCGATGCTGGCTTCCAAACTGACAAGGACGATTCGCGATCGCGGTCTGGATTTGTGTTCTACCTCAATAGAGGCGCAGTAAGTTGGAAGAGTTCCAAGCAAGAAACGGTTACAGATTCAACGACAGAAGCCAAGTATATTGCAGCTTCGGAAGCTGCGAAGGAGGCAGTTTAGATCAGAAAGTTTCCTTCTGAGCTGGGTGTTGTCCCTAGTGCGTCCAGTCCAGTGGACCTCTATTGTGATAATAGTGGTGCCATTGCGTAAGCCAAGGAGCCTAGGTCGCACCAGAAGTCCAAGCACATACTACGGCGTTATCACCTGATCCGTGAGATTATAGATAGAGGTGATGTGAAGATATGCAAGGTGCACACGGATTTGAACATAGCCGATCCGTTGACAAAGCCTCTCTCATAGCCCAAGCATGAGGCGCACTTGAGCTTTATAGGTATTAGATACCTGCGTGAGTGAGTCCGGTGTATGTGAGAGAAAATATCTTGTCTATGCTAGTGTACATTTGAATAATTGGTTATCTTGTTCCTTGAATAAATATTTTTTCATTGATCAGCAAGTGCGTGACTTGTTTGTGAAACTCTCTGTGTTACGATGTTATTCTAAACGATCCCTAATCTCATATCGTCATGTGGGATAGTGATGATTTATAGATTAGCACATCTATCTGATTGATGATCATGTTTCACAGATCATAGACATGAAGATGTCAAATCAGTGATGTGGACTCATGTTGGTGAACAAAGAGTTGGATAGACCCACCTTGAGATACTGCTGGGATTGTTCTTTTATATGTGCCATTAGTTGTCATCTCAAATGGTGTACCTACAGAATCCTTAGACCTGAGATCGTCATTGATTCTAGAATATGTAGTAGCACACTTAGGGGCTTCCAAACGCTATTCCATAACAGGGTAGTTATAAAGGTTGTTTTCGGGTGTGTCATGAAACATGTCGTGGGATGTGAGCGGTCAAGATAGAATTTACCCCTCCTAAATAATGGGAGAGACGTCTCTGGGCCCCTCGAGGTAGTTAGATTGGAAAGTGCATGGCCATACCACTATGATCAAAGAGTTGATTATGATTGAATTCACTACTTGATCGAGTGAAGTGTCGAGCTATCAACAAGGGTGGCATGAATCTCGCCTTGAGCTTGACTGATGTCGTATGGTAAAGGGATTGGTGCGTGAATATATCAAGGTTCAGAAAGTACGATTTTGACTTTGTATACTTTCGGGGGTCAATATGTGCTGCTAGATTCCTCTATTGATCGGCGATCCGGAAAGGATTTCCGGGTAGCGGCCGTTTGCATATGAACCTATCGGGTCGCACGCTTAAGGGGATTGAATTTTAAAGCTTGTAAGAATTGTCTCTTGTGCAAGTGGAAGATTGATGGAATTGTGCCCAAGAGAATTCTAGGGGAGCCGGAAGTTCCAGCCTAGAGCCGGAAGTTCCGGTTAGACCGAAAGTTCTGGGCCAGCTCCAGTTTTGGTTTCTGGAGGAGACGGAAGTTCCAGTTCGACCGGAAGTTCTGGGTCTGCTTGGATGAACCGGAAGTTCCGGTTATACCAAAAGTTTCGGATCGAAATAAATTCGATACAGAAGGTTATTTTTGAAAGTTCTGGTTAGAACCAGGAGTTCTGGTCCAGGCGAACAGATTGGATCTGTTGGGCTTTAATACAGATTAAAGGCCCGTGACAGGGCACTATATAAAGAGAGAAGGGGCTAGCACGAAAAGGCTGTTGCCGCTACTGTTGCTCCTGGTTGAGAACCCTAGCCGCCACCTCTCTCCTCGATTGCAAGGGTTATGATTGATCTCTTCCTGGGTCTCGCAAGTGGTGCTAGCACGCCGACGCGAGGTGATTCTGTCCCCGAACGTGTGGATACCGTAGAGGCACTACTCCAATAGTGGTGCTCGTCGTCCTTCCGTGGAGTTCACCGGATCGAGGGATCGCATCGTTTTTACCGCCGGATCACCGACGAACGGACGGAGCTAGGAGGAGCAGCTCGAGGACGCGCTTCATCGACTCTACTTTCGCTACCCGAACGCGTCTCATGGCTTGAGATAACGATCCATGATCCCATTGCACGCATGTTTCCTAGGCTAACGGGATAAATTTTTAAAATTAAGCGCTAGCATAGCCTCCCCATAACCCAACATGATGTACTTCTCACAATATTGCCTTGAGAAGTACTATTACAATAAAATTTATACAAAGCTAGTTAGACGAGGCAAGTGCATATATGTAGATGTTTGCAATTGTGGCATGTGCAAAGTGCTTACCACCGACTTCTTCTTGATGATTGAGTTATTAATTGTGCATACATATAACTGAGTCCTGGAGGATAAATCTACTGAGATGTCTTGCAAAAAAGCCTTCCTTGCTAGAGTTACATCTGTATGATTGCCAAAACAACAGATGTTCTTTAATTTTTTCCATTTGGTCGGTGCCACCCTCCTTGGATATCTGCTTCCCCTTCTCCTCAGCATTGCTAGGAGCCTCACCTGTCATTATAAAAAAACCGGTAAGTACATATACAAAATAGGCATGTTTGTCTAGTAAGTGATGTGAGTTCGCTATAGATACCACTATCACTTTCGTCTACTTTTATAGCTTGTGTTGTCTTCTTTTCATCATAATTATTAAAGATGATAGCCACAGCATACAGTGGGGGTCCCATTGTTAATACCACAATGTCTCCTTCTATTAGAAAGACTCGGTCAGCAAACGCAGACCACCCTCTACTCAGGCATAACCTGCCTCCACAGTTCTCAACCTCAATCATATTGATGCAGCCATTTCTTGTTGATATCTTAAGAGAGTCACCATCGTGAATGTTATGGTGAGGGACAAAGCTTTTTTATAGAAACTACAACAATGAGATAATATCACATCAGTTTGTTATGATTTTGTTACCACATAAATAAAAGGAATAATGTATGTACCATGTGACGCCTTTGAAAATGACTGACTTTCAGAAGGCAACACTTAGGATCATAAGTCGGTACTTATATTGTTGGCATGGATTACTACAACTACACATAACACTTGCAGTACGGGACAACAAAAAAAGTACAATAATACCGTAGGGGCAGCGGGCCTACTGCTGGAAGCACAATGTCCGGCGGAAGTGCCCTGTTGATCACTTGAGAGACTTGCCATGTCTCTAATCCATGTTATATTTCACAACGATGAAAAAAAGTACAATAATACTTGTGTAAACCCTAATTCACAGGTATGTCTGACAACTTAATGGCCAACTCTTCATTGTATTCACATGTTCACAATGAAATATGAATGTAACATAGAACATTAATTTAAAAAGTGAAATAAAATAAATGTAATGAGTGCAACGTAATAATGGAGGTACATACTTAAAATTTAATAACCACAATGCAATAATATGAATACAATAAATGCAATAAAATATGAATGTAACATCAAACATAAATTTAAAAGTGATAACATAAACATAACATAAATTTTATCAACAATGAATGCTTTCAGATATCGGGCTGTCAACTTAATGGCTTCCTTGCCACTAGGCTCTATTTCAATTCACAAGTGTGTGTGACAATTAATTAATTAAATCTTACCCCTAAAGAATATAGAAGATCATTGCATGAATAAACTATAGGAACATAAATAGTAAGCACATAATATAAGATCATTACATGAACAAACTATAGGAACAAAAATAGTGAGCCTAATTATCACACACATTCTCATACTAGGCTAACTCTTCATTGAGCAAATAAGGGGACAAATTCACATATTCACAAAGTCACATATTCATAAATTCACATATTCACAAAATCACAAACCCTAGTCGACGAGGAGGAGGCGGCATGCGGGTACTTACCTTGGGAGGAGGAGGCACAACGAGGAGGGACGAGGACGAGTAGGCAACGGTCGGAGAGGCACAACGAGGCGGCAACAAAACGAAGGCCACGATGGAAGGAGGACGACGGAGGAGGCCACGACAGAACGGAGGCCACAACAGAACGGAGGCCACGATGGCGTAGGAGCACGATGAAGTGGTGGCAGCGGCAATGAGAGGCTAGGGTTTAGGGTTGTGCACGATATGAAAACGTGGCCGGTTCACTGTTGGTCCTGCCTATTTATACACAGCAGACACCTATAGTGATGGACTGTAACTACCACCCGTCACTAGTTCTTTGACCCATTAGTGATGGGTTGTAATGTAACTCATCACTAATGGGGGTGCTCCCTCTTTAGTGATGGGTCACATTACGACTCATCACTAATAATACAGCATTACTGATGCATGTAAAATAGTCCATCACTAAAAGTATATTACTGACGCGTTTCATTTATCTATTAGTAAAGCTTAGTCACTAAAGACTGTTTCTGTGGTAGTAATGATTAAGGAGTTAATCATAAGTTATAATCCAAGTATCACCTTATGCTCGATTAATATCGTGTGGCAAAGGGATTTGTGCATGAGAACATTACAGGTTCACCCGATATGATCTTTACGTATATTTGGGTTAATATGCTTTACTAGAGTCTGCTATTAACGGAGTACTGAAAAGTAGTTTCCATATGTTAACCAAGCCATACATGTACCTATAGGGTCGCATACTTAACGGGTTGGAACACCAGATTCGAATAGGATTCGAATCAGGCTCAATTTGGATAGAGATCCAAGCAGATCAGATAGAGATTCGAGTAGAGTCCTGATTAGGTCCAGAAGGGCCCAAGCTAGGACGTATATATATATGAGGGCGAGGGGCTCATGCATGAGAGTTTTTTTAGTGTGCTAATCTGTTAGCCACCACGAGAAAACCCATGTCACCGTCATCTCTCCTGAGCCCGACCACATCGCTGATCGCCCTTATGCTAGTACACTTCCAATAGACGTTTTCACCCTAGATGTGTGGATACCAGTAGATGCATTGCTACATTGCTTCGCTAATTGGACCAGTCTTTGCATCGGCATCAGTATCGCTAATCGGATCGGCGGGTGTCATCGACTCAAAGGATAGGAGGTCAGACATGGTCCTCTCGATTGGATTGGCAGACTCCTGACTAGGTTGATCGGTTCCTGACCACAACGATGTGCGCGTGTTGGATCGACTGGCTTCTCCAATACCTCTTCTGCTGCTCTGTGCGTCAAGTGGTAATGATCTATGGTTCCTCTCTAGTAAGATTTCTTGGTGTGCACGGCAGAAAGTTTTTGTTTTCAGCTAACGTAGCCTCCGTGTTCCCCAATACAAGTCACACACGAAATACGTGTGATGCAACATGATTTCAAAGAGCGGCATAATAGGGTTATTTTGCATAGTGCAACATTTAAACCATTTCAGAGATTTAAAACATTCTAACAATTGAATATCTTAAATAATATTAATCATCCACTGAATAATCCTACCCAAATCATCAGGCCCAAACCAAATAAATCAACTCCTACACCAAAGTTAACCAGGTTATCACCAATTCATTAGGCAGATTCATTTATTAATCACAGTGGGACTAATCATGAAAAACATTGCGTAGCTTGTCCATAACCACGAGCAAGGCTATTCGAATAGTTTACTCTGATCAGAGGTCCACAACTTTATCCACAAGACACAACCCTATAACATGTTACTATGCACCTCAATACCACCACGGAACCTCAAAAAAGGGTTGTGATACGACCCTTCACATAGATCCCATAAGTCTCGCACCTTAGGAATCCATCCGCACGTCAGGGAAGGATATACCACCTGGCACTACAATCCAAGTAACAGTCAGCACGAAAGGTGAACAGCTATCGGTGATCTCAGGTGCTCCACTTAGGATCACTACGCTACAAGTCATACCGTTGCCCACGCTAGCTTGTGGTTAGTGTGGCAAGGCATTGCAAAAGTAGCTCATGAACCTATCCTTAAATGTCATGAGTACGACTAGCAAAACCATATACTCACAACCCACCTTAGTCTAGATTTTAGTTGAATTAACAATTAACTAATCACGATTTACCATCGTGCACATTTAAACTAGCAATAATCATAAAATGACATTAATGAGTTTTTCACGTGATTCTAGTTTCTAGGCATAGCTAAGCATTCCTAACAATCTAGTTGGACCATAATATGATTCATCTCCTGCGTATGCGATGTAACAACAGTTGTTTGTCAAGTGATAACTGAGCTATCCCAAGCGGCAACCGAGAGCTACCGTGCAATGGCTACTCAGAAGTTGATCTAGCCGAACGACACCAGCGTTGTCCCGAGCGGTAGTCAAGATCTCCTGAGCAACGGCCCCACCATGCACACAACAGCCTCCCGCAGCAGCTTACCTCAGTTGTCAACTTGTAGTCCTCCTCTGCTCGGTTGTTGTCCTCTAGGGATGGCAATTTTGCCCACGGGTACCCGTACCAATGGGTACCCGACCCGATGGGCATGGGTTTGAGTTTAGATTTATGCCCACATGTTCACAGGTTCGGGTACCCATTTATTCTTGGGTCGAGCACAAATTTATATTCAAACCCACGGGTACCCTTGCCCAGTCCATCAGTCCATCACTCAATCAGTCATTCAAGCATTCAGCCTAGCCCAAGACTCAGTCTCCAACTCTCCATTCTCCAAGTCCAACCCTAATCTCGTGAGGGACAAGCAGGTGCTGAGGCACACAACATCTCTCTCAATAGCGTTGTTGGCCTTCAATGCTGTCGGCGGCATACCTTCATCATCCTCGGGAGCCGCGTACCTTAGTCCTTCCCCGTTGCCTTCTCCCTCGCCTTGTACACCTTTCTGTATGTCCCCTCCCCGACCTTCACCTTCTGTAGCTTCTCGTATAGGTCCATCACCCGCAGGCCGTAGGCCTTCCCCTGTCATCGTCATCGATGCTGCCCTCGCCTGGTGCTAGTGCTGTAGTGCACATCGTAGTGGGCAGTTGCTAGATCTGTTTTGTTCGCCCACTCAATCCCTCCATGTCAAAGCAGATCTATCAAACAAGCTCAATCCCTCCACATCAAAGCAACACGTCAAAGCAACAGAAACTCTCGTTGGAGCCGGCGTTTGGTGCGCGACAGGAGGACAACCCTCAGCACTCGATGGCTTCATATAAGCGGCAGGTGCATGCGTGCATGCAGATCCGTACTCGCTCGCTTAACATCAATCACTATCCTCCATAGATTCTCACGCGAGCGACACCTCTCAATTATGTTGCTCTTAACATCTTGGAGACTGCAGCTGCAGGTTAGTTCAAAGATGGACAGGAACCTACGGTTCCTACTGCAAAAGGCTGAAGCCCCTTATTTCTGCAGTAAGTCCTTCACTCCTTCTGTAATGTTTCATACCACTCTAATCTAAATCTATCAATTGGTGTCTATCAATTTCTCAATGATGTACAAGCTAACCATGGTGCGTGATACATGATTGTTTCACAATTTTTTAAACTAAGTAGGAGCTTTGATGTGAGCTGTGTGTGCCCCAAAATGTTGACCAGTTAGAGAATTGCAATGTGCAATGTGCTTGCAAATTGGATTTCTTAGTTTGTCTAGAACAGAGGCCATCCATTTGTTGCCCTATTTGAGAAGTTTTTAATGTGCCAAACTTTTTAACTTGTTTAGTAGTACAAGGGAGGTTTTTCAATTTGTATTTAGAAGGACCAACACTACCTAGAACACAAGAGTTTGTTATCCTTGGTGAAAATTTGGAGGAATCAAGTACCCAACTCTATAAAAGATTGCTCGAGATATCATGGTAATTCATGTGACAACAGTAGCATCTGAATACACTTTTAGTACTAGTGGGAGGATAATCAATCCACATCATAGTAGACTGCCACCAAATACAATAGAAGCATTGATGTGCATGTAGGCTTGGGCGCGTGCTGATATGTTACATAAATTAAATACTCGCTATCTTTAAACTTCTTTATTTTTTTCTAACTTTCTTACATGGTAGCACTTGTGAATTTTAATGTTATTAGAGCCTTGTTCTTCTACTCTTAATGCATTTATGACTTGTCTTGATGATGTGGACGAAGAGGTATGGTTTTGTTTAAAACTATCATCCATTAAAGGTAAATTATCAATTCAATCTTTAATGATTTTTGTTTCTATTATTGATAGGAGAATGCTGAGAAGACTATTATTAATGGATGATTTGCTTTGCATGAAGAAATGAAGAAACTATAATATGCTTACTTTCGTATCCTTATGTTGAGTACTTCATTTTGCTTTTGAGTTTTGATCAAAGTGTGTTGTGAATTTTATTGTGCTCAAACTCTAGTGTGGTTGTATTGTGAACTGTCTTTAGTCGCCGCCTAACGTCTACCACACAGCTACCGAACATATCGTTTAGCATGGCGTATCAGTTGTGTGGTTACCACATCTTGGCGAGTGGATCTATAGTGCCGTACATCGAACAATGGCCTGGGGTGATAGGATGGAGAGAGCAGTGAAGTAAGAAGAGTGGAGAAAGTGAGCTCTCTCGTAGTCTCATGAACTTTGTGTCGGTGGGAGAGAGAGTTCTATTTTGTGCTATAAAAATAAAAAAGAAAAAGAAAACTTTATGGGCTAATGGGCCTATCGTCGAAAAATTTATTTTTGTTCATTGTGGTCGGTTTATAACTTTGTGATATTTTAATAGTTTTGAAAACAAATTTCACTATAAATCAAAAAATAATAATTTTTAATTTTTTCAATTTGAAATTTCAAAGTTAAATCCCGGCCAATTTGAACAAACCGAGTAAGCCCGGACAAGCGACTACCGCACCACTCGAATTTGCCAACCCTGGTTCCAACCTACTATAGAACAATGCGGTTGTCGTTAATCGTGATGGATGGATGGATGGAAGAGAACGTAGTGGCGGCTACAAAAAAATTTCTTTGGGTGTTCCTATCAGGACGGGCATCGGGGGCTCGGGGCGCCGGTGGACGGGCGGAGCGCTGGAGCAATCGGGCTATGGGGCGCGCCTAGTCACCGTCGTGCGCCGTGGGCCGACTGCTGAGGGGCGGAACCGCGGAGGGGGCCGGGGGGTCGCCGTTGGCCGCCGGGAACCTAGATCTAGCGCTGGTGGAGTGCGGGAGCGGGACTCCACTCGAGTTAGGGGTGACGCAATGATGTGCGGGACTGGGGACTCCACTTGTCAGGGCTCAGGCAGCACTCTTAGGCTCTTAGCAGATAAGCATATAATAGGATAATGGGCCAATTTCTCATATGTATAAGTATTATGGGCCAGATTATAGGGTAGTCTAGGGCCCACCTAGACTACCCTATAGAACCGCCACTGAGAGAATGGGAATGAAAAACTAATGTGTAGATTAATCGCTATAGTCAAGTATGTTGTCTACGCGTAGCTCTGGCATTATTGTGTCATGTTTTTTAAAGTCTTAAATGGTTCGATTAAAATTTTATTTAAAAATTAACATAATAGGTTTTTGTCCTAGGCTCCTAGCTTGCATTTGTATCTAACGGACCTAGATGGAACATGACACCCTCATGCTCTCCTTTTTGGAAATGTGCTTCCTTATCCAGCTTTTAAAGTTTCTTTGGAAGTTTATATTTAAAACTACTTTAAAAATACTTGGTTCTAAAAAAATTTAATCTTATACATTCATTTATATGGAAATTGAAGATTTAGCTTTTACTCTCCTATCTTATATGTCATTGATTAAGACTAGTAGTGTGCACGTGCTAACGCTACGGTAAAAATTAAAATACAAACTACATGGTATCCTGTCATTCAAATGTCCATGACAACTACATGGCAAAAATAAATAATCAAACTCAAGAAATGAAAAGGAGAAAAAATATCAGATTGGCACAAAAACAAGCAAGGGAATGAACTGGTCCCTTTATAAACCAAGGCAAGTTTGAAAGCCCTACTACTTGCATTCCACATAATCTCATCGCCATTTAAAAATCATTTAATTCAACTCTATCATATCATCAATGATGCTCATATTTAGGATGCTAGGACATAAATAAATCCATGTTGTATTTCCAATGTGAGTAACTTGAAGCAATAAGGTCCGGTAAATTGTTAAGAGGCGAGGAAATAATCAATAAAACTTACAAAACATCATGTATCATATATGAATAAAAGAGAACGAAGTATTTGAGTCATAAATAAGTGAAAGTCCTTGACGGACAGATTCTGGTCCTTAACGTACAGAAAATCCCAAGTGGGCATTTCTTCACATTGAATTTCACCGAGATATAAAAGTGTACTCTTTGTAAGCAATGGGTGGGTGAGTGTATGTATGTACAATCAAATCAATATAACTAATCGGTATATCCTTATTGGCCAAATCCAGAAACACAAGCGAATATAAGAAACAAACATTGTGAAAGAACAACAGAAGATATTACATTTACATTACAATCAACGGAAGCAGAAATTAATTCCCAGATTGGGTACAAGTGAACAGACAAATATCACAATGCCAGTACTATACTGAACCCTGAAGAAAGCAATACTATATACTTGTAAATTGTAAAATATTATAAAGCTGCAGTGCATAATAACTAAAATGCAGACTAAGCTGGTTCAGCCAATCTGGAGCGATTAAAGGACCGCTGTCTCTGAGATCCACTCTGTGATGCTCGCTCTGATCAGTGTGCTTATTTGACTTAAAGCGCTGCCTTCTTACAGAAAGAAGCCGCACATCCTCCTTCCATAGGTGACACAGCACCCTGAAAACTTGAAGGTAAGAGTTTTCTCTTTGATTTTTTGTCTATTTTTACATATGGTAACTATATTTACTCTCAAAGACATATAAACAACTCTCAAGGAACCATATTTACTGTCTTCGAGCAGTTTTAGACCAGCAAACACAAAAAAATTGGAACATTTCATGGTACGAACTCAAAAAATGCAATACCCTAGCAAGCCAACCAGATTCTTGTGCCGAACTCGCCCGATCGTTGCCACCTCCACTCTGAATTCTTTCTCTGCCTGGCCCCTGATTAAGCACACAACAAATGAACACCCAGTGATTTTTGAAAAAAATGATGATATGCTACTAAAGAGAAGAACACGGTTTGAAATATGAGTCTCAGGATGCCAGGAGAAGCAGCTACTACTTTCCATAGGCTCCCTCCCCGAACAGTTTGAAATTATGGCAAACAAACTTACAAACATAAAACTCAAGACAAGACACATATCTAATAGCAAGGGAAGTATATTGAACCTATACAACCTAGAAAACAACAAGACTTCATTAAACATTTGATGATATGTTCTGGTAAAAGCTACAAGCAATATTCATCATTGAACCAACCAATGATCAAATTTCTGCTGTCAAAATTTAAAGAAGGTTAATCAGACCTCTATCAATGGTCTCCTCAGGGACGACTCTATCAATTTCATCCGTTGTAATTCCTGGTTTGATTACACGAGCAGCTGCATCTAAAACCTCTCGTGCAACCTAACAACATCAGCATGGAGTAGAACACAAATGGTTAGGGAAATATCACTATACTATTTTAGCATGAAATTTTAAGCACTGCAAGCTTACTCCGCATGTTTCTCTCATCCTTTCAATTTGCTCACGGGTCTTGATCTAAATAAAATAGCAGCAACATGTCCAGCAAAAATTTGAAAAAATCAGACTTCTAATTGCAGAACATATAAGGTAATGATGGATCTCCGAATAACTCTACCTCTAGTCTTTTCAGTAGATCGCTGTCTGGTTCGATCTTGGGAATTTCCTAAAAATGTTTGACAATGTCAGCCTATCAAGAGACATTTACCAGAGCATCTTACAAGGTACCAACACACTGGTCCAACTCAATGAGCACATTTTTGTTATGTACGATATCAGTTCAAATAATATTATTAACAAGAAATGAAAAGGACAGGGAGAGCACAACACACACAAATTAAGACTTACATCAAATGCCCAATCAGGCTTCTCAATTTCATCTGGTACCACCCGCATCTTTGATATCGTATATGGTCTTAATGGACTGCATATAATTCAAGTAAGAATATGTAAATCTTTGATATTGTAGATGGTCTTAATGGACTTGGGGCATCTGAAGAACAGAA